>JAGDQP010000114.1:83661-148879 GCA_022664845.1 Lepisma saccharinum
GGAAGAATAATGGGTAAGCTACTGACCCTGGCTTTAATTCAAATGTAATAATCTGGCATTTACTGAAACTGTAGTAACAACAATTGGCTTCAGCAAAATTTGAATTTGTTTGTTTCCTTATCAAACAGATCCTTCAGCAAAATCACTTTTACAAGTTGCTTTTTCGAAATTGAATCGGAGCATGCAGAAAGAGCTTCAATTCATTCAACCTGTTTCATGAGACTACGAAAGAAACTTTGCTTCTGTTGCTATCAAGAGCCAACATTTTAAAATAAACGTAAGGTTACTCGAGGAGCTATTCGATGGTATTTATATATACTTTTATTCTAAATTTTTCTTCTGACATCAGCAGAATACTGGTTTATTTTTATCTTCACACCAAAATAAAGAGAATAAACTGAAGTCCTTTCTGCATGAACCGATTCAATTCTTAGTAACGTCTACGGGAAGTAAAAACATTTTCCGTGTTCTGTTCAGTGATATTTTGCTGACCAACTACAGTGTTGAAAATCCTGTCGGAACGGACATTTTCTTATGCCGTGTCTTCTTTCACTGTAAATCGTTTATTGCTGTAATCCCCTATGAGATCCATCCCTATTCCTAAGTTCCATTCGATTTCATTATACTTTGATGTTCTCAATACTCGTCTTAATATGGCTACGTGCATTTTCGGTAACGTTCCCTGCAAGTACTCAAGAGAGGAACACGTGTCAAAATGAAAGCTCCAAAAGAAAGGAAAGAGGGAAAAAGAACAAAATGTTTCAAGATAAGACAGAAAAAGAAAAGAAGAGAAAATGAACGGAAATAAAGTGGAGAGGCTACGACTTATACTGAAAGGAAAAAGAGAAACGTATGAAAGAGGATTAGGACATAGAACCTGGGGCGTGATTTTGGTGTTAGAATTATCTCACGAAAGGTTACCATGGAGAGCTTTTATCAAATTGATCGCTCGCTGTGCTCACCTTACAGATTAAGTAAGTTACTTTAAAAAATGAGAAAATTAATGCTTTGTATGTCGATGTATTTGAAAAATAAACACAAGTGGGAGAGAACTACTAAATAACTTTTGTTGCTAATGAAAATCAGTGTGTAGAACAAGTTGGTGAAGACCACTGATATTTTCCAGTGGGAATAGCTTTCCAAAGTGGCAACATTACAGTGGAAGAGGTGAACGTCACGTAAAGCGTTCGTGACCTGGGAGCTGAAAAGTTTCCTTCTGCCGTGGCTGCACCTCCAGAAACAGAGAAAAAGTGCTTCTCTTCAACTCAAGGAAATTTCTCCAGCGTCTCAAATCACTTCGATTGAAGTGGATAGGCAGATACCAGAGTGGATTTACACACGTACTGATTGCATTTTTTTTTCTTTTATATACACGGGATGTAGTCAAGTTGATGTAGCAACTGGGCTATTCATAAACCCCTAATAGTACGACAATAATATTCGTTATACAAAACGCAAACAACATACCCATTTGCCCCAACTACCATGTGTGGCACATAAGGAGATAAAATGTGTTACTTAATGAATGATTTGTTGCGGGGCGGGAAAAAATGTCCGTTGAGGGTAAAAATTTGGAGACAATATATAGTATACGGGTTTCTACTGGTCAAATGAAGTTCACATGGGTTTAACTGTGTGGATTTTTATGGTGGACATGTACATGGCACACATTAAGACAGACAGAGCAGTTCTCCAAGGTTTCATATTCAGAAATCATCAAAAGTTAAAAAAAAAATATATATATTTTCACTAAAAGTGGAAATAATGTAAAACAAATTGTTTTAATTTGAATGTTCTGAATATTTTGAATTCTACTTTTCTTAATAATAATTTATAGTCTTCAAATAATAGGAATATTATTTGCCAATTAGTTACCTAGGTTATTGTCCAAATTAAAATACATACATAATTTTATTATTCTAAGTAATATCACTATGGTCTTATGCCTCGTTGGTTCAATGAGCTAATAAAAATTTTGCTTATAAATTTTAATATTAGCAACATTAACCTCCAGAGATCTCTTTGTTCAAAGGATTTGGGTTCTGTACCCGGTTGAACGCAGTTTCTGAGAGGAGCGACTACAAGGAGCGTTTTGTATTCTGTGTATACTGCATATGTAGAAAATAAAGTATATTTGAGAATAATAGGACATCTCCTACAATGTACTTTTTAAATAACTTAAATCTTCAATTTTTTAAGACTAAGTAACAATAGGACAGCCCCTTTATAATTAAATATTTAAAAGTTGTCAATTTCGTTGCATGAAAAGAGCCGAGTTCCGATAATTTCCTTTTTCTGTCCTTAGAGTGCAGCGTTTAAGAGAAGAGCAGTGTCGCCTAGCATTAGTTTGTAGGCAAACAACTAAAAATTAAATTCCTTGTAGTTATAAATTAAGCTAAGAAAAATGGTAGTATAACATGTTTGTAAAGTTTTATTCCCTCCGTGGTCATAGCCTCCATGATCATTGGGATTTCCTGAATTTAAGCTAAGTCGATGACCTGAATTTTATATTTTGTTTGGGATGTGTAACTTTTATTATTTTCAGATCTTACTTTCAATCTAGAACAGTGATGAATTCAGGGGGTGGAGTGGTTGGGAAAGCCCCCACGGAGAAATACTCCCTCCCGGGAGAATTTGTTGAATTTGCCTATCTTCTTCTGCAATTTTTGCTTCTCACTTATGTAGAGCTCATTTCCAAAACGTTTCATTGAGAGAACAAGTTTAAGAAATAACGCTTATTATAGTCTTATTATTGGGTCGTTTTTCTTAGTATTTTTTATCTCAAATTCTTATTGTAATCTGACTGTATTTTCATTAGCGACTATAATGCTAATAGAGAAAAGTTTTATTTGGTATCTTTTTGTTCTTACTTGATTCTTTCGTCTCTTTTTCAAAATGTATGTGTGTTGTAGACTGCACCCTTAGTGAAGATAATGCATCAGTGTTTAATTTTGAGAGTATATTTTGCAGTAGCTTAAGTAGAGTTTTGGGATCCCCTGTAAGGTACTTTAAGGGTCCTTCTAGAAGCATCTCACATCTAATTTCAGCAAATTCTTTCTGGATGTAGAAACAATACACAAACTATACAGACCCGGACTGCAAAATTTCTAAAACGGAGATCTTCTCCAGAGTCCGTGAAAATCCCTGTCCATGCAGAAATTTCTTTCACTTTTATCAACTCTGAGAAAGTTTTAAAGTCGAACTTTGAGGTGACTTCTCTTCCTATGTTGACTGGGTTTCCCAGCTTTCACTTATTTATATGTCATCTGTAGATCCCCCTGGACACCTCCCCTCCCGCAACGAGGGTTCTTGCAGCATAGTAGTTGATATTTTGTTAATATGAGCTTCCTTCAGCAGGAGCAGAAAAGTAAGTCTTTAAAAAATAGCAGCAATTTACCTTGAAAATTAGTTCCAACCAAATGAACTCGAACCGCCCCCCCCCGGGTGAAAGTGCCTGAATTCCAGGGTTGGAATGTTTAACGGATGTTTTAAACGTGTTTTAAACAGAGGCTATTGTTTTAAACATTATGTTTAAAACATTTTAAACACTTGTTTTAAACGAAGTTTTTTAAAGCCGTGTTTAAAACATGTTAGTTTTAATATTTCTTCTTTGAAAGAATCATATATTTTTAACAGTACGAAAGATTGTGTTTTTACCAGTAAAACGTAAGCAATTTGTTCCGTGTGACCAAAATAATCAGTACTATGGCGGCACAAACATACAGGCAGAGACACAAAATGCGTTGCTTTGATTTGTTCTTTATCAGTTGAATGCTAGAAGCTGGAAATATTAATTCGCTATCAATAACATGAAACAAAATATATATATTTCAAATCTTCCTTTTGTATTTATTGCGAGAAACTGCCAGGAAACACTTCATTGGTATGTATTTGCTTTTATATTTACATTGCTCTATCTCTGTTCTTTTGTTTCTGAGGAAATGAAACCGAACTGCCGTAGCTCAGTAGTAGAGAGATGGCGTAGCATTCGGAATTTCGTGGGTTCGATTCCAGCGGCCGACCAACCTGACTAAGATTTTCCATGGTTTTCCTCAGTCACACGAGACAAATGTCTGGATAGTACCTACAACACAGGCCCTGGCTGACAGTTTCTCGAATCCCGAATTGATGAGTGGTTTTATTTCTATTAAATGATAATACTTTACATTTACTTATGTTGATTCCAAGTTGATTAATAGCACACCGGTTTGCAATATTATCTAAGCTTTGCTGAAGTCTTATGCAGTCTCCGATAGAGTTAACTTTTGTATATATTTTGAAGTCATCTCCAAATAACAATTTTTCATTATCAGGCACATAATCAGGAAGGTCATTAACAAACAAGAATATTAATAAAGAACCTAGGTTCGAACCTTGAGGAACTCCTGAGAGTGCAGAATATTCATATGATTTGTATTCTTTATAGACAACTGATTGCTTGCGATTTGTTAAGTACGAATAGAGAAGCCTAATCACAGTGGGTGAGAAGTGATAGTGATTTAATTTTTCCAGTAATATATTTGATTAACTCTGTCAAATGTTTATCCAAGTCAATATAAATCACATCAACTTGTTTGCCTTCATCTAGCGAATTTGCTATGTAGTCCGTAACAACTTCTAAGTTTGTTACCGTGGATTTCTGAGAAACAAAACCGTGCTGCTTAGTTGAGATAACTGGTTGAATGTGATTACTAATTCTCTTGTATAATATCTGTTCAAATACTTTTGCAAAAGCTGGTAATATTGCAATTGGCCTGAAGTCATTAATGTCTCTACTATTATTAGATTTTGGGATAGGACAAACCCGGGCAGATTCCAATTTGTCGGGAAAGTACATGTTTTTAGGGATAAGTTAAATGCTATCAATAGGGGATATTTAAATATACCAATACATCCCTTAACTACGTACATATGAGGATATGCCATCAGAATCAACTGTCGTCTTCGATTTTAAATTTCTGATAGCATTTTCAACATCCTTTAGTTGAATTTGGTCAATGCACAGTGTCCCTATTTCATCATTTCTATTACTAACAGCATCAGTATTAAGATTTTTATATGTGTGAGAGGAGGATAGAAATACCGATTGAAAATACTGAGCGAATGCATTCCCTATCTCATCACTGCTAGACAACTCCTGACTTTCAAATCTTAATACATTTGGCGGTAGGTGTCTCTTTTATTTTTGATATAATTCCATAGTTCGCTCGAGTTGGTATTGATATTATTTTCAGAATTAATTATAAAACTCTTATAGGCAATTCTAATGTCTTTCTTAATTTCCCTACGTAATCGAGCAAATTCTTGATAGACAAGTGCTGAGTCCATGGTTTTGATCCTGGATTATTTATGATAACTTGCCTTGACCTTAAGTTTTCTAATAATATCTTTGGTGAACAAACACGGATACTTTGAAACTTTCCTTTTTTCACGGGTAACACACATATCAAATATTTTATAGACAATATCATAGAATTTCCTTACTAGGTCATTAACATTCCTATACATTTTTAAGAATTCCCAATCGATAGCTTGTAGTTCCTGATACAACTTCAGAAAATTTGCCTTCCTAAATTGTAATAATAAGTGTTACTTTTCTGCTTTTCTTTCTTGACCTTTCTGTTAAATTTGTCTATTATTATAGCTGGGTGATGGATATCTTCCTGTACCAACGGTAACAATTCTCTAATAATTTCAACATTTTCAAGATTTGACAGACTAGATCTAGTGTGCGATTATTATTATTGGCAACATTGTTGAACGATTCAAATCATAAAAATGTATAAAATTATATAAATGTCTACACTTTAAATACGTGCTTTGCTCAAAATCAAATTTCGTACCGGTTATCTCCGGTAAATTGAAGTCACCAATGAGGAGATCACCAATTAGGTGCTCTACTTCTCTACTGTTCGTTTATAGACCCATTATCAATGAGCTGCACTTCTGTCATTTGTCATTGTGTTTGACTTCTCTTAATGCTACACGTTACTTTTTTTAAAAAGAAATCCACGAAGTCTTTATTGTAGAACAGTATACTTTGTTATTTATAGTTTTCACACCTCAAATAAGTTAAGTGTTGATTATTTGCGTGCGTTACTTTTCTTAAACAATTCGTACTAAAAGTAAAAAATAAATTTGTTTATGCATGTGTAAAAAGAAAAGCATGGGACGTGCTCTCATAAACATTTACTTAAATTGTTAAATTGATTAGCCCGTTTTTTAGCCATGCATATAAACAAAATTATTTATTACATTTAGTACGAATTGTTTAGGAAAAGTATGTCTTGAAAAGCTTTTTTAAAATTATTTTTTTGAGATATTTCGATGTTCGGATACTTTTTCTCAAGCTAATGTTTTGTGACTCAAATCTTAAAGTATTCTGCAACCAGTCAAACACATCGTTGCAAGGTAGTATTTATTTTAGGATAAAGAAGTTCATATTAAAAAAGGTTAAAATATGCTTTTAAAATATATATATTGAAATATATTAAAGTAACAATGGAATATTCTACTGTCACCCGACTTACTTCGCTGTGCAAAATTTCATCATTGTATGACGTCGAGAAATGAGCTAACGTCGCAAAATTTGAGGACATCACGAACCATTTTGAACTAAAGATTAGCCTGTAATAATAAAAACCCACTAAGCTCTTCAAAACTTATATTATGGAACGTTTCAAAATCGGCCTGCTTTTCTTTTTCAAGCATCTAGCATCACATTGCTGAAACGTTCCCAAAAAACGTTGAAGTAGTGATAATGAATGGTTGAAAAAGATAACCAAAGCGTTATTGAAAGGTTCCATGATACAACAAGCTTTAAAGTATTTGGTGGGTTTGTATTAATACGTAAATAGTATTACGTATTATTAGGTGTCAATACGATTTAGACGCTTTAATTAGGCACAGACGTAAACAGACGTGATTTTACACATTACAGAGTATTAATAAGCGGTTCCTGAAGTCTGGGAAATGTGTAAAAAAAATTTACGGAAGCGGAATTATAGCCCGGTCGTAGCCTCTAGCAAGCTCCGAAGAGCAGATTAAATACATCGTTTTCAAGCTAGATACCGAAGAAGTTTGACGCAAAAGTGAGTAAGCCTGACTTCATGTTTACTAAAAGTATATAGAAAGTAATCTTGGCAAAAGAAGAGGTAATATGCTTAAAATTCCCTTTCTGCAGGACATAATAAACTATGGACATTTGTGCACAACTTTGAAGCTTCTTGTGCACAAAGCAGGCTAAGTCAGAGCAGATGTATAATAAATACTATCTTATATGAGATAATAGCTTCTTTTATATTATTTTAAAATCGAAGTTTTTATCAATTTTAACCAGAAGGATGTAATAAATCCTTACTTTAAAGCATCCTTGGACCACTCATCAAATTTATTATTTACTAAAATTCGCTGACAATGCTTTTTATTAAACACATTCAACAAAAACTGTTACAGGTGGTAGCACGTCTGACTACGAATCGCATGGCCCGGGTTCAAATCTTGACCAGGGCACTGTAGAATTTTCCTTCAGTGTTCCCATGCCTGGCGCTCTGAGGTATACTCAGCCTCCTATCAAATTGAGTATGACAGTGTAAGGGGTATTTCTGGCCACTTTGGGAGGTAAAGGCAGGCAAGCGTGGAACTGATCATCCCACCTCACTTCGTGCCGTTGGTGTAGAATATGTGAGGCGCTACTTTCACTTCCTCCATACGCATTATACAGGGTATACCTTTACCTTTTTACCTTTTATATAATAAATAGCTTTGTTTTTGAAATTTAATAAACAGCAAATTTCATCAAATTTGGTAAAATAGAACCTACAAATTCTAGTAAGTGTTTATGAATAGGCCGAAAGCGCGATTGAACCGTTATAGAGGCTACTGCAGTTAGGGTATCTTTCATAACTACTAACAATTTGTTATTTGATGAAAATGTTTCAAACGTTTGAAAAGTATTAAACACTGTTTTGCAGTCTCTAAAAATGCGTTTAAAACAAAACAAAAAAGTTTTAAACATGGGTTTGTCTTTTTTATTAAAAAAACAACATGTTTTCCTAATCCTGCTGAATTCATAACTAATTTGGAATATTCAGACTTCTAATCTCACAATAAAGTAAAATTTGACCTCTCATGTTAGAATTACTTGTAACTAAGCCATCTTTGTACTAGTTTTTTTTTTAAATGAAATGCATCATTTCTATAATAAAAATGAAAATACATTGTATTAAGTTAATATCCTTAGACTTAACAAGGACGACACGTTTGTGTTTCCAATTGTTGAGGAAAAAGTTCTGGATGAACAGTTGAGAAACAAAACATGTGTTTAGTTAGATACAGTTTAAGTCATTAATTTTAAAATATCATGAAGAACTCTGTGTATACAGCTAGTTTCGGATGTAGTCAACTATAAGCCCGATTTTGATGCTTGAAGTTGCATTTGAAAGTTCTTTGCCGTACTAAGATACAGAAAAAATGGGTTATTAGGACCTCCCTGGGACCAGAGTCTATCGAGGGATTTTAAGTTGGTGCAACTAGGGTGCTCACACAGATTTCTAAAGAGGAATTCTCCAGGTGCTTCCAGGATCTACAGGAAAGCTAGGAACAGTGTGTTGACTGCGGATGGGACTATATTCATTTTTATAAAATAGGTTGGTAACACTGACAACTGGAGTTAGGAACGGGAACAGGCACAGCATTTTTCTTATATTGTTCAGACTAATGTTTAGGCGAAGTTCGGTGGGGATCCGTCCAACAACAAGGAAGAAAATTCAAAAATTGAATTTACAATTGGTTTTGGGACACTGACCCATTGTACCACTCAAGATGGTTCCGGAATCGTTGAGCTAATCTAGCCAAGACCTTTGAAGCCACACCGTAACCATCTCTCTACGCCATATGGTTCCTAAGATTTATTGTTTTCAACGAGGACAGCGGGACAGATGACAATTCTTTTTTATAGTTTCGCTATCAAGGGACCTAAAATACACTAAGAAACAAGAGATAAGTAGATTTCCGTGTTATTCACACAAATTTGTTGATATTAGCATCAAACATAACAATAAATTACAAATAGCAACTAAATCATAATCACATTGTGACTTCCATAGTTACTTAATTTCAATTTGTACCTATTGGTTGAATGAGCAAGTATCTTGCGTATTGGCAGAGAGGAACAATTTGAGTCCCATCTAGAATATTCACCAAAAAATTAATTATTGTTTATTATATATGATTTACGTTCGTAATTTTTATTTGCATTTCTCACGCCCTATGATTGTAGAATAAGTAAACAATATTTATGTTCTGAAACAAATTGCTTGTTAATATAAGAAAATTCTTACAACAAATTATCTTGTCACAGCTTACCCTAATATTAGGGTAATACAGGTATTTTGAATAAAGGAAAAAATTATAAAAAAATATAGTTTAATAAATTTTACCAAAATAGAAACTAATGACTTAATCTCGTCCAGATCAAATAAATTGTTGCAACAGAAAACTAAAAAAATGACGTGCTCGAGCTTCAACCCAGCATCTTAAACAACCGCAGTTATGAAAAGCATTTTTATCGCTTGAATTAAATTAAAAATGTACGTAGATACTGTGCTTAAGAAGTACAAACGATTGTATCACTAGCCGCATACATTTCTAGATAGGGCATTATTGGAGAATAATAGAAATATGAAGTTACATTAAATTTCGTGAAGAGGAGATGAATTTCTCGCTTCAACACAAAGAAGGGATAAAACAGAAAGACCGCCACTGAAAATGCTTTGCCATCGCTCAAAGTGACGCTGGACCAGACGAAGGAAAGGACCCACACTCAGAATTTTGCTAGGATCTCTCTCTCTCTCTCTCTCTCTCTAAGGCCAACATCAATTTCCGGCGAGTTTTCAGTGCCATTGGATTTTCTCAGAAGGCTGCTAAATGGAACGGAACAAACATCTTCTGGGATGACAAAAGACGGGCACCAAAGCTCTACGTAACATCTTCATCAGCGCTGTGCAATGCTTTTTCAAGCAGATCCAGATATACATTCTCTCTGTCTTTATATATACATTCTTACAAGAACCACAAATAAGACCGAAAGAACTGAGTAATGAGAGTTTGATAATAGGACAAAATAAATTTAAGTAATCTACAATCAACATACTAAAAAAAGAAATAAAGAAGCGCAAATTGGCATAGTTCATAAATGTTTAACTAGGGAGCTGAAAACATCGAATACCAAGATAACTGATGAAGGAAAATAGATGTGAAATGACATGGAGTTCGTTTGGAAAACTAAACGTTATTGTCAAAAACGACCAACCAATGTGCCTGAAGCGTAAAATCTATAAACAACGTGTCTTAACTGCGATGTTAGATGGTGTGATATGTGAACATTGAACACGCAAGGGAGAAATGCATGCATGCTACGAATAGCTAGGAGGAACAGGAAGACGAATAAATAGGCTCGCAAGCAAAGGAAAAAGATGTAATTAATACTGTGAAGGAGAAGATGTGGACACATAATTGGACAAACAGATGGAAGATGGGCGACAATCAAGTGTCTCTCAGGACCTACAGTATATGGATGAGGACAGCAGTTCCCCGAGTGGGGAAAGCGGGGGAGGCCTTCATTCAACAGTGGATACAAAATCGATGAATATCATGATGATGCACATATATATTATTCAGCCATTTTAATCCACTTCTGAATGAAGGTCTTCCCCATAGATCTCGGTCAGCTACTGTCCCCATCCATATGGTAATGGTATGAAATATGGTATGAAAATATGGTAATTGGGACGTAACAGTGTGGCGGGTATTTAAAAAAAAGTGAAATTTATAATACTCGGCCACACTGACAACTAAGACACAACATGTGACCCGGAATACTTTTACTAGCAACAGTATTTTCCTATTGTGTCGAATAATGTTTGTGTCAAGTTTCGTGCAGATACGTTCAATGGTATGAAAACTATTTGAAAAATTGATTTTTTTAAATAGGTTGGCTACATTTGACAATTTTGACGCCCGGAGTACCTCTATGGCCTTTTTCACTCCTAATGCACATGTATGCAAAATTTGGTGTAAGACAATACACACCTGTAGATTGGTATAAGTAAAATATACTTATTTAATTTTAAATTAAAACAGATTGTCAAAACTGACAGCTAAAGTGCCTGGATACGCACAGTGTTCTTTTTTTATTGCGTGGAATAATGTTTAAGGGTCATTCCAGCTCAGATCGCCTAATGCCTCCCAGTCGACCATCTCAGAATTGAACGATTTTTTTTCTCAAGTACTTTGGTCCAATTGAAGAAGAAATGTAAAATATCTCTTTTGTATTCCTGTCCATTCCAGAGATATAGGATATCAAAGAAAGGTCGAAAATCATGATATTTCCTATTCGCGACTGTCTTTTTAAAACCACAGAGTTTCATAAATAAATGTATAATTTCTGTTATTATCGTCCAAATGACGTGAAGTTTTAACATGATTATCTCAAAGACATACAGTTTCTTCCTACAATTTTGGAAGAAGTATTCTGTTGCCAGGTTTTATTACAGGGGTTGTTAAAGACACGAAAAACTAAAAAAATGTATCGCTTGCTGATGATACATTAATTTGTTTAACAATGTTGGCAATTAACGACAGTAATAAAATTTTACCTGTTACATGAGAGTATAGTTGAGGTTCAGTGAGAAAAGTTTCAACTTTGTTCCAATATCCCTTCTTTATTTAAAAAATATATCTTTAGAATATTTGAAAATTTTGTGCATAATACTCCATAGTAGAACAACAATTAGTTTAGTGATGTTGATAAACAATAAAAGTACATAAACATTGTTGCTATGACATGAGGTAAGGGTAGAGATTCACTGCTAAAAGTTTCAACAAATTGTGGATATTCTACTATTTAAAAATTGATGAAAGAAATGTATGATTTTGTTTTGTGTACTGATGGGTCACTTCATGCCAAATCAGAAATGTGAAATGTCACTCAAAGTTTCCAATTTTGATGAAATTTGTCATTAATTCTTGGAAGGTTTCGTAGTATAAATTCCAACTTACAGGTTTCTAGGACATGTGTATCCGGAGTTACAGCCCTTCAAATTTGGTATATTTTGTCCTTAAATGTTGTCGCGACCGACACTTTACGGAGACACACGCATTTGAATTTTATTTTTTAAGTCATGCTTTATCAACTGTAAAATACAAGGTTAAATGTTTCTTATGTAAAATTCATCAGAGAATTCTAATTTGATAACAAAATTGTAGTAGAGCCTAAAGCTTGTGAGATATTGCTTTATGATTGCGAAAAAAAACAGTTTGTGAAACGGTGTTCATCTTGCAACATAATACCGTGAATATCTCAAAAGAAATACCAGAAACAGATATGATGAGACTTGTACCATTGGAAAGAGAACAACATTTCCTATAGAGTGATGTAATAAGAGCAGCGGGTTCTCGGTGGGAACTTTATCTCCAACGCCTTTTTTCTGTTTTTACATCATTATGCATAATAGGGTTGATCTTGAAACATAATTCCATGAATATCCCAGGAAGAACACCAAATGCAGATATAGGATGTTCACCATTGGAAAGAGCATAGAATGTCTTATAAAGTGACGTAATAAAAACAGCGGAATCTCAGTGGGAACTCCGTCTGCAAAGCATTTCTGTTTTGTTTGTTTGTTTTAATATCAAGTAGTTATAATTAAAGTTTCGCTGTTTGGCCGGTTCTAGATGGTAAACATGAAACTTTATGTGAATGTGATTAACGACATGTGGAAGAGAAATATTGAATAGAGAGTTCCGATTAAAACCTTTAAATGTGTGTTTACACTTTATGGACACTTTACAACCACTTTATTAACATATCATCTACAAATTATATGTACATGATGTTCGTGCGTGTACCAAACGTCATTCAGGTTACAAAATATACTCGAAATGTCGTCCATCTATGTCTAGAAAAGTTTGGAAGAATAGTGTGGATGCTGTGGTTTAGTGGCGGAGTTATGCTAGATTAACAAGAGATCTTCAAATGCGTAAAGGTACACGATAGATTGGAAACTTGTTGTAATTCTATAACAGGAAAACAGATAAATGATCATAAAATATAAAACTGCAAGGAGAATAAATGAAGAGGGACAATGATGACCTGGAATAGTGGAATTTAAATAAGTGAAGAATGAGAGTAGAAAGAGAATATTAAAGGGAAAAGAAATGACAATTGAAGGCCTGAATTAAAAACACCCAAATCTACCGGAGTATAATTTTCAGTAGGATCGAAAAATCGTCCAAGGTCTTCGTATGTTATCCTATTCAGCGAAAATTATTTTGTATTTAAAAAAAGGGTTTCTGTGGTGACATTAGGATGTAATGTTTATGCAACTGGATAGCCCTTGGAACATAGATATCGACGAACAGAAAAAATGCAAATACGAAAAAGTGAACTTGGGATGTTTTGCAATTCAGGTCTTCAATTATAATGTGGTATCCTTTGTTTGATCTCATTCTTTTTCTTTTTGAGATTTTATAATTAAGTATACCTTAATTTCTAAGTGGATATATTTTGCATAATGTTGAGAACTTTAAACGTTGTTGAAAAGGGGTAGAAATATTTTTGTTTATCTGGATGTTTTGTGTTATGATGATTGTTCCTTTTAATTGGGATTGGTTAAAATAGAAAAAAATGATCTTCTAGGGGAAGCGAGGTTCAGTTGTTTGAGGTTTTAGTGTCAACCTGAGCTTGACTAGAAGCTTTGGCAATTATTTTAATAAACAATATTTCGATTTGCGTTAAAACATGTTTTCAGTTTTTACTATAAAAATCTCTTCTGGATTCTCTTGTTAAACGCAGACTTCAATTTCCTTTCAAAACTAGAATATAATTAAAGGAAGGTAAACATTTGAATAGAAATTTATTGAAATGAATTTCAACAAATTCTAAAGTTTGAAAATAAATAAACGAAGTTTAATAGAAAACAAAAGCATGGACTTCGAAATGAATATTGAAATAACATTTGAAAAAAGATATGTATGAATATCGTGCTCATCTTTAATGATAACATATTATCATGCCAGAATATTCTTCGTTTGAAGAGAAAAACTTGGTCACCTATGACACAATATGCAGTATGGAACAGAATTTTGTGATAAAAGACAACAATTTTTCAGCATCAATATATAAACAAATATAGAAAAAGTGATATCTAAGTCAGAGAGAAGCTAATGAGTTTCAAAAGAAGACTTTAATATACACCGTAATTATAATAAAATAAAGGTTAGTTTTGAACACATTTTATTTTAAGTATTATTTTCGTTTTTGCGTATATTTTCCATACGTAATAAATTATCTTTAGTTTTCATTGTACCTAAAAAGTCATGGCGTAGTAGGGTTTTAAACGGCATAGTATTCCAACGGAACACAATAGAATATAAAATAGGCAATAAATGAGAGAAATGGTCAAAAATTTTCCTTGTAGGTTAGTTGAAAAAGCGTGAGGTAAAATGAATAAGCAGGCATCGTCATTCCTCATGGTGTTCCATGGCAGTAACTGCAGTACCGTCTATATTCTGCAAATATGATATAGGAACCCACCTCAATGACCATATAGGTAACAGCTTTGACAGTGTCTCTTCCATTTGGGCCTGTTTTCTGCCTTTATAGTGTTTCTTAGGAATCCATGGCATTTCAAACCGCATCATGACTTTACAGACACACTGTATATTATGTTCTATAGTCATAATTAATAGCATAGCATTTGGGGGAACGTTAAAATATAATCTTACTCTCTATAAAACCCAACAAAAATATATTTCTCACACACAGGAGCCAGAAACAAATTTCAGTTTCTCAGCACCTCAAGTACACTTCTTTCCTTACTAAAACTTGTATACACTACAAACAATCCAAAACTGCACTTTCTTGACTGTAAGTTAGGATAATTTTAAATCACAATACAAGCAGGAATTTTGTTGCTAATTTGTGTAGTAATTAATGTTGCTCTTCTATTACGAACTGCAGTAATAAGGAGACTGATTGGTGGCAATCCTTTCACAAATATCAATATCCTGTCCATGTTTGCATTTTGGTACTAGAACGTGTTTAAATAAATATTTATATACTAAAAATTATTATATAAATTAGCATGTAAGTTAAAGGATTTACCATATGTATAAAGTAAAACGTTTAACAATTTAATATTGTATTTTAGGAAAAGTAATTCTATGTGATTCCAACAGAAAATCCCACATCATGATTTAGTGTATATAAACGTATGTAATACTCATGTTCTTCTTTATGCTTAAAATGTAGTCTTGGATTTTTTATCCAGATTCAATCGTTCCATTTAACAATTTTCTTTTAGTACTGCTAACTCAGCTTACTGCTAAAACATGTTTTTACCATTACCTGCTTGCCATTCTATCGGAACAAGAAAGAAAGCACAATAATGTTCTGTGTAACTTAAGAATATATATTCATAATATTTTCTCTTAGTTTCCAAATATTTACAGTTCTTTGCAGAGAAAAATTATAGAAGTTATGTTAATATATATATATAACATCCGACCACAAAGGAATCTGTTTCTCACATGTCCCTAAATGGAAAAAAGGTGGAGAAAGAATTTGTTTAAATAAAAGAGAGAAACCGTTTTTTGATCCACTTTCAAAGAAATGGAGTAAAGCATCACGATGGTGTTGTCATGCTTACCAAAATATTTTTCAGTAGAGATGTATTAGAATCTCAAGTTAGTACCTAAATACAAACTTAAGGGAGGAACACAACCTTATTTTCCCAATTCCAGTGTCATCAAAATTAGACCAGAACTTCCAATTTTAACTGAGTTTCTTTATGTTTGTTGTTACTGTATGGGGCATTTTTATTTATGCCTTAACTTTTAGAGATAACTTGAATATTATTTACAGGACTGTTCAGTCAGTAAATGCGTAACTCAAGATTTAAGACATAAGTTAAAACAAGGCACACAGCGATATCAAGTGTAAAACCTGAATTATAGATGAAAGTTTGGCCTGTTTTGGATTAAATTAAAAATGAACAAACAAGTTTAGATGTGTCATATTGCTTCAGGCTTTAGATAGTAATAAAGCACTGCAGAATTATTAAATATCGCCCTATGCCTGAACTTGCTTAAGAGGGATTTATTCGTTTGCTACCAAAATATGACATATACAAACATAAAATAAATGGTTCAGCGCCTAATTAAGACTTATTTGTCTAACAGAACAAATTAAAGACACGTATCTGCTTTCAATACTGTATATAAAATGTACACGCGTACGCATGATTATTTTAAACAGTTTCAATCCTCTAAATTGTAGAAACTATCATACTTTATGACTGAGCAGTGCCACATAACTTTTACACACACTTATTTAGTTGTGTATTGTAAAGTGGCCATTTAGCAGTGTTATATATTTAGAAAACTTTCAATTAAACTCCAGATAAATACTGGAAGACTATTATATTAAAAGTAAAGCGATCATATTGGAGATAACAATGGTATATAATTTAATTTCTTCGTATTTCCTAAATTCAACACAGCGGGAAAATATGGTTCAGGAGTTGCCCAGATTCGAGAAACTGCGTCCAATTTACTTCTGATAATTGAAAAAGAGGAAAAAAGATGATAGAATACAGATGATAAGCGTAGATGTTTTTCTCCAAGATATATGAAAATATAATAATAACTGAAACAAAAATTTTCTTTCAAAAAGCGAAAGAAAGAAACATCACTTGGTTAAAATGCTGCTTTGTCTGACTCTTATGCATCCCATCAATGCCAAGTGTGATGTGGGTTGCGGATACATAAGGGGTAATGATTTCATTCTTACTTCGTAGGGTAGAAGAACTTCCCAACTATAAAATGTGTTTAAAAAAATCTGAAAAGCGAATTCGTTAAACCGCTGCCATGCTTTCTCGAAAAATTGTAGTTGCTGATGGATGGAGAAATCCATTTGCAAAAGTGGTGGAACAAATTTACTTTTCAAATAGCCAACACCCATTCTTACATTTAGAAAGCATTGCTTCTAAAATCTAAACTCTACTAAGCCTAAAAACTGGTGGAACAATGCTGTCAGATATTACATCACACTTAGGGAATGCAATTTAAATTGATTCTGACAATGAGAAACAAATTCATATTTGTATAATGTTCTCTACAACTCAACAGCAAAGTTCAGTAGCATCTGGAACAGTCCTAATTAACGATTCCGATTCCATGCAATTTATCTTTGCATATTTGCTGTTTAGAAAATGTGGCAAAAAAACAACAACACAATTTTGACATATTTGGAAGCAAAACTCATTATATTTCAATAAATCATTTACGTTAATATCCTTTGATAAGGAAATAAAGATGAACAAAAATACAGTTGTCCAATCTGTTCAATAGAATATATAAGTAGAAGTAATTATTGTAAAAAATGGAGAACTTGGCTTAAGCAGATGCGCAAATTGATTCGATTCTTTAAGAATTTCTTTCGTACTTGACACATAATAAATATAAATTTTATGAAAGTCTATAATGTAATCGTAAATTCTAGATTTACTTAGATAAACTATCCCACTAAAATATCTATTGTCTTATGAGCTTCTAGTGGGGTGTTTATACATGAAAATAAGCTTACTAAAACAAATTTTGCAATTAAGTTTGTTGTTCGTAACAACAAGACTTCCATTCATATTCCTTAGGATAATAATAATAATAATTACATCATTGATTACTTGGTATCATGGTAATCCCAAGTACCCCCTTCTGTCTCCACAAAACCTGAAAAAATTTTCATTCACATCTTAACCTACAGAGTATTGTTCATACCTTTAAAAAATCGAGAAGTTTTTAATTAAGTTGAATTTTATTTCCTACCTTTTGAAAAGTTTTTTCTCTCTTTTTAGGAAAATTATAACAAGTTAAATTCCACTTTTAAGGTTTAGAAGGAAAATCATAAACATAAATCATGATAAATAATACTTTGCTAACAATTACTAGGTATTGAAGAAGGAAGATTAGAATCAGTATTTCACCTACCAACAACCTGTATAATATTCGTTAGATTCAACACAAAATGATTTATTTTCCCTTTCCGATTTCATGTCTCGTTAAATTTACATGGGAAAACATAACAAAATCATAAAATATAGTGAACTCCTTTTATGGAAGAAATAATATTTACCTGTAATTTCCTCGTACAATGGACTCGTCCAGAAACGTCATTTCTAATATTTCAGTATCCACAACAAATTATAGTAAAATGATACATTTTAACATGTAAAAGGATACTGTTTTCCTTTCTTTGATATGATCCATTCTTAGTAATTTCCCATAGGATATTTCACAAATTAATTTATCTTTTTCATTTCCAGGCTAGAAATAGTAACTTCCTTCTCTCACCTATTTACATACTTTTCCTTGTATAAGCGATTCGCCATAAACTGTCCACTTCCTCATTAACAATTTCAATTAAACCACAGTTTAATAACCCACTCATACTCTTTAAATACCACCGACAACGATACAACTTAAAATTCATAATTCTGTTGTAACTCGTAATTTCTTAATATTGAAACTCTTAATATTTCAAACTGAAGAATATACTAATCAAGACTAAACTGGCACAGAGATCTCATCATACCAAAAGTTTTGCCTGTGGTTAGCAAAGCATCATGCTCCCTTTTACTCTCGGTCTCGTTTTCGTAAAACCAATCAAAATTGTTCCTCTTAGCCAATAGGAAACAAATAACCCTGGTATTCCTTCATACATTTTCAAGGATATCATAACTTTTACATATACTAGATATAAAGGGAGTCATCCTACAATTTCCAACCATAGACAGGCACAACTAGTAGCCATTTTCTTTCGAAAAATAAAATCTTGTTATATACACTACAAGCTTCTGTTGTCCTTGCTAGTACATTGCTATTTCTCAGCTCCATCTACAAACTACTGATGACAAAACTAAGATTCGACACTCAAGACTAAGTGACTTTTAAAACATATTACATGTATGATAAACAAACTGGACTCCAAGGCCATACAGCGCTTATAATAAAGGTTGCAATGCTTTACAACAATTCATCCACAAAATAATACATATTTAACAAATATAGTATAATGGAAATAAGAAAAACTAATGTTCAAATTTGTCCAGAATTTGTAACAGCAATTGTATCAAAATATATATGTTTTACGACAGTCAAGCTTTCATAAAACCAGAGATGATAAGTTGTAACTAACTTTATTGTTATATATTTATATATAATTAATGCAAATTGTTTTTCTAGTTTGCAATGTAGAATAATGTTTCCATGTAGAGAATATTTACCGAGTCAAAACTGTTCAAGTACACATATGACTATCTACAATAGCAACTACGACAATATTATGGAATCGCCACCCTTCCCCCATAAAAAACGAGTTCCATAGATCATGAAAGGCTTGTATGTATGTGTTATTCCTCAATATTGCCTTATTTTTCCATGCTCACAAAATTTTACTTAATTATCTTTCACACGAATATATAGGATAATTTTTATAATTAACGGTAATTTGTATTTTACAATTAAGTTTTGCCTCCTGTATGTTTTTGATCTCTATGCACCCAGAGTCAGATTTAATTTACTGCCCATTAGTAATCTTGTATCAATTGCGTTTAAATGTTCCATGAATTGCAACATGATATTTCCCGTAAAGCGGGATAATATGATCTTTACCATTGAGTACATAATAACATTGATATTAATATTTTACATAATGATTAGTATTAAGCTACTACATTTGAAAATAAAGTTATACAATACTTAAATGAAATTATAGGACCACAACCTTTCTGATAAAGTGTACTGTATCGCAAATGTAATGAAAATGTGAACTGAACAATAAATATTAGATTTATTGCTTTGTATTCGTGATTGATTAGGAACACGCTATTATAAGTTTAACTTGAATACTGACCTGGATATAACCAAATTATCCATTACAATATTTCAAAACAACTTCTATGTACAAATGAAATGGCGATTAAAAGATCAAAGTAGATTCTTTAATTTAAATATAAAAATGCTTTTGATATTACTTTTTCAATGTATAACAACAACTTCTTCAGAATACAAACATATCAAAGAAAACTCGCACTCGCCTATTGTTATAAAAAGAGAATATTCTAAAATGATCTCTTCCATTTCAAGGTTATTTTTAGCAAACGTAATACTAATTAGAAATTAAATCAATAATTTATGAGATGAAACAAAAGTATATGGACCTTCGATATTTGATAGTTTAGCGTACTAATATTCTGAAGTGAAGTAAGGTATATCTGGATAACGCAACGCACTAACGCTTAACTACAGTAAATTAGAACGACGTTTCCGTGAACTGAGTGGATACCTTAATACCATTGTCAACGTTAACATGAAATGAAATATGCTTACGATGTCCACTTCATCATTGTCACAACAGCTATTTCAGTTGTACAGAATATATTAACAGCAAATTAAATTCCTTAGTGCGCTTGCATATTCTTTTCGTTTCCTTCCTGTTGTATGTACGTAATTTGTATTTAAATTTGCGATTTGAGTCTTGGTGTTTAGCATTAGCCTCTTTCTTCTCCATAAATATGGTTTCCATATCTGCAACATTACTTTACTGTTTGGAATTGTATCTTTCATATATAAACGAGCTTTTGAGCTTGTAATAACAAGCTCTAAAGTTCATGCTAAGACGAGCATCGAACTGCTGCCTTTAAACAACCATAAAATTTTGGAAACCTTGTTTGATGTATGTATCTAGTAAAGTTTCAGATATATGTAAGTAGTTGCACTGTTCCTGATGTGTCTGAAGGTGTCAATAAAAAAACACCTAGAGATTTATTTTGCACGGTTGGAGGTTCTTACTCCCTTTCCATCGTGATTTTCGCACATGCGCAGAAAGAGAGAACTGTTTTTTATTTTAATCGGACGTTATTTTGATCACGTATATGAGAGAAATGGGAATTATTCTCAGTGAATGAGGATTGCGATCCCTACTTCACCAATAGTAAAAATTATTAGAAGTTGGCGTGGAAGTAACTTTGTTTACGTTTTCGGAGTATTTCTGATCTTCTCTATGCTGTTTTGATGTACTGATTTCTTCATTGGCGATTTAGTCCACTCACTAAGACGCTGGACTTCTACCTTAAGAACCCAATCGAACCTCGATTGAGGTTTCTAATTTTTTTCGTTTCCTGAAATCTGCAAGGTGAAGGTTTTTATCAGTCTAGTTACAGGGAATTTCCAGGCAGCTATAGTTGCCTAGGTTTCTCCGGGAATTTGTCAGACATTTTTAAAAGTGTAGAAGTTTTGTACTCGGAACCGCGAGCATTAAAAGCAAGCATGACAGTCGGAGAAGCCTTGTAATCTTACTCTCTGCTCCTGTGTGTATTTGTGAATATATAAGTTGCCTCTGTGTACATGTTCTGTCAATCGGAAATCTGGTGGGAACTTCTATTTGACATTTGAAAAAAATATATACTGCTTTCGTATAAAGAATGGAGACAAAAGCTTATTCAACTTTCGTAATAGGGTCATATCCATTACAATCTCGCATAGAGAAGAGTTTCTACAGCACATTAACATTGCATTCAGGTATGGCTTAGAATTACCGATCCCTTTTTTCTATTAAATTTTCTCTTATAAGTCCAAAATTTTTATCACACTGTGAGAAGCTGTCCTCATATGTACTTTTGCAAAGCAGAAAACCTAGTTACTTTATAGTTTGGGTTTTGTCCTCCAGCCGCATCAGAGAAAATACTATTGTGGACACGCTAGCAAACTTCTGTGTGCAATCGTACAAAAACGACACTAGTGAATTAGGATTCTTTTTTCTGCCACACTCAGTAAAACAATAGCAGTAACTGGAATCGTCATTAAACACCTGAATGTTAAAACAGTAGAGCCAAAACATTCTCTTAATGAATTGAGTGTTTACATGGAGTTTGGTCATTGGAAAGTTCTGAGAATGATCAAATGCTATCAATAAATATGAACTTCTTTGGATTTTAATATGTTGCTATCACGTTACTAGTTTCTTTTCCTTATTGTTCTTTTGTAGATTGGACGACATGGATCGTTTGAGTAGTTTTAGCTTGTTTCTGCTCTCCTCACTAAATTCACACACATTACTTTTAAGTTTCCGTACGGCATGTGCAAACTTTAAACACGTGTACCAACGTCAGTTTTCAAGATATACCGCTGAAAATTCATCATATTATACTAGAAAAAATAAATGGTGCATAGAAGTGTACATTGTGCTTGAAAAAGGCATGTGCCTCTGTGTCCATTTTACGTGGGCCACCTCAATTGATAAAAAAATCAACTGAGTTTAGAACAGGGATACCAGGCTTCAGGGGTACATTCATAAAGCAAAACAGGTTGTATAAAATGTTCGGAGTACAAGGAGTATTGAAACCTAACCTGAAATTATATAACACGGAGGGATAATAGAAATTGAAGAGACGGATGGAATATCCGAAATCAAATGCTCATGTGATAACTCTCATGTTGACCGGACCCAAAGAAGAATCAAAACAAAGGTAAAGAACATCAGAGATACATAGTAAAACAAACGGACAGCTCAAGTTGTCAAACCACGTAATAGTGGAAGAGCATTATATCATGGGATACAAAAAATAATGTCAGAACACACACACACTCACAAAAAAAAATGGGAAGCACCTTACATTATAAAAAGAGGGGATAATGTGGTAAATAAAAAAGCAGAAAACTTAGGGCAACCATGGGAGAGCTTATTAAGAAAGGAATGGAGTGTGGGGGTATTTAAAAACCAGTAACTGGCAACTCTGTTAAACCAAATGCTTGTATATTTATGTAGGGATACAATCATTGTAAATAAAATAGTTCATAGGCAAGAAAGCTCTAACAAGTGGAGTGAATTATTCTGAAAATATTGTTTTCGATAAACGGTATATTTTATTAAACTATTCAGCAAGGTATTGATATGATGAATACCATTAAATTTAGAACTTTACTAACTAAGGTTAGCCTTTTCAGACGAAATCACTGACTGAATTTTAATAACTCATTGAGACGTCTTTTTCTATCTTCAGTTTTCTTATGACTTTCTTCGTTTATGATAAATCTTATCAATTTATTATGAGTCTGGAGTCTTATTCATAAGTATTCGATACAGTTCATTTATACAGTAGATTTTACGTTTGTTCTTTTCATATATTTTAATTAATTTTTTGCATTAATTTGATCAATTGCCTGGTATAGCACTTTACATTGACATTGAGTTGTAGTTTAGTTTGCTTCAGTAAGTCATTAAGGTAAATTACAATTTTCAATCATATAATAAAACGCTTGTTCCATTATATATTTCACGACAGTTATATATTGCGGTATCAGATTTTTCCGACCTAAATATACGGTTATATCTGTCATGATGTGTTTTATATCCGTTTTTGGTAATGCCATTTGCCATGAAACTTTAAACATCCACGAATTTCTACCATGCGGATTGCCTTATTGAATAAATGTGGAATCTGATTCTTGAAATTTATTCTCGGTTGCGTGATTCCACAATTCTAGCAACTTTTCCCCACTCGGCTTAAATAATCGGCATATTTCTGTATTTCGCAACAATTATATAATAGAATTCGGTAATTTACACTATTACAAGTATTAAAACTCTACAGTTATCATTACTTCAAAGTAAAGTTCAATCTTTAACTTATTGATGTTTAACTTATTCAATGTTTGATAGTTCACACAGATCTATCAAACTTCCGCCACCCTATATTATCAAAGGTTGTTCGGAGATACTGAAATATCTACTACAAGTAATTTTCAATAAGTCACTAGCTACCTCTGAATTTCCTACTAAATGGAAACTTGGTGATATCTGTCCCATCCCCAAATCAACGATATTAAAAATTATCGTCCAATATCTGCACCAGCCAAAGTGTTCGAAATTATTATACAAGAACAAATATATTCACATGTTCACTCAGTAATTTCTCCCTTCCAACATGTCTTCTTACAAATAAATCGACTGCAACTAATCTTGTTGAAGCAATTTTTGGCTACTCAAATAGACAATGCACATCAAGTTGACATAATTTACACATATTTTTTCTAAAGCCTTCGATGTTATTAATCATGACATCCTTCTCAGCAAGCTTGTGTCTTTCAACTTCTCATCGAACCTTCGCCAGTTGATAGCGTCTTATTTCTACCACCGTAAACACCGTGTGCGTTATAAAAATATTACATCCGAGGAATTTGTTATAAATTCTGGGGTGCCGCAGGGATCGAACCTTGGACCTCTCTTGTTTTTGTTATTTGTAAATGACTTGCCCGGTGTAATAACATCCTCCAACAAGCTATTGTTCGCAGATGATTTAAAAATCTATTGTAGCATTTCCTCTGAATTAGATGCTTTCTCCTTACAAAACGACATCAATGCAGTCTCCAACTGGTGCAAAACAAACATGTTGTTATTAAATATTTCAAAATGTAGTGTAATGACTTACACTAGAAAAAGGAACTATTTGGAATTTGAATACAGTATCAATGAAACACCACTGGTCCGAGTAGATTCTATAACCGATTTTAGTGTGACCATAAAGTCCAACCTCTCATTTGATATACACATTAAGCGTATTATTAGTTACGCTCTTAGGAATCTCGGGTTTGTAATGAGACAACGAAGCAACTTCTTGAATATTGATGTCTTAAAAAATATATACAGCGTATGTTCGATCGAAGTTAAAATATGCTGCAGTAGTATGGCATTCTAATACAAAGAAGAACACACGGGAAATCGAAATTATACAATCTAAATTTGTTCGCTTTTTAACATAGAAAGAAATATAAATATATCCTAAATTCGAAAACTACTTGGACCTAGTAAACAAGTACTCATTCCAATCTCTGGAAAATAGAAGAGCTAATTTTCTACTATCTTTTCTACACAAATTAGTACATAGTAAAATTCACTCAGAAAAATTATTATCCAAAATAAGGTTGCACGTCCCGCAAAGAGTTACTCGACCTCGTAATACAGTCTTCGACCTCCCACCCCAAAGGACCAATATATATATCGCCTATTAGGAAAATGTGCTCGTTATATAATGTATTCTTAAAGCACGACCAGAGTTAGACATATTTAATGTAAATACAAGTGAATTTTAGTTATATAAAAAGTAATGGATTGTTTTCACAGAATGTCACCACAAAGCATCAAATATGAATAAATACAGTATTTTGTAGACTGTATCATATGTACGATGAACACTTGAACTAGGTACATAACCTGTTGTGCTCAATAAATAAATAAATAAATAAAATTCGTACTAGAAAGAAACGTAGAATCTATAATTATTTTTGGATTGAAAATGGCATTGACAGACAAAGAATAAATTTCAACATCTTAACAATAATTTTAAGCTTTTCTATTCAGAAGAAAATCTTAAATAACTACGAGGAAATATTGTATAAAGCACTTTTTTTTATATTATGATAATACGGTCTTGTACCCATCTTGAATAATGAAAAACACAGCTTTCTGACAAGGTTTATATAGTTTAATTAAAAAAGGAAGTAGTGTTGTAGAGTGAAGTCTCACGAAGGACGTGTTATACTTCCGAAACCATTACACTTTAGTTTCTTTTTGTTATTAAAGTATTTAAGCCTTGTCAGAACTGTGTTTTTCTTTATAAAATTCTTTTCTATATGTAAAAAATCACTCACAGTTGTATAGAATAATGAAGATTTACTCCATCTAAACTTTTCAAGCTTCAACTTTACTAGGATAGAAAACTTATTTTTGAAAATAATCAACCTTCTGTTTCTTAACATATTTTGCAGTGACCAAAATTTAAAATATGTTCAAAACATACACATATATTTTGCTTTCACTATGTAAAATTCGTTCTCTAATTTTAGCATAATGATGTCATACCTCTAAAAAAAACAATAAATAATGAAAAGTTGATTTGCGTATTAAAACAATGTTTAGATGAGAGATATGGACTTAGAAAAGAAAGGATGAGATTAGCATGTTTCCCATGCTAAACATCTGAAGGAAGTACCATTTTGGAAAATTCTAGTTCAAAATTATTGTTATAATGTTTTAATATAGAACCTCATATAGTCTACAATACGGGACGATCATCAATGATACACAAGAGAAAGTGTTTCATCTTCTTTCCAGGTCTTTAAGAACTATTAATTTGCACAGAATCCAAATATTTGATGTTAAATTTTAATAATTTTGAGATCCCAGTATGATTTATTGTGAATTGATTAACTTTTGAATTTATTGGTCTACATTACAGCTTTCCGCAAACTGTGGCCCTCGAGGCCTGCTCTTGGGTAGGCGCAGGGTGGTTCGTTGAACCTACGAACTAATAAAACTGGTCCGCACTTGAAAATAGTTTGCGGAACGCTGGTCTACAACATTCTGGAATTCTATTATGTCTAATTGGAGTAGTTCTGCGTTATCTTAAAAAGAGGCTGTTCTTTTTTTGGTTGTTGTTGATAGCAATTACTTATTTCTCCCTGAGAGCCAATCGCTGCAGAAGGCTCTTCCCATACAAGAGCGCAAGGTAATTCTGCTGAGTTGAGTCGAACAAAAGAAAACAACACGTGACATCCAGCAACGGCAATCATATATGAAAACATTAGCCTGATGGTATCTTCAGTAAGTAGAAATCCGCAATTGACTTTAAAGCAGATTGAAACTGCCATTCGCCGCACATTTGGGGAATCCTAGTTAATTACGTGAGTCTTTGATGTCGATTGATCCTATCATACATGTTCTTCCTGAAGACCAAAAAAAAAAAAAAGGATCGCGGATGAACTGTTGTCACGAAATGATTTGTGACTTTGATGATACCCGGTCCAGGCGTGTGAATGGCATTGTCCTAGGAGAAAAAACTGTCAGTATAACTCTGAAATTGAAGGTCAATCGACCACATGGTGTTTGCAAATGAAGATCGACTGACAATAAATTGCATGTGTCTCTTCATTTTGGCCGCTGGATCTTCATCTGGATTATATTCAATCTTACAAACTTCCATTTCCAAATATCCATAAATTGGCCAAAGAAATGCAAAGCACATTGAAATAAAATTTGATTAATTTGAAGGAATTTAGTTGGCAACTATGGTTCATTTGTCTTTCCATGCCAACGCAATTTAGTCATGTGTTATTTACGAATATTCTACTGTATATTTTCCGTGTGGTTTGAATAATCAAATAGCTTAGACAGAACGTAGTAAGACGAGGTAATTAATGGAAATCACATCTTGTGCTACAAAGTGTTTCTTTAGCAACAGCAATTACTAATTTAAATCTGTTGTAGAACTTGTTCACTCTTTAGTGAGATTTGAACTTACTACGCAATATAATTAAAAGAACTTACATAAGTTGGTAACAGAACAAATTCCACTTTTATATACGACGGTGAATAAGAAATCCGTACCTTTTGAACGAACTAGTTGAAAAGCGCATACGTATCTAATACACTACCATTTAGCGAAGTCAAGACATTCCTTTGGACAACTGTAGCGGCTTTGTGCTTTGGTCACTGAGGTAAAGTTCTCATTCTATTGATTAGTGACGAATATTTTCTCACAAAATATCATGGATCCGCTGTAGTTGCTCAGCATAAAAATCTATCGTCCACGGTCCAACTATCAGATCTGTATATTTCACTTAATGTAGTCATAACTTTTTCTCAAACTTTTTCTCTTTGTCGGTGCCATTCACTGTGTTGACTGACCTGGTTTAAATTACTGACTGGTTATTACTGTTGATGCATCGTAGAAATGTCCTATTTTCATAATCAATAATGATTCACCGTCAAAACCACATGGATCATTTGTTTACTTGTTGATCGTTTGGTGACCCGCTTTCGAACATGCTCGCATGTGACATCTGGAGGTGATGTAATTTAAGGGCATATGGATGTAAAACCCGGTTATGAAGGTGCAAAATTGTGCTGAACTGCAAAGTTCCAAACTTCTGTTTACAACACTTGAGTACTTATATTGCGGTGCTGCGGTGAACAGCGTTTAGCATTGTCGTTTGGTAACATGACTTCGGTTTCTTTTCGGCGCTGATGTCGTCATCTGCATGGTTATGATTACGCAAGGCCAAAAGTGTTTATTGAAACGTCAAATGCGTGTATAAGTATAGCACAAATATAATCTTTGTTTAAACTGTCTATCTTGGTTTCTGGTGTTTAATTTATGATGTGTAAAATATCCTCAGCAATGTTATAGAATTCGTAACCCTTGTGAAATGAATAATCAGTGTTAAATATTTATAAAAAGCTCTGAGATTAATTTCTCAAACAAGATCCAAAGCTGTTTCAATGTTAGTTACATGGTTTACTATAGAAGATACTAAAATTTTAGAATACATCTTGTACGATGCTCTCATTGTGCATCTTGATAAAGATTTATGTGTTAGAACCAAGAATTTATCTTTTTGGATATCGCAGAATCTGTGCTTCAGGAGATTCGTATAATTGTAAAACATTAGCCTAATCTTTACAACCAGTCTATCCTTAGTCAAATTAGACACATCTCGCCTAAATTCTAGCACGATTGTTGTGTTAAATCTAGCAGTACCAGATATTCATATTACTCCTGAAATACAATACCAAACACGTCCGATAATTTTGAACCATAACAGGTTACAGCATTACCAAGGAGTTTTTTTAAATGTCGAAGTAGCACCATCACTTCATATTCCTTCACTGAGAACAGCATGCTTATTAAATTCTCTTTCACGTGCTGTATGAGGCACACGTCAACGAACCACAACTGTATTCGCTTGTGTTGCACCTCTCAGAGAGCACATTGCCCTGCTAACTTAACGTTTAAATAACGGCACGAACTTATGTTTCACCCCTGTTTGAATGCGTTTCACAGATATTAAAGTTGAACTTGATCAATGGGTCGCATTTTCGATAATTCCACGTTTCTTTGAGTGATCTGTGCCTCTGTGGGTTTAAAGATTTAATCTGATGTGGCATGCGAATCGGAACGTTTGCCAACTTTTGGGCTATACATTCAAGAACATTCAATTATCCGAAAATTAATAAGTTTGACAAGTAAACATTTCGAAAAAAAAAGATGATAGTAGCTTTGACCTATATTTTATGTACTATCCCGGAATTTGGTTGATGGGCTTAGAGAAAACTAGGAAGCTCTACTCAGAATGGCTGGCATGAGTAGAACCTGGACCTACACCGTCTCTCCTGTGGAGTCCAAGTTATCAACGTCTGCCGCTAGACCACGTGGCTTAAGTGTATATTTTTTTAAACTTTATTTAAACGTTCCATTCAGATGTTTCAAATAGTATATTAAATTGGAACTACTGATATGGTATTAAATGAATTGACTTCAAAACCTTAAGCCATCTTTGGTCCAGATTGGGATTGGAATGGGAGAAGTGAAGTGGAAAAGAAGTTGAAGACACCTTCCTATCGTTAGACTAATGTGACTAGGGGAATACCTGGAAAAAGATTCAGTCAAGATGGCCGGGCGCTGTATTCGAACTCAGACCCTTCCTAATTCAAGTACGATGCTCTACCAACCTAGCCACGGCTACTCAATTTGCAGATATGCACTGAGAGGAATTTACTGTTTTAATAAACGGAATTACGTGTATTTTAAGGTACTTCCAGAAAAACCGTGTTCTTGATTACAGAATGTCTTTATTCCATCCCAAAACTACAGGACACTCATGGCTGAACTCCTTCAAAGCTGAACATATTAGTTTACTACTTCTATCTTAATATTATATACCTAACCTCGTATTCTAGGGACAAAGTTCACTGTTTATGTATCGCTACTGCGAAGCCAGCATGATTTTAAATACTTCTAAAACTCACCATGTTGACTCTCATTTTACTGGTCTTTCTCAGACATACCAGGAGAATGTCGGGTTAGAACTTTAAATAAGCCGAAAGAGGTAAAATTCCTTTACCTTCGTCAACAGACAGAATCATGTAAAGCCAAACATTTACAATAATATTTATAAATAGTGTCCATTCTCTCTTGCCTCGCCTTTATGCACACTTTTAATCATGCTATAGTACATCTTATTTCATTCGTTTCCCCAATAAATGTAATTTTTTTCCAATATATCAACAATGTTTATCTACGTTATTGATTTCCTGTTCCTAAGCTATAGTATTATAAGTTATAGACAGATAAATATCTATAAGCTAAGTTATACACAATATTAACATTTTAGAAAATAATATCAAGCAAGTACGTTTTGTAACAATAAGATGATTTTTCACTGTCCAAAGTAAACTGTTTTAACCCAGAAGCAATCATTCCGCGTCTAATGATGCAACTTCGCTTTCATAAAGAAAATATATATACACCTATCCAGTTGGTTCAAAGACTAAGGTGGGAACGAAGCAACCTGCATATAGAAGGACTCAACGCAAAGGTTGTAAGGAGATTTGTGAGAAGGAGACAGAAACATAGGGGAGGGAGTTCTTGACGCTCCAGCATGATAGATGGGACACCGATAATAAATCCAGACAAATCGAAGCGATTGGGAAAAGTTACGAGAGAATTCGGGAAACGTTCAAGAGCCCCGGAGAGAAAGTTGGGAGGCCTGCGTGATTTCTCACCTGGAAAACACATTTTTCTCTTTCTCCTTTTCTATCTTTCTCGCCGTCTGCTTCTTCCTCTCACTTACTCAATCTACTGCTTTCGATTTTTCTCTCGCTCGCTCTTTGCTGTCGCTTATTTCTTTATCTATGGTGCACACATCTATTTCCATAACTTGTTACGTCAAAAATGAGAAAAAGCAGAAAACATATATACAGAAAGACTTTGAAACTAAATTGGAGGAAACGGGGCGTAGATACAGAAAATGTTAGCTTAATACTTCATATACGCGTATACATAGAATACATGGAAGTGAAGAATTTAAAAGTAAACAAAAAACACTCCAATGAATAAATATTACGATTTTGACGCTCATATTTATTTAACACAATATGAATAATTTTGAAGTGATTCATTTTAGATTTTTTAAAGAATGTTACTTTCTGTTTTATTAATTTGTCTCTTTCTTTACATTATGTCTATTATCATCTTCCATTAAATATAATTGGCAAGAATGGGCTACTTTAGTTGTCGAGCTTAAAAGCAGAACGGTCTAAGCGCCAATTTGATTTAAAATGCCAGTTTTACCACGGCAGGATAGTCGAAATATTTCTCAAAGTGGAGAGTATAAATCGTATATCCATCAAAATAGGCAAAGATACACTGAAAATATTTTCCTGCGTTACATTAACCGTAAGGCTGGCTCGTTGTTATCTACACTCTTCAGAGTCATTTGATTATTATTTTGAGAAATCGTTTCGTTTCCTGGTCTACTCGGAAGACACCATCACTAAAGAACTTTCTCTCTGACAGTGATATTTGAGACAGAATTAAGTGTCAAACACGACTTGGACCAAAATTATAAATTAAACGAACGAAAACTTGGTCATTATTTTCATACATAAAAAACATTTTCCTGATAATTGTGTTGTTAATTAATTCTAATGCAAAAGAAATCAATTAGCAACAACAAAGAGACAATAGTAGGAACACATTGTGATTACACACAGGATGATGCGGTTTGAATTTTAAAAGTCCATTTAATACTAAACATTTACATTTGAAATGAAATATTGCTGGAAAAACATCATGGTAAGTCAAACATTAAACGATTTGTATACTTACAATTATTTCGGCAATTATGATTGTGTAATTTCAGTAAAGTAACAAATAAATAACAATAACAATATTTAATTTTTATTTACTGCATTAATAAATACGTTTCAAATTTTAACTACTTTTGGAAGCAAAATCTTAAGAATTCATTACACTATTTTCGTTAAAGAAGTTCGGTGTATAACTGTAATATCGGTGGACACAAAGAAAAATGTCGCGCTTATTTATCGACAACACAGATCAATATCGATACTGTTAAGAATCCAGAGTATGAGATATCGACGGTTCCGTGGCCCCACATTTTGTAAATACTGATTTCATTTCTTGAAACCGTAATGATACTTCTAATCCCAGGTCTAATCCCATTTCCTTCCTTTCCGTACCAAAAATAGTGAAAGACAAATACCAGTACAATATTACTGTAAATAATGAAAGAGTGTACACTGTAAAAAAAATAGCTGTGTTAATTCAACACAATGAGGTGTCCCAGTGTGACTACTACTTTTTGTGTGTTAAATCAACACAACACATGGTGTTGATTTCGGTAATGGGACAAAAAGAAGTTACGGCTGTAGCGAGATTTGAACATGGGTTGCGCAGTTAGAAGTCGAGCGTATTACCGATTTGGCTAAATCGTCAGACAAAAAATGCAGTCGATGCAAACGATATTTGATGAACAACATTTGAATTAAACGACTACACTATTGATTTAAACAGTGTATGGGATCAAATATATGTTGCTGAACCTCTCAAACAAACTAAGTTACTTTCACGACTAATTCCATGGTATAATAATCACTTTATATTTGTCAATTGGCAACTAAAATTCCCATTCATTGAGAATATTCTATTACTATGAAAGTAAGCAAGATGGCGGCAGCCAAGCACTTGAGTGGCATTACTGCTTTCTTATCGTAACAACATGTCAAAAGCTGTGCTTGCTTTTATAGAAATGGAACATATTCTCAATCAATGGGGATTGTGATCCCTAACTGACCAATGGAAAAGTGATTAAATCATGGCCTAAGCCATGAGAGTAACTTTGTTTGTGTTTGGGGTTCAGCAACATTTTCTTTATTCTCTATACTGTTTCAAGCTAGCGCTTTTCTCGTCTGACTATTTAGCGAAGTCGATAAGACGCTCGCCTTCTAACTGAGCAGCCCATTTTCAAATCTCGCTGAAGCCGTAACTTTTTATTCCCCCAGTAACGAAATCAACAACGTGTGTTGTGTTGATTTAACACACGAAAAGTGGTAGTCACGCCGGGACACCGCATTATGTTGAATTAACACACCTTTTTTTACTGTGTACTATGTATGAAAGCGTATGAGATGCTAGGTAGTAGAAATACGTTCATTTCATTGGTTGCCGATTATGCGACTTATTAGGGGAGTTAATTCTCAGCTAAAAAATAAATTATCTTTTACATGTTACATGCTTCCATTGCTAATGTGTGCTACCAACTTAACGAAAAAACTTAAGTATTCTGTATAGCAAACGAAAAATAGATCAGTTTACAGGAGAGCCTTAAAGAAACAGTATGCAAAATCTACACTTTTCTGAGTAGACCAAAAACTAAAAATAAACCAGAAAGATGCAGTTCAGCTTATTCTTTTTCATTAAAAAATTTCAAAGTTAATATGCATAAAGTACAGAAATAATTGCTAATCACATATGAATTCAGAGATAGAACATTTACAAATTCCACCAGAACACCCCTCGTAGACAATTCTTAGTTTTCTTCTATTGGGAAGCATGCACTCATTAACTTTAATGTTATTGAAATCAACATAGATTTATTTTATTTCAATTTGACTCTTGGATCAATTAAAACAAGTTTTTTTTTATTTGCTAAATAAACATTAGTTCCTCAAATACGTTGCCCGGATTTTGACATAATAACGTTTGAATTCCATATTGAAGATATGTTAACACTGAACTAAATGTAATTAAGATTACATGTATGAAACAAAAAAGTATGAAGCATTGTGTACTTAATATTGTGATTATTAACAGTACACTTTTATGTATGAATCCTGTAGGTATAGCTCTTAAACGGGTAAGTCAGATAACATCTACAATACTTGTGATGCTTTCTTTACATTTACATTCCAATGTAACGGTACTTTAGATTAATTCAAACATAAAAAGATTTTAAAATTTGTTGCGTACTTAAACCTAAGAAAATGTTACAAATAGCAACCTACCTCCAGTGCAGAGGGCCAAAGACAAGTTGTGTTGATCTTTTCCGCCAAGGAAACATCTGGCGTCGATGACTGACAAAGTGAGATCGAGGGTGCTGATTTTCCATACTGCGCTAATTGGACTGCTATAGTTGTTCCATGCGGGCACCTCAACGTCACAAGTTCATCATCGCAGGCAGCCTTTTGATAGGTTCTCAGGGTCCCTGATAATAAAGCTAGAATGTAGACGTCGAAAAAAAAAAGAGAAAAGAAAGAAGAAAGTCAAAGGTTGACCCCAGCACCAGAGAAGTAGTTAGTGAGTTAAAAAATACATCAGGATGCAACAAGTAGGCTCACTTACATGCCCGTTATTCATGCACATCAAAACCATGCTAAATTTGTTCGTAGAGAATAGTAGCAGCAAGAATTTGTTATTAACGTGATTAGTAAATTCAACGATATTTAGAACATTTGATACTCTCTAACGAATTGAATACTAATTAACTTGAATTTAAGCACCTTGTCATAAACTATGCTGCATGCAAAGACACATATTACAATGGGACAGAAATAAACCTTGGACAAGGGACTACCCCGACTCTTAGAAAGAGATGACAATGTAGTTTAAAAGCAAATACTGGATAAATAAGCAAGGAACGTAAACTATATTTTAATAATTGAGTAACAAGCATAAATATAGACACTTAGGGCGGAATCTTGACTTGCATGTGAAATGCAATGAAAGCACAGATTTTAACTTGGGAAAAGACGTGCGTATAGAAAAAAGTCGATAAAGAAAAATTGTTGAAGTGCGTGATTCGTTTCTAGCGGTCCGAAGTGAAGATGAAGAAAATATTAGAGTTTGATACATCCAAATAGATAACATAATCACAAGATAAAAACCACCTGATGTCACAGATTTTAAACCTGAAGCCATTTTCTCTTTACATGGTTTTGTTGAAGTGCTACTCTGCGTTACAGACAAACTGGCAAAGCAAAATTACCCTCCACCCTGAAAAAAGAAAGCACTTTGATCCATATTTTGGATAATATTCAATGGCAATGAAATCAAAATTAAGCAAGAACTAAGATACGTAGATTTTTGCATTATGTTGTTATGTTTAGCATATACGAATGATATTACGTTTCGCATTATTTAAAAGAAGAGTTAAATAGTTATTTTTCATCTCTCAGTACGTTCATTGCACAAAAATAAGTAAAAGATACAAAAACAGAACTGAGGCTACATTATCGAAAAGAATCATATTTTTTTCCCGGTATTTCTGATTTTGCAAATAAAACACAATCTAAAGAATGATATCACGTGTGTCTAAATTTATTGCTAAGGTTTCACCTATTCTTTTTGAGCTGCTGAAGCGATTAAAATTTAAAAGTCACAGACATAGAGTGACATTTTGATTTTAGGTTGGAGGTTAAAAGCAAACTGGAAATCAACTAGTTTTTCTTGTTCACTATAAGGAATGTTTAACACATCCAGAAGGTAGAGTGCCATAGAAAATCCATACAGTACCATAGTACCTTAGTTTGTTTGAAAGTGAATACCGAGTATAAACGTTGAAGAAACATGTTATTGAATAAACGGTTCAGTTCCTATATTGAATGCGATAACTTAAAAAATTTGGAGCCTCCTTTTTGATTTTCCAACCTTCGAACAAGCTACATAGAAATTATACATTTCGAACGCCGTCCCTCATCCTCTTATAAAATTCTCAGTCTTCATTTGTATTTGAACCCATTTATGGTTTACTTATTTGCCATATCCCCTTAACTTATATTTTTGTTCATTTTTCCTTTAATCAACAGTGGCATGCAGTAAAATATTAATAACAAACAGTGTCTTAATTTTTCTGTCAATTATTTCGAACAATCAATCTCAAAACAAGAATTATAATGATCTCTGTTGAATACTATGATCTATAAAATGCACACATTCCTTTTGTTCTAAAATCGTAATTGACGAATTAATTTCACGTATTGTCTATTATGAAACTGTTAATGGTTCTGTTTAGTACCCTGATTTTTTCATATATCGTTTAAATGCAACATTAGGGGACATTAGTTTCTACACTGTAACGTAAACAGAAAAGACTTGAAAACAAGGGCCACAATTGATGAATCAGTTATTTATTATTGTTTGTTCAACCGAAAAGTATAGTACACACACAAGTCTCAAATACTGAGATAATCAAATTTTCATGACGTAATTTTGCTATTGTTTCAGAACGAATAATAAAATAGAACAGAGATAATACCAAGCGATATATTCCTTCTTGGTAAACGTTTCATACGTAATGAGATTCATAACATGTGACGAACAACATAAAAATTATCTATTTATGAGTTCAAAGCCCGTCTCCCTGTTTGGATTATTACTTGCTTTTATGACGATATGCTGCATCCATCACAGTAACAACATTGAAAAGATAATTTGCATTTACAAACGATGAAACATTAGGAAAAGTGCTTCATCTGATTGCACCATTTCACAAGCAAGTAGCAAATACTATTAAAAATAATAAATTTTGATAACATGAAAACTGGTTAGCTTGTAGGCAATAGAGAATAATTACTCCAGCAAATTATTAATATTTTGACGAATTTATTATTATTATTAATATTAATAATAATATTTTACGTTTTCTATATCTACGGCGAATTTAGTGAGCGAAGCAAGAGCGGGTTGTACTAAACCTATATATTTCTGTGTGATTCACTCTGTTCAGTTGCGCCACCATAGTACTGTTTTAAAGCACTATTAAACAAATAAACAAAAAAAAGCGCTTCTACAAGTTGCCTTTCTAGTATGCGGCTACTGTTACAGGCTGAATATGATACGATGCTCTAAGCCTATCACATATCTTAAGAATGGCTTCCCTCATCCAGCACTGTTCCGCGGAAAGGAATGGGGAAGACATTCGCCTGATGATACGCTACGCATGCCACTCTTGATGTGAAAAAGAAACAATCAAAACAGTCACATATGAACTTTCAATTTATCTTACCCCGAATCGGAAATGAAATGAATCGGAATCTATTGCTTAAAATATTTATTTTCAACACTAAACTTTTCGAATGATTGAGTGCTTTATGATAGGCATGCATTAGTGTGACGTTAGTGGAAGAATTTTTTTTAGTAAGATGGTGTTGCAATAAGAATAAAGAAAAGGCGAAAAGAAAACATCAATATAACAACTAAATTAATTAAATTACACTCAAATAGCACTATTATACATTTACAAATGCAAATTATTTTTCAAAAATTAAGATGCTAAATCAAAATATTGTACACTACAAAAGTCTGTTCATGAAACTCAGAAATCTATATTATTGCAATACAGAGCTACTTATTTGACAACTCTACAATACAGTTAGGTCAAATACTGATATTACTAGCATTTTGTTATCGAAATCATAATCAACATTTAAGCTATTTAGTACTAGTAAATAAGATACAATTTATTTATTTCAAATTAAAACAATCAATCAATTTGTTTCAATGAAAATGTCTGTGGTGAATGTTTCTTAAGATTAATGTACTTCTAAACGTTTGATCCAGATGGCATCTCTATTCAGATAAATTAATTATTAAGTAGAAACAATACATTATCATCTTGTAACTCATGATGAAACGTATATTGCTTCGTAATTATCTGATATAGCGACAACAATACATCAATCAGCATATCAATTACGTAAATAAACAACATTCAAACAATAAAAACTACAATTATTCATTGAGGCAGATATCATAAATTATTGTCTCCGTTAGTAATGAATGAAAGTGAGTTAATAACATAATATCATCTCTATTTATTGAATTGTTTGTGCAATTACCAGTCATATATTTTACGGCTAATGGCAAGCTTTTAAATGAAAGAAACAAAGAACTACTTAACAGTAAACAAAACAATTGAATCATTGTTTTTAAACGGCTTATGTCATGTAATCACTGTTTCGAGATAAAAGTAAATGATCTAAAATTTGAAGGAAGAAAGGATTTTTTTATTGTCGCAAAATCGGAAAGATAGTATCGTTAAAACCAGCAACAAAACTAGCATATTATAAGGTAAAGGAAGAAATTGACGAAGTAATGTGTTTGAAATGCTTACCATGTTTTATCATAATGAAAATGTTGCAATACAAGTAAATCAACTTAAAAGTGTTATTCCATTCATACAAAAATAGATTTTTACTTCACTGTTGAAAGAAATCTACCAGTCAGTAGAGTACAAAAAAGTTACTTGTAAAAGATAAGCAAAAGCATTCTTCATTATCATCGACTTCACGATTATGCTGCACAGATAGGCAATTTAGGACTTCCAAATAAAAATGTCTTTGGTTGTCGTTTAAATAGAGCATAATCTTTTTTCGTCTTTCTTTTTTGATAATGGACGCTTTCACACATTTATACATTTTCACTAGGAAAGGTCTGAATGTTTCCACATTAAAACGTATGCTTAGTGTTTATTCTCTTGATTATTTGAGTCATAAATGAACTTAAAAAAAATATGTTAATGCCAAAATTCTAGTGATCCTTCATGTGGGTATTTCTCCTTTTTAAGGACACAAACACGTGTTTCCTAAAAGGTTGACAACTTCAAAACTTTTCTAAAGTTAAATATCATGTCCGTGGAATCTGTTCGTTTACATTCCATGGACATTACACATCTATTGAAAATAAATTGTGCAGCCAGTCACTAACAGACCAGAAAAGTAGAATTTACCAAAATGTGAAACAAACCCTTTAAAAGATTCGGAATAATTCCCCAAATGTCCCGCGGATTAAGCTGTATGTTATGTTATGTAATCCAACAGACGTTATCGTGTTATGAATAAGTAGTAGTTTTTGCGTTCAAAGTCATTGAACTTATTTAAAGGAACATTCAGATTGGACCAGTTTACACATATCATCACAGGATAGCTAGAGAGCATTCATTTGTGACTTAAGCACAAGAAATCGAATAATTTCCTATTGAATTTGCAAGAGATGTTACTATGAATTATCTCATAGTTCATAGATGTTTGTATGAAGTAAAAGAAGAGTTTTCCAATGCTACACTCGGTAATTGGTAAGCAAAATACAAAAGAAATTTTATTGTCATTTCTTTCTTCAGAAAAAATACTGAATTTCAGATTTTAATAACAACACAACATTGCTCTAGTGCATTTAGTGTACTATTTGTATTACAATTTTATTAAAAGTCTCATCGAGTTTGATAACTGTGACAGATATATATTGTGTGTATGTGTTTTAAAAGAAGTTACAAAATCAGAGAAAACATTATTTTAGGAAATTACAGATCTCTGTCTATAATTTGATATAGTAAGAAATTTATAAGCAAACGTTGCTTATTTTCAATATGCTGTGCGTCTAATTCCAAATGATTATGAACATCTTTCCGTGTGTCATCACTTGAAAAGTTTGGTAAAAATATGGCATGCAACTTCGAGCACTGACGTCTGACAAAAAGATAAAATCCCATGTCTGTTTTAAAGTTCAGTTTAATTATTTGTATTGTTCCTGTTACATTTAATGAAAGTTTTACTTTTATATATTAAAACACCAAAACCTCGTTTATCCGGAACGATTTTCGAAAAAAAATATAATGCAATTTTTCGTCACTTTCAAAATACAATGTATATCGCTTACAAGTAAGCGAGTGTAATTAATTATCCGCAGTGAAAATGTGCAGTGTTTTACTGTATATGGCCTCAATTTAATTAAATAATATTTCCCTTTCGTAAAATAAACAAGTTTGTTACTGTATTTGTGTATTTATAGAGGCTTATAACAGGAAAAATCGTAAATCCGGTTTATCAGGAATTTCGTTTATTCGCAATGGGTCCAGTCCCATCAAGCTCGGATAAATGAGGTATTAGTGTATACGATAAAAGTGTAGAAAATAATTTGTATCAGGTCTCATCACGCCTAAACCATTGAACAGATCCAAATCACTTTTAGTAGATAGTGAGACATTAGCCCGGACCAGATTTATATAATTCTAAATTTGCTGAATCAGTATGGGAAATCTATTTAAAAACTTAATATTTCATTGACCATATCCGCACTATACTTCACTGAGACAAATCCTAGATATAATCCAGGGCCCCTAGTTGTCAGTGTTACGAACTTTAAAAAAAAGTAATGTTTCAAATTACTTCCATACCAAAGTTCGTATCTGCACCAAACGTATTATTTGGTTACTGGGACAGGTCATAGAAGTACCCCAGGAGCCGCAATTGTAAGTGTTGCCAACTTTTAAACATTGGTCTTATCAACAACGTATTGACCGTATTTCAAAGTAGCCGTATCTGCACCAAACTTGGAATTTAGCTACTGGGACAGATCATAAAGGTATTCTGGGTCAGGTATTGAACCCAGTTGTCAGTGTTGCCAACATACTTTAAAATTCAATTTTTCAAATGGCTCCCATGCTGCTCCGTTAGGACAGATATTACTATACTTTTAACTGGTCTGAGCTACAGTTGCCTAAAGGCCTTTAAATAAGTAAAACATACTATACATTTAAAAAAAGCGCGGGCGGAGTAACGGGACGCGGCTGTTTTTTTTAAAGTTTGTTCGATAACTTTGAGATTACTTTAAGAACATATTGTTTAATATGTATTATGGAACAGTAGTTCAATATATGTGAGATACTGAAATTATGCGGTGTTTCTACTATAATGTTTCAGACGTTAATAAAACAACGTGATAAATTTCTTATAACGTATTGGATTATACAGTCAGCAAAATTACTTGAAAACAACTATCTGTAGTAATTTTTCTACTTGCTTCATATAACATAGTTGGAATAATAGTGTCAGCTTTTCAGTTCATCAACGTCGGTAACCCTGACTAAGGTTTTCCAGGAATTTTACGTAATTTCATCGAGAGAATACCAAGATCGAATTCAAATTTAAGCGACTGCTGCTATCTTCCTCATTCCTTCCCGGAAGTGCTCGAGGATTCATGTCACTTATCATACTTTTCGCAGTCTTAGGCCACAACGATCTCTCCAAATGTCTAGCCACATTTGCAAATGAAAATAAGTGAAAAGTAACTTAGAATCTTATGTCGCAGTGTTAATGCAGAAAAATGAATGTTATAGTTGAGTCCCCTTATTTTCTACGTAACCGTTCGTGCGTGCAAACTCAAGAAGTCTGGTGACACAGAAACAATATTTCGTCCAACACCTGGCACTCAGCACCCACGCAGAGAAAGATTAATTCGTTGCCACGAGAGTAGATTTTCCAATGCGCTCTCTCCGTCCTATTCTCTCTCTCTCTCTCTCTCTCTCTCTCTTTCTTTCTTTCTAATTCTCTTTTTCTCTCCCTCTCTCACCTCTCAATCTATTGTGGGAGGTTTAGAAAGAGGCAAACATAAGCATTCCTACTTCCGCTTCCGGACTGACGCACCCAGTCGCAACCATTCAACGTAAAATGCGCTTCGGATACAAATGAAGGGCTAATACATCGAGTTCTTTCTTCGGCACGAAATGAACGAAAGAAATAAGAAACTTCTCGTAAAAAAAGTGTTTCCTGAAGGTTTTACCGTAACAACTATTCAATCATGCATTCAACCCTACTCCCTTCTCATACGCACAAGACGATGGAATATCACGTATTTTCCCCCAAAAGATGATGGAATCCACATGAAAATATTTCCGAAGAAACTTCGGAAATTTCGTGCGGAAATACGTACTTAACGCATTACGAGTTATTCAATATCACGATTTCTCGATACTCGACACAGATACTTATCTTAGAACTTAGATACTTCTACATGTAACTCAGACATACTGCAATTAATATTCAAGTAAACTATGACGGTGATGATTTAACAGGAGTGCACGCTCACTGGTTGTACTGGGAAAAGATCCAGATTATGATAATGTAGGCTTTGTATGCAATCTTTAGTCGATGAATGGATTTTAACTAAGGCTCAGGTCGGGATAGAGAGGGGGAAATGATGTGGGAAAGCGTCGGCCAGGGACTAAGTTGAAGGTACCATTCAAGCATTTGCCTGGTGTGATTGAGGAAAACCTCAGTCAGGATGGCCGGCTGGTGGGATTAAATCCATCACTTCCGAATGCTAAGCTACTGAACCATGGCCGCTTGGTGCCCTCTTTTCGTGATGAGACTGGTAATTATCAACGGAAACAAGAGTATAAAGAAATATTTACTGTAAGGTAAGACACGATGCAGGCAAACATATGGATTAAAAGAGAGTTAAAGGTTTCGTATAAGAAAACACAAGTTAAGGTAAATTCATATAAAGCAGTAATACCTTTCCATGTACAAAATATTGGACAAAGTAAGCCACAATTTTACTTGTGATACCATGGTTGGGAATTTGAGACATCATATTCATCCTCCAAGGAATGTCAGCAAAATCTAGTACACATAAAAACAACGGCAGCTTGTTTCTTCTTTTCGAAAAGGTTCGTGGGCTTTCGGACAAAAAGAATTCGGAAAGAAATCCATGGATATACCGATTTAGTAGCAAAAGATTCGTAGTAAGTGTATATGGGAGAGTAGTTAGCAGTAGCAGTGAACCCTTACTTTATTACATTATGTACTTTGACGAGTAAGTTATTGAATTATGTGGGGCAAGGGATCAATACTACTCCATTATGAAAGGGGGAGCTGTCTATACGAAAGTAACTAAGAAAGTTTTATGCAATTAGTACTGTATTATTATTGGGGATCTAAAATCATGTATTCAGATTCTACCTAACTCAGTCACTCTATGACCCGGAACTCGCAAGTTCATCGTTGCAGTAACAAACGTTTGGCACTGGATTCTATCTTGAACAAGATGAAGCCAGTTTTCATCATGACCTCTCAAAAATTCCTTCTCACACCGACATCTCGGTCTTTCCAACGGCCCCTTTCCCCTCCGAATTACCAAAAAGAATGAAATCTTCGTTTTGCTCCCATCCTAGCTGCACGACTTGCTCATCTTAGTCGTTGTGATTTCATTATTCTTCAACATCAGGGGAATTTGATTGGCTGTGGATTTTCTCACTATGCAGTCTCCTCCTTATCCAGATATCTCGTCCTGTTTTGACCGTATATCTTTCTCACATTCTTATCTTCAAACACACGCGACGCATGTTCATCTACCAGTACAACTTCAACAACATTCACAAAACTTAAATTATTATCGGATATTTATTCGCTTTAAATATTCTTCACCTTTTTCTATTTATGTTGGCATTAGATTGTTACGTCACACATAGAAAAACCGCTTTGGTTATATAACAATACATACACTTTTCGCCCTTGTTATTCTATCAAAAGGTCATGTTTTAAGAAACTCAATAAAATCTACTACTAAGCTCTTCAACCGCTTACTTTACCATGTTCTTTACCTTTGAGACATTTTAGAAATCTTTTTCAAAATGAATTGTTTTTATCTCGTTTCGGAAATACTCCTTTTAACTTAAGAGGGGAACCTGTGAATTAGGGAAATTCCACAAGGTAGGCAGTAAAAAATAAACTAAAAGAGAGGAAGATATATGTGCTCTTGGAAAACAAATTCATATTACACTTTTGCTAACAGGCAACGCTACGGTGCAATTATACAGTACAAAGAGCACCCTAGAGTGCCTAAAATTGTATGGAAAAGCAAGGTAGCTTTTGTTAGTCGAATTCGTTCCTTTTTTCAGTGTAAAATTTGTCTCTCCACATGTTCTCTTTCAGCATACATGTCACACACATACCCATACGAACACAAAAACATAGGAAAAATGTAGAACGGGGTTCTAGCAACAAGGTAAACTTTCAGCTCGTACAGTGACAGTTGTAATAGAATGTAAGGGTGGTAGTGAGGGATGTAGTGGCAAAGTGGGGTGTAGGGAAGGACAGAAGAGAAACGAAAGTTGATGAATATTTCAGAACGCTCTTTTCGTTTCTGGCAAAAGCGTTTGACGGAATTCTACGTTTTTAGTTCCATATCATTTTTACTCTCTCTCTCTCTTTTGTTTGTTTGTTTAGCAAGTCAAAAAATGAACGAGAGTATAGGAGGCAGTTATAAAACAAAACTTGTGTTGTTTCTAAAACTGTATATAATCTAAAAATGTATCAAAATATTCAAAGACAGAAAAGTTAATTTAATTACCATAACCGACTGTAATTAAGTTGCCCTGTTCATGATGTTATTTTTTTATAAAGTAGCTTTTGTTGTATGTTTTTCTTTCTTTAAATTTTCTTGTGATAATCTTCATTATAAACAGAACTAACAAAGGAAAATTTAAAAGTAAACGCTACCTTCTATTTCTTCAGAATTGAGTTAGCTAAATCAATGATTTTTAGCCCAACGCAAGCTATCGCGTATTAGTATACAGGTGGGCCGTGATAGTAAAAACAGCTTCAGAATGTGCGGCGAGCTAAAATATTGTGCTGAACTTATATATATATATACTAAAGTTTATACTTGCTAATGAAGAAGGTCTCATTTTGAAATAAAGTTCCAGAATAAAATCTTAAAGTCGGCATTTTTTAACCATAGAAATTAACTTTTGATTCACCGTGAATCACACTATACACAATTCTTAGGCCTCTAATTTGAACTAAGATCAGTTGCAATTTGGTCTCAATCCGTTATCGCACGAGAAGAATAAAAAGTTGGTAAATAACACCTACAAAATGGCGTTATAACAAAGAAATAAGATTAATATTCAAATCAAGGCATACCCAAAGTCTCTTTATCTGATTGCTGTGGTGGGCTTAGGATATAAATGACAGATAATAAAGATAAGATAATAAATTCTCAAATTAATAAATAAATCCAATATGAAGCAACAGAAACGTATTTGTTGGATAATTGCACTAATTGAGGTCTCAGAAGCAAAGGGATAAAATTCCCTCTGATTTTTTCTTTTTTTAAGTTTAAGATAATCTTTTAATTCACAAAATATATGTGACAGAATATAAACATATATTGTAGAAAGACACAGTGGACCACTTTTATGGTTTTATACAAACTATAAAAATTTTGGACCATATAGGTATTTTCGTGTTACCTATATTAAAATTTAACTAGAACATTTTTTAATGTCACTTACATCACATTCCTTCTTAGCCCCTCAGTTGAAATGTTTTCCTGTTCCTTGCAATATACATACAACCTGAGAGCTCGAAACACCACACATTCTTCATTATAGTTAAATGTTGAACACTCCATCGTTTAATGTCTTTTAGTGTGGGAATCCTTTCTTGCTATTAATTGTTACAACTTCTTTTGAAATTTCTTCCTCATGAAAGTGAGAGGGCCTGTATTTATTTTTATCTTAATAAACATAAATGGGCTCCGTAGGTTATTATGACCTAAGCCCGTTATACGTGGGAGAGACACGGGAAAAGTGGATGGGGAAGGTAGCGACGAGCGCCTTAGTTGAGGTACCACCCCGGGAATCCTCTTATGAAGCTATGGAAAAGATAAAGGAAAGCTCAGTATAGTCGGGAGCAGGACTTGAGTCCGTGTACCATTCCCCAGCAGATCGGAACCTACATAGGGGGCGTGATTCCAGTTAAGACAGACATATTTGAAAAGGAACTATTACTTATACGTTTCAATTAGTCCTGGGTAGGTGACTAAGTTCCATACATAGCAATTGTTGCTTGAAATGAACTTTGTAGTGTAATAGCATCTTATTCCTCGACGCACGTTTGTTTTTCAGTATAGAAGAGAACTGAGAAATTTAAAATACACTTCCAGGATTATAACGACTAAATACCTTTGTAACGTACAGTACTGAAACGTTCATGAAACTATTATTCACATATTGGGCAATGTCCTTAGTAGAACCTCTTTCATCAAATACTACGGAAGTAGTAGCAAACATGTTTTAGAAAGAATAATATTCAAGCAGTACTTACAGTTAATAACGAAAATTGACAATATTTCATTTTTCTGAGATTATAAAAGCAAGAAAAAATAATTTCTGTGTGTTAGAACCTAGTTTTCATTATACTAATTGGACAAATTCCTGGAATCAATAAGGAAATAATATCTTTCACTTCATCGTTGTACTTCACTCGTAGTTACGTTACAAATAAAATGCATGGATTAACATCATAGAAGAACCATAAGCTATTTTAAAGCTAATCTATGTTCTTTCCTGGAAAGATATTTCAGGACGATTTGCAATAAATAAAATTCATCTTCTCTAACTTGTTGTCTCTTGCTCCCTCCCTCCCCCTCTCTCACTCTCTCACATTTAATAAAGTACAACACAATTTTGCTAAAAAAGAAAATGGAATTTATTTGACAATTCAGTAATTTCAATGATAATCATTAAATGTGTAGACTCGTCGATTAAAAATTCCATTTTTGGGCGTATGTTGACACTAAAAATATATTTATTTTTAAATATACATTTCTTAAAAAAACGAAATAAAAAAAATCGTACTAAAAAGTAAAAATAGTTTTGTTTCTGCATGACTACGAAACAAAGCATGCAGCGTGCTCTCATATATAGTCACTTTATAATTCTTCATTAGGAGCGCCCAATACTTTTCTTTTTAGTCATGCATAAACAACATTATTTTTACTTTCTAGTACGAATTGTTTTATTTCGTATTTTAAAAGAAATTTAGGTTTAAAAAACGTTTTTTTTTATTATTATTTATTATTATTTTTTAGTTATTTCGGTGTTTGGATACTTTTTCCTTACTCTGTATATAATAAGCTAGTGTTTGTCACCCAAATCCTAAAGTCTTCTGCAACATCACTGCGGGTAAGTATTTATTTTAGAATAACTAACTAACTAACTCTATGCTTATGGAACTCGCAAGTTCATCGTCGCAGTTCACCATTGGATTCTATCCTGGGCAATATCAAGCAAGTTTTCATCACGAACACCTACTTCTCGAAGATCTCTTCTAATATTGTCCTCCCAACGACGTTTTGGTCCTCCCAATGGTCTCCTTCCATCGGGTCTTCCAACCAGGAGAGAATATAATCTTTGTTCTTTTTCCCATCCGAGGTACATGGCCTGCCCACCACAGTCGTCGCGATTTCATTATTTTTACTACATCTGGTGAATCGTACACTCCGTAGAGTTCCTCATTATGCAGTCTCCTCCACTCTCCAGTCATCTCGTCCCGTTTCGGTCCGTATATTTTTCTCAAAACCTTATTTTCAAACACACGTAATTTATGTTCATCTGCTAGGGTCGTACTCCAACTTTCGCAACCGCAAAGTATTACCGGCAGAATAACCGTTCTGTATATTTTCAATTTCAATTTCCTTGATATTAATCGCGATGTTTTTGGACTGAATAGAAACTTGCGTTCCGCGATACGAACTAACTTTTTATTTCTTCCGTGACCTCATTTTTGCTTGTTACGTATGATCTCAAGTATTTAAATTTGTTTACTTTCTCTGTGACCTCATCCCTGATTCTGTTTTTATTTCCTTCATTCCCTGTGTTTCAGCTTGTTATCATGTATCTTGTTTTATCTATGTTTACCTGTAGACCTATCTCATCGCGCGCTTCTACTAAGACATCGGTGTTGCTTTGTAGTGCATCTATATCATCCCCAATTAAATCTGCATCATCCGCGTATACAAACAGTTGATTCAAACCATTCAATGATAGTCCCTTTTTGTCCCCTTTAATTTTTAAAATCGCGTATTCTAACGCAAACTTAAACAGTAGTGGTGACAAGGCATCGCCTTGTTCCTATCCGTTGTGAATCTTGAAACTATCTGACATATTATTACCTATCCGTACTCTGCTTATGGGGTCGCTGAGACACATCTTCACTAGTTGAACCATTTTTTTTTCGGAATTTGAAATCGTATCAGGATACTGACTGTATAACTTTTCCCTTTTGATAGAATCATATGCTTTCTTAAAATCAATGAATAGCTGATGAACCATCCCATTGTATTCCCATTTCTTCTCTAGGATTTGTCTCAAGGCGAAAATCTGGTCCACCGTGGATCTATTTCTTCTAAATCCACATTGGTGATCTCCAATTATTTCATCTACGTATATACTTAGACGTGTTAAGAGAATATTACTTAATACCTTGCAACAGGTTGGAAGTAACGAGATTCTGCGATAATTATTACAGTCCGATTTATCGCCTTTTTTTATAAATCGAAACTATTATTGAGGTTTTCCATTCCTTTGGGAGCTCCTCCTTTCTCCATATAGCACTTATCAATTTTTGTATTTCCTTGATTAGTGCCGTTCGTCCTGCTTTAGTTAATTCCGTTGGAATATTGTCTATTCCTGGTGTTTTGAAAATTTTCAATTTCTTTACCGGCATTTCGATCTCGATCTCGCTAGGTTCGGGAATCCATGGTTCTGCGGTATGGATTTCAAATTCCTCTGTTTGTTTGTCTTTTGTGTACATTAAGAAGTTTGTGGAAATAACTTTTCCACACATCGACAATTTTAGTCAGATCAGTGTGAAGCTCTCCACGTTCATTTCTAATCATTCCTAGCCTCGGCTGGTAAGCTTTTCTTAACAAGTTTACCCCTTTGAATAGATCTCGTATGTTATTTGTCTTCCCTTTTCCTCTATCTCCTGAATCTTCTGTGTCAGATATTCTTCCTTTTTGTTTTTGAATCGAAGTCTGGCGTTCCGTTTAGCGTTACTGTAGTGGTTGGTATTTGCTTCGCTTTTATTACTTAGCCGTCGTTGCCTTGCTTGTTTTCGTTCCTCTTGAAGCTTAAGGCATTCTTCATCTAACCAAGGTCTGTTTTACTGTTGTTTCTTCTCACCTACACGTTCCTTCGCTGTGCTCTTAATTGTTTCACGAATTGCCTCCCACATCTTACTTTCATCAATTTCATTATTAATATCATCATTATTATTACTCGAGTCGGCTAAAATTTCGAACCTATTTGAGAGTTTGAGTTGGTAATCTGCTTTTATGCTCGGATTATTTAACCTTTTAACTTCGAATTTCAGTTGTTTTGTCCCCTTAGTTTCTCTGTTCGCGATGCACAGCTTTTTCCTTACTTTTGTGATTACTAATTTCGGAATAACATTAAAAAAATAAAATATACTTTTAAAATATAGAAATATATTAAAGTAACAATGGAATATTGTATTCTAACCCGACTTACATCGCTGTGCAAAATTTCATCATTGCATGATGTCGAGAAATGAGTTAGATTAAGGGTGCAAGATTTGAGAACACGATGAACCATTGTGAGTTAAAGAAAAGAATGTCAAAAAGAAAGTTTTTAGCAGTTTTCTTAGAAATAGGAAGAAGAATAAAAAAAATAGAAATAACAAGATCAAAATTGACATTATCAGATATTTGGACTTTACATCACTCCTCTCAAGTTAATAAACAACACATCATTGTTCACTTAAGACAGCAAATAAACAGCTGACAAGAAATTCTTTAGTTCTAAACATTGTATTAATTGTAAACACGTTTTTTGAGGCCGTGGCAGTTCAAGTAACAAATTAAAGTGGATCTAGGGTGAAGTTCTAGTTCAACGACAATTGAAAAAAGCGGGAAACTAAGGGTTTGAAGGCGGTGGGAGATACGTGAAGGGTTCTTTCTGTAAGCATTGATCAAACTATATTTCATCCTCCAAGTAGGGTAAAGGAGTCCATCGTGCTGCAGGTAGGCCATTCAATTTGCTACTGTCATCCTTAATCCAACGAGGAAGCAACTGCTATATATGGCACCAAGAATCTTCATTAGTCTACCACGCTTTTACACGTTTGGTTATTTGGAAATAACTAAATCAAAGTTTTGACTCTGTTCTTTCTACAGGCTCATTCATTCCAAACTCTCTGTCATGAAGTAGTCAACTTCAAACATAGTCAAACTGTTAAGTAAACATGGATCGAAAATCTCTTCTATTTCTTAGAGAGAAAATCAGTTTTTGGTTTGTATTTAAGACAAAGATTTGAAATTGTGCATATATATATATATATCCTCCAATATGATCTGTTCTGTTGATATAGTCAATAAATTATCATATAAATTCAAAGGGTAACAAATATTTTGCGGAAATAAGCTAAAAGAAAGCATATGTAATTGATAAGAACAGCCAACAGACTAGGTGCCAAATGTTAATTTCATTTTTTTTATTTTTATTCGGAAAATTAGCTTATACTAGAACATAAGCAAGCTACAACATAAAAGAAGTTTCAAAGTTTTAACTAACGTAGCTCATCTTCAATTTCACCATAAATTCCTGACTTGCCTAAATTTGTGGGCGGCTTTGTCGGAAACGAAGAGCTTCGTCTAACGAATCTTATTGAAACTTTCTTTATCCTTTACAGCGTGGGATAACAGCATTTCGTTCTTTGACGAGGGCTTGGGAATATCGAATATAACAGTCTCATACACGTATGTGACTTACTGAATATGAAAGTTTTTATCCTGCTAATGAATGATACGAAATTATAGGTGTTGTGCGTTACATAAGCAATCAAGCCTGTAGGTAGCCAAGCATGTAGCACTAAGAGAAATACAACAACGAACTGTGTCTATGGATTTTACTCTTGCTGTCTCTGAGTGTAGTATTCTGATGAGAAGAAACGCAACATGATTCTCATACTCTTATCTCTTTTTTCTTTTTATCGGGGCAGTTATTTGCAGCTTAGATGCATACTCTGGGATGATCACTGAAAACTGATACAGAGAGGATAAACGTTATTGCGTGAAAATATTGAAACTCTGGAAGTTTTATGCTTCTACCGGAAGTTAAATCATGGATAAAATCAAATGTATATGGAGTAAAGGTAAGGTAAAGATTTCCCAACTCGCCATGAATATCGCATGGGGGATAGTAGTATTACCGAATATGGTGGCTCAACGGAAGTGTACACAGCTCGTAATTAAGAGGTATAAGGTTCAAATCCCAAAATCGTTTGATTGGAGGTTTCCGTGGATTCCAACTTTCACACCAGGCAAATGACGGAACGGCTCCTTGGAGAAAAAAGTTTAGAGCTACGGTATGCATTCCTTCACCAATGATTGAGTAAAATTTTATTCTTCCTGGAAAGGAATGGGGAAATTAATGACCAGTGCCTTTGTTGAGGTACTATTATGGCATTCGGTTAGTAATACTAAGGAGAAGCTTGGAATACTTGTCGGGATGTCTGGAACCCGCATGCCTCACCAGGGCATTATTCCCGACTAGTCGTTACGCGACTGACTGCGGACTGAACACGGAATAAAACTAGAAATAAAACTCTATATCTGTACCTCGGAGGTAAACTGCACTAGGTCCCTTTTTTTTAAATTTCAACCTCAGTGCATAGTTTTATAGATTTGAGTCCTCTCTTTCTGGAGATATTCACAACTATATCATTGTTCGTTTTGTAGAAGAGTTGGCAATTAATAACACAACAATATGTGGCAAAAATGTGAAAGAGCGTGAACTAACATACTAAACTATGCACTGAAGTCGAATTTTACAAAAAGTGGCATAGTACAGTTTACCTCCGAGATACAGATACAATTAAAAGCTCGTGCTGCCATATTACGCATTCAGACGCCTTGTCTGAGATAAGGTCTCGAGACATAGTTGAGGAAGGTTTGAAAAAAATCAAATGTGATTGGATTTTATATCAGGGGAATATTTTCTGTATAACGTTTACTGAAATGATTAATAAAATATGTATCAGCCAAGAAGCATTTTGTTTCGCAAAATATTACATTAAACACGTATAGCTGTCTGATATAATTATTCAATATAAGAGGAATTCTTTGCAACGAAAATTTTCACCATATTGACTAGAAAATTTTAGTATTACCAGTATGAAAATACCTATTATGGGAATCAGTACATGCATTTAAAAAAAAGATAACAATGCAAAGCATCAAGAAACTGTAAAATGGTCATTATATTGTAGATATTTTTTTTGTAATGTGTTTGCTGAAAGTGTCAAGTGTATTAAAGTATGAAGTTCATGAAATCAAAGCCCCGAGATAACCGATATTATGACTCTTAATAAGGATTGTAAAGGAAATATCTTCAGCTAGAATACGTCAATGTTCTACACCGTGTATACCTGCATAAATATTGAACGGTGAAAAGTGATCGACTCTAATACCTACTTAGAGCCTATATTTGTTGAATGCCAAAACAAACGATAATATATCATTATAATTGCTCAAATAAATGTGGATTGCTTTACTAGTCCACTACTAGCTAACCTCTTAATAAGAGTTGATCTGATTTACAAAGTCACTTACAAAGCCTCATTATTTATGAATCACTGTGATGGACGGCTCTTCTCTCGTTGAGGGGATTTGCCTGGATCACATCTACTAATTTATATTCCACGCGTTAATGACAGGGAGCAGCGGACGCTGCAGCAAACTTTGTATACATCCACTCATGTACCTGTGTTGACTGGTAGAAACAACACGTTTTGTTTATGTATGTCACTAAGTGAAAATGTACATTTCAGTTTCTTTGCTGGCATTTTTAACTTTTTCTCTACGGCTCAATTTCTACTTTTGTTTTGTTTCTGTCTGTCTGTAGCAACATGATCTTAGAGATGCTGGTCACGATTAAGCGGTTCTGGAGTCTGGGAAAAGAAACAAAATCAAATGTTGCGTCGAAAATTCCGTACGTCAACCGGAAATGCATTTTCTAAACCCTACTCGTTCTTTTGTATGTAAAGACGCTCATAGTCAATACCAATCGTGTTTAAATGGTCTTAGGATGTACACGACGAGACAAATCTAATGGCTCATCCAGAATTCTGAAGACCAACTTGAAGTCTCAGTTTTCCTAACCCTAAAGGGGCCACCCACGTTGACTCGTAATTTCAGATCTGTCCTTTTATTTATTTTCTCTATTTTTTCTGGACTGAGCAGACAGTTGCGGCTTAAGTCTATCACGTAAGCAAATTTTCTGAGCAGAAATGTAGACAATATCGACTGTAGGGCCTTGGTTTATACACCGTCTTAGTATCTTAAAAACCATCCTAGTTGCTAAAACTAAGAGAAACCTTGGAAAATGTTGTTGAGGTTAACCATTTCTCTCGCTAATGAAATGTTAAGACTAGGTAAGGTGAGTAATCGGTACTGTGATCACATAATAATTGCAGTTTCTTGGCTTGAAAACTCGCAAAAATTCCATCCTAACTGAAATAAATATTTAACTGGTTTTCCATAGTTCACACGGGCCGAAGTAATACTGGTACCTTGAATAAAGGGTAGGTCCCTTCGATCTCCCGTGTAAAGATAAAACGGAAGGTGTAATGCTCTGGGTCTCTTCCATAATCAGTTCATTAAAATTTATAAGGTAAAATCTCCAATTCTCGTCACTGCTTCAGAAGTCGTCATGTTTTAACTAAACGTGTGAAAATGAGAAAATCTTCCATCGTTTGGTGACAAAACAGACCAATTTAGCAGTCATAATCTGGTACGTAACTGGCACCATTAATATACTTGTTGCGTCACTTCGTTTAGAAATGTCTTCTGTTTGAGTGGCAAGTTCATGGTTCCTCCTATTTTCGTGGTTTTGTTACTAAAACTGTTAAGCAAGTGGACATCAAAAACTAAGCATTGAAGTTTTATTTTATGTATAACTACCTGATGTTCACGAGTGCATAAAATGCTTTGTTGAGGATCAAATTAATTATCAGTTTATAAGGGTTGCGTGCCTTGACTGGCACTTTCTGTTTTCGGGGGTGACGACTACTCATGCAAGTCAAATATACCTGGTTCCAATACTCGTCATGGGTGACGATTACCCCAGAAAGTGTTTAATTTACTTTAATGTGATGCTAAAGCACTTTCTATTTTGCCAGGTTAAGGGCCAGTGAAGAAGAAAAAGAGGATACAATACATATTTTCCAAACGAATATTTGTAGTACGTTGGGTGACGACAACTGGTGCATTCGTGTGATGACTATAGGGGAACAGCAAATTTTAGGGTGACGACTACTGGAGCAGAATTAGGGTTGTAAAGAAACGTAATTATATCACTATAATGCAAATTACCTAATAGATTTATGGCTATTACATGATCACACGAGACCTGAAGTTGCTAATGAAGTGAAGGAAAGTAGGGTTGTTTCTTACACATAGATCTACAAAAAGCACTTTCTGCAAAATCCATCTTAACATGCCGAGAACTGGTGGCTTTACCTTATTTTTAATTAATTTTTAAGCTATTAATTTTTCATGTACAAGAGAAGAATAACAGATGGCGACTCTTAATTTCTAATTTCGAAATGCACTATAACTTAAACTACATTTTGATATCAAAAGACTGGAAAACTGAAATTATTATTACTGTAATTTTTGATCATAGTTCTATAATTTGGTTGTGTTATTATTTATTTATGTATGAAATTTGTACTTGCTGAAAGGAAAATGTAATATTGGTGTAAAAGCCCGTGACATTCTTGAACATTTGTTTCTTGTTTTGTCTGTGAAGAAAGGCATTTTTGATACTGTCTTGAAGCAATTGACTTCACTGTTTGGAGTGTCTTTTCGTTTCTGGATTGAAGAGGAAAATAAGGGTTCCATTCATTGCCATAAGAGATTTAAAGAAATACACATTGATAGCGCAGCTCCTTGTCAGATGACCACTAGAAATTGTCATGTGAGAGATCTTCTTCTCTTCATTTAGCTGTTGAGAACCCAGTCATGAACTGATCTTGGATAAATTCAACTGTTCTGATAAAATTCTTTCCACAGTATCACATCCCCCCATAATTCTCGAGCACACACCTCTAACTTTAACCAAGCAGCCATAGCTCAGTTTGTAGAGGGCTTTTCAAAGATTTGGCTTAGCATTCGAGAGGCCTTGGTTCCGATACCAGGGGCCGACCATCCTGCCTGAGGGCTTTTCAACGTTTTTCCTCAGTCACATCACGCAAATGCCTGGATTGTACCTTTAACTTAGGCCCTGGTCATCTCTTTTCTCCTACCCTATCCCTGTCTGACCACAGATGTCTAAAGACCGTAAGTAAATTCGCCTTCCAAACCTCCAATTTTTAAAAATGATGAAAATCCTGCAAAATTCTACTTGAACTCACCAAATTTTGCTTTACAACTCCCAATCTTAAAATCCTGACGGATTTTCTGGATATATACACGATTGGAATATTTTTTTGACGAATCAAACAAAAGCAGGAGGAATCTCAATTTATAAAATCACTTTTTATCTCCTACATAAAGCATGCTTGTGATTACGAAACACAATATTCATAGTTTTGCACTGAAGTATTAACATCACACTTGACTGTTTAAGCGCAGCCTCTAAAATTTCGCAATCTCTCTCTACTGACGACAATGTTCGATCCTTTCTACTTACCGTACACAAAATGTTGTAAAAAGGCTCACTCCAAGACGAAGAAGTCTTACAAGTATTCCAGAATTACTTCTTTTTGTGATATTTCAAAGAACACTGTAAAGATAGCGACATAAAAGGCGAACAAAAATTAAAAGTCTTAGGTCTTCTTTTGGCTTTGATTTGTTTTATTTGAAATAAAGGAAGAAGAAGGAGGAAGAAAGCACTCAGTTTGAAGGTGGTAGAGCATAAAATAAAACTACAAATAAGTAGTAAGAACATGGAAACCACAGAAAATATTACAGAGCTCATGAAATCAAAGAAAGAAGCCTCTTATAAATGGTCTTCTCTTTTCTCCACAAACACCGAAGCAAAGCCACAAGAGAAACAACAGACTTTATTAAAGGCTTTTAATAGAGCAAAAATGCTTCCCCTCCCAAGAAAATGAATGAAGAGAAAGATGTTGAAGAAACTGCATTAAAAGAGAACTTGCAAATATGTGGCTTCAAAGCTCCTCTCCTCCATATATATATACGTATATATAGAAACTGAGCTCAATGTTTTACGGGGAAAATTAAGTATAACCAGACAATTTAGTTTTTGCTTCAAAATAGGAACGTATACAAACTGATAAGTGGAACAGCTATTGTTGTAAAAGAAGGTTTTAGTTATCTGTGAAGTTTTTTTTAAAATAAAAACATACAGTTAGAGCAAAAAGTATTGATACACCTAACAAAATTATTAAAAATCTGCATAATCCCTAGTACATGGAACTTTGTTATGAAAGTTAATAAAGTAATTTATTCTCACACTTGTTAGACAATATTCTTCAGAAGATCAAAGGCAAAATATTGTACGAAAGGCTGCTGTGAGATAAATTTTTTTAAAATACAGAAAATGAACGAGCAAAAAGTATTGATACACCATTATATTTCGTCAACTTTGGGTGGAACGGGAGGGGTGGGGAGCTGCTCGTCCTATTTAGTTTTCAGTCTGGATTGCCTTGCGTTTGTATGTTCACGACGTGCTGTACGGTAGCTAAAATAGTAGTGTGGAAAACCTGTAAAATGGGGCGAAAAGGGAAAGAGACCACAGAAGCAGAATAAAAGGCAATTATTGGCTTACATATTCAGTGTAAATCATGAACTTAGACATCTAAACAAGTTTTAAGATCAAAGCCAACAATTCAACATATAATATGTAGGGTTAATGAAAGAAAATCATTGAAGAATGGCCACAGATCTGGGCGTCCCAGGAAACTAAACAAATACACTGAAAGAACATTGATTAGAAAAGTAAAGGGTAATCCCAAAATGAGTGCACCAAAATTAGCAGTTGCACTTAGACAAGAGGAAATATAGATATCTGTGCTAGCACTGTGCGAAATTATCTGCGGGGTAACGAGTTACACGGAAGAACAGCCCGTAGAAAATATTTTGTAAGCGAAACGCGTAAGAAGAAAATTCTGCATTTTGCTAACCAGGATATAAACGAGAGCCCAGCATTGTGGAATCACTTCCTTTTTACAGACGAAATCAAAATTGACATTTTTGGTTCAGATGGGAGGAAAAAGGCGTGGAAGCAAAATAGTACCGAGCTGAAATAATTGAATAATTTGCAAAATCTCCAATTCACTGTAAAGCATGATGATGGTTCTGTGTTAGTTTGGGGTTGTATCGGTGCTTCTGAGGTGGGGAATCTGCATTTTATTGATTAGGTAATGAACCATAAGGCCTATATTAACATACCAAAGTCTAATTTCCATATGTCAACAGAAAAAATGGGGTTTACAGATAATTTTATATTTATGCATGATAATAATCCAAAACATAGAGCTCATAATACACGATTATGGATGTTTTACAACACAGCAAAATACATGGAAACTTCTCCAGTCTCCAGACATCAACCGAATTGAACAATTGTTGGGCATATCTAGAAAGAAGAGTGCGTGCAGCACAGATTTCAAACAAACAAGACTGGAAAAGTGCGTTAATAGAAGAATGGGGCAATATTCTGACATCGTTGACTTCCAAATTGGTGCAGTCAACGCCTCATCGATTTCAGGCCATCCGAAAATGCAAAGAATACCCTACAAAGTATTAAACGCCCAATTAAACCACAGAACATAGGACACAAATAGTGATAATTTGGATTGTATCAATACTTTTTGTTCTTGTATATTTTGTTTGTTTGTCTTTAAAATTCAATTTTTATGATTTTATTTTTCCAAAATATGACATTGTTGTTGTTGTTTAATTTTTTAGAATCAAATCAAAAGATGAACAGTTTTTTGTTTTGTTTAATATATTTAATTACCACCCAAGCTGTAATTTTTGTCAATTTTTTTAAGTGTATCAATACTTTTTGCGCTAACTGTAGTTCTTTGTCATGCGTTTTTTTTCAAAATGTCTTTTTTTTTTAATACAGCAAGTATTTAATGTTTTACGCTGCAGATAATTATAATGAATGCAATCAGAAGGATTGAAGTTAAAATCCTCACCCGTTCTTCCCAATTTACTATTGCTTTGATTTCCTGCAGCATTATGGGATTATTTATGCATTAACTGCCACATTGTTATGCTTTCTGTATCGTCACCCTGACAAACAAATGGAATTAACTAAGGACATATGGACTAAAGTTATTTGATATAGTTTATAATAAACTCCAGGGAACTGAAGAAATATTTTGAAATATAGGAAGAATATAAGTTCCTAGAGATAATATAAGTTCGAAGACATCTTTACTCTGTAAGAGGTCCCTCTGGAACGTCTTCCTAAGTACGTCTTTAACGTTACTTTTAAGCACAACAGCAATTGTACATGGAATGTTGCGGCTGTGCGGTCGTAAACTCTTGGAACTCACATCAATTATTACTATTATTCTCAGGATCGCATAGGGTTCGCTGCTCGTTCTCTTGATACAGGCTATACCTAAAGAGTGCCCCAAAGCTACATAGTAGTGGTGGCACAACTATTCTTAAAAAGAGAAATGTCCACAATCGCTGCGGCGCTTTGCAACAGCCTGGGCGACATGAACAATCCCTCCACTACGTCTAACTATAAGAAAGACGACGATTGATAACAAAATAGTTTATTTAATAGAGGGTTAAAATATAATACAATTACCTCTGCATCAATTATCTTACATTGACTATTTATGTACCCAGCTCATATAACCATCTGGTGTACTTAATACTTTGCGTTCTTAACAATCAACAATATAATTACCTTTTCTTTAATTCTTACTCAATGATCAACGATTTATAATTGTGCTAATAAATTCCTAATATTGTATACAAATAAACAATAACATAAAAAGTTGCCCACTTCGCTTTTACAACTACTCAGGTCCAGCCATCTAGCGATCATTTCCCAAAACTTGTCCTATCACATAGGCTGGTCATTACAACTGTAAACTGAAAAAACTATGAATTCTTACCGTAATATGCTCTCATCCTGTATACAATACGTTAATTTCTAATTGCGGTATAATTCAAGGAAGATATATCTGTTTTTGATCATAATTACCGTCCGTAAAAATCAACTATCTGTAGCTCAAAACCCCGGGAAATAACCCGCTTCTATTGAAGGACAGGGACATATGTTTGCGTTTACTAGTACTATTGTGTTTCACTATAACAAATCAGGGGGAGGGGCACTGATTGCTCCCTCATGCTCCGGTCTCCAAGTCTCGCCTCATACTGCGAAAATATATACAGACATAGGCAGTGACCAAAAATATTTTGTGTTATATGCATATTTAAAAAGAGATGTATAAGTCGATAACGAATACTCATGTAAACAAGGAACTATATATACGTTTCTTCTAATGAGTCTGTTACAATTGGGTTCTGAGAAGTATTAGTTCAAATTATATCGTAACTTGAAAGTATAGTCATAGCTATCGGCTCGTAACAGTATGGGGGCCATTTGAAAAATTAAATTTTAAAATAGGGCGACAGCGATGACAACTGCGTGCTTGGATACAGGGAACAACCACAGTACGTTTCGATTGTGTCGAATATGTATGTCCAAAGTTTGGTGCGGATACGTCGAACTGTACGAAAGTAGTAAATATTTTTTTAATTGACTGGCAACACTGTCAACTGTGCGACCTGAAGTACCTCTATGACGCGTCCCAGTACGTAAATACTAAGTTTTGTCCCGATACGTTCAACGATAATGAACATGCATGTCAAATTTGGTGTAAATCAATGCACACATACAGATTTGTATTAATAAAGGCATTTCTATAAGTTGAATTTTAAAATAGGCTGGCAATACTGATAACTGGAGTGCTTGAGGTCGGGGACACCCAAAACTTTCTTCTATTGTGTTGAATGATGTTTAAGCTAAGTTTGGGACAAAAATTGGATTGGAATTTAAAAAAAAAAAGTTGGCAACACTGAAAACTGGGCAAGCCGGAATATCTCGCATATACCAAAAATATTTGTTATCTTACAATATTTGGGATTTAATTTATGTTGTAATTCTTCTTAATTACTTATAAAAGTACTTCTTGCTTGTTTGCAATTATTGCAAACAATTGCAATTAACTGCCTTCAGAAAAAACGAAATTTAGAAAAAAAAAACGAGGGCTTATGCGTTTTAAATGGAAGTTTTTTTTGTTTTGTTTTTAAACGAACCTTTTTCTATTTACAAAGCAGGAACAGCTCAAGTCTTCCCTGGTTCACTGAATGCAGGTCTGAAATTTGATAGACGATTACTCAATTAGTTCTAACTACACTCATAGAGTTAGAAAATGTTTTATCGTTTGAACATCAGAAAATGTAAGCGTTACAATGTTGCTGCCTTTCACTAATTTCCTGGTAACCATAATCTAATTTCGTTTTAGAATTTGCCAAGGAATACCATGGTAGTCTCTGTAGGCGCCAATTTTCATTCATCCTGAAAAGTGTGTGTGGAATGGGTTGTAATGCTCTAGTATGTTAAAGAACTCTGCTGGACGTGTGCAATTTCAACATAACACGGCTCAATATCCCTTGCGTGCAATGTAGCGACTACCCGAAACTAGATCTGATAGTGCTTGTGTTGTGTTAGCTGGGGATGCTGCATTCGTAGTTTTACCGTGTATGATCAAAAGTGCAGTGCCAGCTGATATATAAGTACAAACACGTTTATCATTATTTTACATGAACACAACCTTTCTCTGGGTAAAATTACAGTGGAAGTCCAAAGGAACTACAACGACATTTCCCAAACATGAAGTTATTATCAGATAATTGTGTACAGGGCAGATTCAGAAGTGTCACCCGTAACCAAGAAAAACAAACGAAGACCGTCAGAAACAGATCTTGAATCGTAGAAACTGTGAGGATGCGACGGTACTATGTCCTTCAAAAATTCGAAAACGTCTGAGTCGAATCTCGGCTCAAAATATCCATTGCGAGTGTCTCCACTTACCTAGAATTGGCGTGGTAAGCGGTACAAACGGGAGAGGAACCATCGACCATGATCTCTCCAGGATTAGCAATTTGTCCTCTGCACGGAAGTACGTCCTTATAATCATCTACCACGAGGGTAGAGAAACCCTGGAAATGTCGCACGGCTCAAGCACGTCAGCCCACATATTTAGTAAGGGATTGGTTTCACCTGGTTTAGACTGACACCACCAGTTGTCGCCAGATGCCTCGCGTTTCGATGCAGGGAATGACGACTTGTGTACGTTTTAATAGGATACTATTCTCTAATCTATAATGTTTCACTATAGCACCAAAGCTTTGGAGGTGAATTCCTTCTACAGATTGATAATCTGGCCATCGATGACTTCCACCGGACAACTATTACCATGTGGACTGCCCCTATTGAGCATATTTGGGATCTGTTCAGAAGGCCTGAAACGTCACATAAACCCACCAGCTACTTCCGATGTTTTCCAAAAGATTACTGTGAAGGAACGAGACAGATTAGACCAGATTTGTCTGAACTATTTAGTTGTTAGTGTGTCAGAGAGAGATATTAAGCATTCTGGAAGCACGGAGTAAAGCAGAACCTTACAGAAAGTTATGCGACAAGAATCAAGGGACTCAAATTCGATGCATAACGTAATGATAGGAAATTTTGATTCATTTGTTCCAGAGGCATCATTCGAGTGTTTACTGCTCACAAGTTAGCAGTGTATTTTAGTTCATGGCTTGGATATTTGTAAACTTTAGTTCATGTGTGTGTATATTCTACAATCATACTTACGCAAAAGTTTTAGAAATCTCATGGAGCAATGTTTAATTCCTAACAGTTAATAAAAATGGAAATTGTGTCTGTCGTTTGCCGTATACTAAAGTTAAGATTCTCTTTCTGAGATTAGTTTTAGATATTGTTTCGAGCAATTGATCGTTTTCTATTTGTTTGTTATGAATTTTCTATTAGCTTCTACAACAACGGTACGATAGTGAGACTATTTTTAAACAATTTCCATAAAATTTCCAAAAGGTGTAATTAAACCTGGAATCGAGGAATATTGTTAAGCTATAAACTTAAACTATAGAATCTATGTTCAACCCAATAAATAAGAATACGATCTGTAAATCGGAAATTATATTCACACGCGTTCTTAATTCGATTAGGTACATCATGCAGAGTTAGAATATATAGTTATGAGTCTTTCATTAATCAGAAAAGGCGTATATTAGTTTATTATATACCACTGCAGAGATATCAGATTAGCCATGAGCTACTATTCTTCTTTTCCAGAATATCACAGCAGGTTTTCTCAGCGTTTGCATGTTTGTCTCGTATTAATCCGGATAATACATCGGATTGTCTTCCCTTACAAGTTAGCTGGCTTTCTCAATATTAGAGGTGAGTGATAGGATGCTATCACTTAAATGTCATGTTCCTTCTCTCTTCATGTTAACCAAAACAAGGGAAGAGGAGCATGGATGATAGTGGTATACCTGCAATGAAGCTTTCCACGTTGATTGGAAAAGAAGCCAAAAGTAAATATTATAATTTAACATATTGAATAACATTGAACAATAAGATAACTTGGTTACCGACACTAATTTCACTTACTATTTCTTTGAATACTGTTTTCCTACTGTAAAAGTATACCTAGTATTTTTCACTTATACTTATTACTACCTAAACACTAATCACATCAACTATCAACGCACTGATTAAATATACTGAGGAAAATCTACAGTAAATTCTCTCTCATTCAGGAAAAGAAGCTATGAAATTTTAGTTTAGAATATTAATATGAAGAGACAAAACATACCTTTTTGGTCCCACAAATAATTAATCCGTAATTATTATAATTCATATCCTTGTCCAGCTAGAATTTGAAACCATAGTTACACAACTTAGGAAGTAATTTACATTGTTTAGCTCCCTAACAATATAAGAATAGTTATTGATAAATACTTCGTAAACCTTCTATTATTATAAAACTTTGGACAAAAATTATATTAAGTGACGTCCTAATTTGACAGGAATTTGGGCAGAAAGATAAGGATCACTACTGTAACTAATTATTCTAGTAAGACAATTCTCGTGGGTATTAAGATGCTGGAGCACGGGACTTAGACCTTTTGCCTACTGGAGTGACGCTTAATAGATATTCCTTTCAAGAGTGTTTATATTCTTCAACAATGGTTAACCCCGTAAAGATCCAAATAACAAAATGATAATTTAACACAAGATTAATATACTCTGAAACTTGAGTTGGAATGTGCTCTAAACGCTTGAACTAATTATATTACAATATTCACAATAATTTCCTTCATTATAATATTTACAATAATTGCCTACTCGATTTATTCTAAGTACAACACATAAATTGAAAAGATTACACAATGCAGCTTGTAAGCATGATATACAATTTTCAAGTCTTGTTTTATAAATTATAATTGAAAAAATTCTAGTCTAACAGCATTCTTTACTTACGAAACATTAACTTTTTGCTGCCATGTACGAAAGACTATCGTACGTTACGATACGTACTCGATGGGGCAACACGGTTCTATTAAACGTCTATGCTCCGACCGAGGTGGCTACTGATAACGACAAAGATATATTCTACGATGAGCTAGAAAGGTTGTTTGACCGATTACCGAAGTATAATTCGAAAATTGTGTTGGGTGATTTCAATGCAAAGGTAGGGAGGGAAGAAAAATATAGACCTACTATAGGCAAATACAGTCTTCACGAAAAGACCAACAACAATGGAGAAAGACTGATAACTTTCGCGATTTCGAAAAACTTACTGGTAAAGAGCACGTACTTTGAACACAAAGACATACACAAATACACATGGGTATCTCCGGACGGCAAAACTCTCAACCAGATCGATCACGTATTAGTAGACAGACGAAGACACACCAACATAATGGACGTTAGGTCGTACAGAGGAGCGGAAGGTGACACCGACCATCAATTAGTGATCACAAAAGTAAGGGAAAAGTTATGCATCGCGAACAGAGAAAGCAAGGGATCAAAACAACTGAAATTCGAAGTGAAACTATTAAATAATCCGAGCATAAGAGCAGATTACCAACTCGAACTCTCAAATAGGTTCGAAATCCTAGCCGACTCGAGTAATAATAATGATGATATTAATAATGAAATTGATGTAAGTAAGATGTGGGAGGCAATTCGTGAAACAATTAAGAGCGCAGCGAAGGAACGCGTAGGTGAGAAGAAACAACAGAAAAACAAACCTTGGTTTGATGAAGAATGCATTAAACTTCATGAGGAACGAAAACAAGCAAGGCAACGATGGCTAAGTAATAAAAGTGAAGCAAATACCAACCACTACAGTAACGCGAAACGAAACGCCACACTAGGGTTCAGAAACAAAAAGCGAGAATATCTGACGCAGAAGATTCAGGAGATTGAGGAAAACGGGAAGACAAATAACATACGAGATCTATACAAAGGGTTAAACTCGTTAAGAAAAGGTTACCAGCCGAGGTTAGGAATGATTAGAAATGAACGTGGAGATCTTCAGGCTGATCCGACTAAAATTGTCGATGTGTGGAAAAGTTATTTCGACAAACTTCTTAATGTACACAGCGGGGAACAAACAGAGGAATTTGAAATCCATACCGCAGAACCGTGGATTCCCGAACCTAGCGAGATCGAGATCGAAATGTCGGTTAAGAAATTGAAAAATTTCAAATCACCAGGAATAGACAATATTCCAGCCGAATTAATTAAAACAGGAGGAACGGCACTAATCAAGGAACTACATAAATTGATAAGTGCTATATGGAGAAAGGAGGAGCTCCCAAAGGAATGGAAAACATCAATAATTGTTCCGATTTACAAAAAAGGCGACAAGTCGGACTGCAATAATTACCGCGGAATCTCGTTACTTCCAACTTGTTACAAGGTATTAAGTAATATTCTGTTAACACGCCTAAATGAATACGTAGATGAAATAATTGGAGATCACCAATGTGGATTTAGAAGAAATAGATCCACGGTCGACCAGATTTTTGCCTTGAGACAAATTTTGGAGAAGAAATGGGAATACAATGGGACGGTTCATCAGCTATTCATTGATTTTAAGAAAGCATATGATTCTATCAAAAGGGAAAAGTTATACAGTATCCTGATACGATTTGGAATACCGAAAAAATTGGTCCAACTAGTGAAGGTGTGTCTCAGCGACCCTATAAGCAGAGTACGGATAGGTAATAATATGTCAGATAGTTTCAAGATTCGTAACGGATTGAAACAAGGCGATGCCTTGTCACCACTACTGTTTAACTTTGCGTTAGAATATGCGATTTTAAAAATTAAAGGGTACAAAAAGGGACTATCATTGAATGGTTTGAATCAACTGTTTATATACGCGGATGATGTAGATTTAATAGGGGACGATATAGATGCACTACAAAGCAACACCGATGTCTTAGTAGAAGCGTGCGATGAGATAGGTCTACAGGTAAACATAGATAAAACAAAATACATGATAACAAGCCGACACATAGGGAATGAAGGAAATAAAAACATAAGAATT
>JAGDQP010000114.1:154079-173066 GCA_022664845.1 Lepisma saccharinum
TAAATGTCTGTTTTGGACTTTTTATGTAACAAAAATCAGCCTTTACGTATTTTGTTAATCAAAGTAACCTGTTTGCCGTATTGATTTATTTCTAACATTGTACGAACATTATGTCCTACATGTTTACATTGAATAAAATTATAAGTTTAGTAAGTACTTAAATTACGATTATATAAAAACCTTGGGTGATAGGAAAAATCTGACTTCAGATTCGTAATCAGGAGACCAAAATACATAATAATCACCCATCAGAATCAAAAGCGTCGTAGAAAAATAATATTTCGCAGCCCTGTGTTATTTGTCCCGCGCTACTTCAACTAACATGTTCTTATAATTTCTTGTAACGGAGCTAGGTCTTCCTCCTGATTTTCAAATACCGTTATCAATTCCTTAGATTTTTCGTTTTAATATTTTGTTCACTGATATAGTGAATAGAATATTTTCCCGCAACTATTTTCCTCCAAAAGATTCTATATAAATTTATGATGTTCAGCATTCTAACGTTATGATCTGCTGCATAATAACATACGATTAGAAAAATGAGTATCGGCTTCGCGTAAGAAATTTCTCATAAATATAAGGAAAAGTGTTTAATAAAAGTAGGCGAGGAAGTGCCCAGGTTTCGTGAATGTCTTTTACAAGTTCGTTATTTTGTGCTACAATTAACACTTTATAGTTTATACCATATAGAAACTTCTATTTTCATGTCAGTTGATGTTCTAAAATTGTACCCGGAATTTGATGTATTTTTTACGTAAAGAGAATTGTAACTTACCAATTATGACTAAATACGCCGTCAAACGAAGGATTTCAAAACAATTTTTATCATTCGTTAGAAGGAACTGAGTTTATATAAAAAATGGTTAGTAACGGGATCATTATCGGGTAGAACATAGCAATATCATAGCATAGAAAGTTGAAAAGTTTAGTTAATAAACAATATTAATTCCCAAACATACCCGAAAAAAAAGAAAAGATGTCTTGTTTTGAACGTGGAAATGTGCACTCTTCGGATTGACTGAAGAAAATTGATAAACCTTCACCTGAAGAAGAACGTAAATTTTAAAAGAGCAACTGAGATAAATCGATTGCTACAAAATTAAAGAATGTGAAATAAACTGGTTATGAAATTATTTACAGATATATTATACGAGAATGTTTAGAAAGTATGTACAGTTTTAGTTCTAAAATAGGACGAAAACTATTTAATAGACTGGTGTGTAAAATTATGCTATACAAAAGAAACGGAAGACGAGGAATCTTCATTACGAAGAACTTTATTCCACTGAAATAAACCTTCACTATTTCTTCCTCCTGGGAACTTTATTCTATGAGAGCAGACGTCATGTATACGCAAAATCATAGAGAATGGCCAATGGGTGTACTTTTCAAGTTACATAACATGTCAATATCGGTCCAGTGTACGATTTAGACTCGAAAATAACGATATCTTTGCTGTGATTGCAGCGTATGTCAGTTCGATGTTGCCAGATTGTAAAATGTTTTTCCTCGGTTAATTTCAATGAATTTGAGTGTACGTGTCTTGCTTTGCAGATTTGTATGTGCAAGCAATGAGCTAATGGAAGACACAAGACAAGCCAAGTAAAGAGAGAAGGGCTTTCTTTTACTTTTGTACATTATTACTTTTATAAACGTAAAGACAAAGGCCGGAACTGTATTATTGTAATAATTAGCGATTCACGTTGTATTTATGGGGGAATGGGTTGTTTGCTGTGCACTTAGTCTTATTATCTGCCGTGTATCAAATGAAGGTGGATATTTTAGATTAATGAGCGTACGTGATTGATATAGTGCAGTTAGGCTAAAAAGTCAACAGAATGGAACATATGTTGATGTATATACCTGGATGCCTGCTAGTTCATGTGTTTATATTATAGCATTAGGATTATCACATCAGATCATCAAACCAGTGCTCTCAGAGGAAGACAGATAAACACCTTGATTAAGTGAACTCAACCGTTGGTCGAAATCTAGCTTAACGTTTAGATTTAGATATAGTTTTCTACCATAGCAGTCAGTTTGTCATTTTGGTTACTATTTATAACTTTTTTATTTTCCTAATTTTATCATTGGTCTAGAAACTGATGCCCTTGTAAAAAAAAAGCAATCGCTAGATTTGGACTGCAAATAGCAAAAAAATATTCCAAACCGGATTTTCTCGTTTTTACTTTCCCTTATTTTCAGAATTGATCGGCTCGTTAGGTTTGATCGAAGTTAAGTCAACTATAGCTAGATCCTGTAAAGTGCTGATGAGAGAAACCTTGTTATATTTCTTCTCTTTCTCGCATCTCTTCCCGCAGTGACTTTTCCAAATTGCGAGAAGTGCTGGCCAAGCGAGAGAGCAAGCCGGAAGGTCAGTTGAAGTGTTTCTCTCTTATCCAATGCTGACGCGATATTCACTCAATCGCCACTTTCAGTAATTCGATAACGGTTTCTTCCTAGACATATTTTAACTTCTCGCTTCAAGACATCGATTCAGAGAAACCAATGGAAAAGGGAGCAGAATCACTCTTCTTTAAAAAAAGGTAACCATTTTTGATTGAAGCTTGCATCGTGTTATACGGACAAAAGATGTATATTTATAGCCTAAAGTCAGAATATACGTTTTCAAATAAATACATAAACACAACGAGACGGCCGGATGGCCGAGCGGTTTGCGGCGGTACGCCATCGGCTCGAAGGTCGCGGGTTCGAGTCCAGGCATGGGTGTGGATTTTAACAGCTAAAAGCGAATCGTGACGGGCCTAAGTCCAAAGTTACTAGACTGGCCCATATAAAAATAAAGTTTACCAAAGTTTTTTTTAAGGAGGACGATTTCCTAATCAATTACATTCTATAAAATAATACCCCCATTTTATACTTTTTTGTACTATTTTTTTTCCTCTCTTAAATTCGCTTAGTCTTGGGCTCATAAAGTGAGCTCTTACTTTCTTGAGCTTATCTTTTAAATGTTTATTGTACAGTCAGCGCCAAAAGTGTGTACCCAGTTGTAAAATTTCTTCTCCAGATAACTTTGCAATGGGTAGGCCGATTCAGGTACAGTTTTCTGTAACTTGCAGAAAAATCCCATTTTCTTTACTTGAACTGGTCAATGCATTCCGTATTCGGATAAGAAATGTTACGAATGGGTACAAATTTGACACTGGCTGTACACAGTTTGTTCAAAATATATCCTGATGAACTTCGGCTTACTCATTTTCGTACTAAACATACATAGCGAGGAAAGTGAGGAAGGATTTGCTGTGTTCTCCGTAGTTCATTTCGTTCAAACAATAAACTGTGACCAGGTCTATCCCACACTCCCACCTATGAGCCTCACTCCACTTGTTGACCTAAAATTGGGAGACAACAAATACTGAAGCGAAAGGTGAAATTGTAAACATTCTTGGTCAGTTGCTGTAAAAGAAGTGCATGAATTTTTCAATCCACGTTTTCTGTGAAAACCTATTTTAATAGAGTAATTTAATTTCTTAGATATTTTTGTGTATTGGCTATGATTCTAAGCAACTGTGTAACTACTTTTTCTTTCCATCTACAGATAATTTCTCTTACAAATATTTAGCAAAATGTTGAGGAACACACATCCTTGTGCAACTAAGGACAAAAGCACTCAAGTTGAACCTTTTATAAATCCGAGTGTCCGATTGCATGACTTCCCGTTTTTACATAAAAGTTTGGACTCATTTCTTAGAACAGCCTCGTTAGTTCTTTCATAGTTATTGAAGGTATAAAAAACGGTGTAGTGTAAGTGGTTCATGAAGGCAGATTAATTTTGTGTTATTCTTCTTTGAGTGCAAACTATAGTATTCTTTATTCGAAGAACTTGTAATGCTGTGCGAAGCAATTAGGTTTGTTTAAAAGTTACACACAATGTCTAAGTACCGGTGGTATTTTAGTTCTTCTGCATTAATTCTCTTCTTTGGTATTAGAACTTTTAAAATTGACTGTATAATTCCAAAATAATATGTATCACTGTAAATGAAAACTATATTTGTAAATTTCTAGACAAAAAATGAAATTTCACCCTAGCGAGGGGAAGAAAAGAAGATGGTGTATTTAGACCACCAACATGAGAATAAATAGACAAGAACCATTCATCCTAAGCCCCTCGACCACGTAAACTACTTTCAAGATTTCAATTAAGGTGAGTTCTTTCACCTCTGAGTTTACACAAAGTATTTTTTCTCCTATTTATTATTCTAAAAGGTTGGACGTACGGCTTTACAAGGTTACTATGCTACGGCACTTTACTTTCAAGGAAACTTTCGTAGAAATCCTACACGACAAAATTCCCGTCTTCCTCTTGTGGGTGTGAATTATCCCAACAGCAAAAGACTGTTGTCATTTTAGCCAAGGTTCAAGTACCATAGACACACAAAAATGGTCACTCTGCGGTGATCGTTTGTTACCGTGGTTCCTTCCGTTTTTTTTTCTTTTTTACAACTGGTGAAACTTAAATATTATGAGGATCTCAAAACAGTAAATAAATTGCGCGTAGAACGCATGAACTAACTTGTAACTTGTTGGTAGAAATGTATCGAACCTACTGCGGTGAAAATTTTCATTGATTCCGCAAGTTATCTGTATTGGTGTTAAGTTTAAATATATTACTTAAAACGGCTATTTTAAATGTATGTGTTCTCTAGAGACCGAAGAAGAGAATGAACTTGATGATGCATGAATGGAGTCCTTAAGTGTAGGTTTTTTTTCAACTAGCCACGGAGTCTGCACAGCAACCCATAGACGTATGTAGACAAATGTTGTACATTGTTTCGTTGCCATAATACGTTTTCCTTCGTACATGAAATTCATGAATGGATTTAAGTTGAGGGACACGCAGCAAGGACCCGTTTTAGCACCAGACAATTCCTGCAACAATACATTTCTAGACGAACCTCAAGTCCTACCCCGTGCGAACTGAACACAACCCACACCCGTATGGAAACATCATCAGCCTGAATGGTACCTTCTTGACGCGTTGCTTGATACCATAGCTGAACCCTTCAATTATCCCGGAAAACTGATAATAGTGTTAATTGTTACTCGTAGATAGTTTTCTAAGGTCTAGTTTTGATGTTGAGACCAGCAAACGCCGCGTTCTCTAAAGTGATATTAGCTATGGGTCTATTATGGGCCACCTACTAACATAATTAAGGAAAGTATGTTGGTAAATTCGTTTGTGACTCCTCCCTGGTTAAAGAGAGTTCTGATTGCCCACTATAACTTGTCTTATAGTTAAAACAATACGGAATGGACGCTGTCCACAAGTATCCAAAGGAAGCCATCTTGTGTCTATTACGCTGTGAATTAATAGTGGTTGTAGATACTAATATGATGTACTCTACCGTTGATCAATCAAAGCTCACAAGGAATGTTCGTGACCTCGAACGCTCAGAACCGCACGAAAATGTGCTTAGAATATAAATCGCTCATCCTAAAAACAATGGTATGAGCAATTCGCATGCAAAAATGCGCGTCTTACCACGAGAGACATTTGAATTATCACCTACTCAAGCTCTAAGAGACGAACTTTGGTAACGCGAAGAAACAAAATATCGATATAAGAGGACCAAAAACACCAATATTGCAATTTCGTAACCGATTGCTATATTTCCCTCTGCTTAAGGTAATTACGCTATCTGAACAACAAACCTTTTCCACTGACCTGATAGGGTTGCCCCGCTATTCAGTCCTCAAAGTGCAGGTGTGGGATTTAAATGAAGTGGTCAAAGCAAACTGGAACAGAACAAAATGCACATCTGACTAAATCCACCTTTTCACATTCAACAGTACTTCTGCGTTCAAGCAGTCCAATATCAAACGCCACACTAATTACATTTTCAAAGGATGATATTCGTATGTCAATGTCATAATCTACCTTTTGCCAAGCATATTGTAACATAGGTTAATACTTCGGTGCAGAAAGTTGATTGTATAGCACAGAGTGAAGTCTGATGATGAAATGACGATCGTGTAACTTTACTTGTGGTTTCTCACATTGTAGTCTTACAAAATCAACAATCCTTCTCACGTAGAACTTATATTGAGGAAAGAAGTACACATCAGGAGGTTGGCAATATTTTGTTGTCTTCGGTGGCAATACCTTGAACGACATCCTTGTTCGGAAAACTCATCTAACAGAGTACGATCTTTATGGCCTGCCAGGGATCACACACCAATTGACTCTTCGCATCGTCACGCACATGTTCACCAAGGACGGTAGTTAGAAAACTTTTAATATGCTCTTTCGTCATTTTCCCATTTTTACTTGCCTCCACATGATTGTTTCGTGGACATGTTGCTTCAAGTTGCTATGACACATTTGGGCTAAAAGTGCCTTGTGGCTCTTGGAAACAGATATAGAGCTTGCTAGATAATCTGCCACTCATTGATAAAGCCCCATCAATTGTATAGCTATGCACAGACTGCAACACACCAGCTCGCCTCTGAGATAATGTTAACAATGAAGTCATTTCATAATTAAATTGACTTTGGTCACTGTTCCAAACATTTTCTTTGTCCACACTCTCGTCTGTTACATATTTTTTCACTTCCTCCCCAAACCCTTGTGCCTTCTGACGAATACTATGATCTTATTGTATGTCCTTAGGCGTGACGAACGTAGTAATATGATTGGAAGAAATGCCATATTCATCCTTAAGTGTGTTGATAAAAGTACTCGAAGCTATGAAATTACCTAGACACTTTAGACGCTTCTAATGCCCGCATTTGTAGATGCCAATAGTGAACAGCAGTTCCATACGCTCTTCCCATATCAAACTCTGACATTACATACTCTTTTATATTTTTTTATTGTGGCAGCCTGTCTCCCTTGAAATGAGCTCAATCTCGCCTTTTGCTAGTCACATAATCTATTATTACCTTGCAATTTGATTTACTTCGAATGCACTTATAGCGCCTCATAAGTTTGCTATAGGAGTTGAAGCCACGATTGTAATAGTCTTTATAAATGCTCTACAGTATGTTGTCATCAATATCTTGTAATATACTGGCCCTCGACATTTTGGGTGGAGATGGTTCATACTCACTTTCACTTGAAGGTTCCTGTTGCTCTGGAGATGAAAGTCTTGTACTGCTGGACGGGCAAACTTCAGGTACGGGCTCTTCCTGTCCTTTAAAATCACTATACCTATCCACCGTATCTTCATGTATTTCTGTGTCATCGCCATTGTATTTGTGAATTATTATGCTATATAACATATTCGCGAACTCCATATCCTCGACTCCGATTACGTTACCATATTCAGGGCGTCGCAACATTGCCTCTAACAGTTTGACAACATTCATGGCACTAACCCACAACAAGAACACTCCAAAAGGAGGCCTCCTCTGCAGCTATACTATTCACACAACTAGCGTAAGTACTTTTTCGTGCAGTTACAACATGCCACCGTCGAATGGCACTAGCACACAACAGCTGCATTTTGCATGGGAATGAATGCACTGTTTTTGGGATGAGGGATTTATATTCTAAGCACATTTTCGTGCGGTTCTGAGCGTTCTAGGTCACGCACATCCCTTGTCAATGTCGTCCCCATCTCGAGAATCTAGTGTTCGATTCATTACGAGTCCACTATCATAGCTCTTTCAAAATGTGTCAAATCAATGTTTACTTTAAGTATACACCTTCCAAAATCACTACGTACAATATGCTTCCATGTCGTGGTCTAGTTCTATTAGGTAGGTGAAGAGTAAAACTACGTCAATTGATTGATTGGTAGGTAGGTAGTAATGAATGTAGGTTCCGTGGGTAGGACGTATATGCAGTATATTTATTTATGCAAATGGAGAATAAGTTTCAAGATGCACCCAATTTGTTACAACGTAAGTTTAGATGCGAATGAGGTTCGATACTTGAGTCGCTGTGTTTTGAATATATGAAAGCCTGTGTATCTGCACCAAATTCATATAATAATATATTTAAAACTTTAAATCGCTCAAAGAGTCGAAATTCTTATTGCATTTGATGCATGTTCTATCGGCTTAAGTCAAAGCTAAATCTATGCAATTTACCTGATGCATGTTAACATGTATATATTTATAGCTCTTGTCTAATACGAAATAAACATTTATCTCTCATTGTTAAGGGATTAATGTTTCCATTTGAAAACACACATACTTTTAATTTTTCATATGTAGAGTATATTGTTTACTAAGCTACTAAAAATCCGTTTATTTCTAATCCGATTTCTCTGTATCAACTTCACAAACCGTAAGAGGGGGAAATAAAATCCTAGCTTACTTTCAAAGTAAAAAGAAGAGTTATTTGTGTAGAGCAAATATCAGTAACAAATTGTATATATTTCACATTATATATCCCATATGTCTTACCCACCCTTGATAACGGAGGGATCAATAGAGGAGGAGGAGTCAAAGTTGGTATAAGGAAAATATGGGGAGGGGAAAGCGTTTCACTGTCATCTATTGTGCACCTATTGTATAACTTTTCAGTCTGCTTCCTAAGAATTTTTCATAATTTTTAAGTTTGGAGTGACAAAATTTTCCCAGAAGAGCATCATGGTATCAAGATTAAAGCAGTAAAGTTTACGAGTATGCTTTGTACATTATTTTTCTTAGTAGCATCTAATGTGGGACTGGTTGAATTCTAACTGACGATCTGAACAGCTTTTTTTTCGTAAAATAGACTCCAAATCACTCCGTTCAATGTACTCCCACAGGAATTTAACCCGTTACCACGTGCACAGAAAGCAAGCGCTGTAACTCTCAGCCACCCCGAGCCCTTCGAATATGGTAACAGAAAGGCGGGAACTTATTTTGGTAACACAGTGGAATTGCAGCAGTAATTAATAAATGATTTAAACTAACAATATAAAAAGTTTACTTCAGTAAATATAATCGAAAATTGTTACTGTTATTGTGTATTCCAAAAGAGAATATTTTGACTTTATTTTGCTACTGAAATATGAAAAAAGTTAAGGTAACAGAATTGTCATTTTCCTAGAAAATTAGGATAGCCAAGCAACACTACATTTAAAAATCAAATTGTTTTTTTTTTTTTAATTTATTTAATTTTTAGCGCACAAGGCAGTAGTTCAGCAACAAATTCCTCACAAGGATGAAGATTGAGTATGTCAAATTTTGGCTTTAAAGAAAATCGTATTTCTGGATCTACAGGCGCCAAGGTTAGTGTGGTATCGTCAGAAATAACGTAAGAAGTATATGACTTTAGTAAACGACAATCGAAGGAGAACCCAAAGTGTAGCAGTGGGCAATTGTCCGATCATGATCTAGGCCTAGCAGACGAGAGACAACAAAATTAAGTAAACGCTGTCTTCAGTGTTTTGGTTATTGCACTGCTATGATCTTAGATACTCCCCTCCACGGCTGTAAATAGTTGAAAACACTTCAAAGGAAGTTTTGAAGAAGGCAGACATTTCATGAAGTATATACTACTTATGCGGTAATTGTAAAGGTTTAAGTATATAGGGGAATGGTTTTGTGGGAAGCAGATTAATGAATATGTAATAGCTATTGTCTTCGATGTTACAATCTATATATTCAAGACGGTAAAGGGGCACGATGTGTGAAGTATTCTTTGACACGACTACAAGTTGCGCCCTATTCATAAATATAACAAAACAAAGAATGAGTTTGAGCAAGTTTATGATTGAAAGATCCCCTGCCAGAAATTGAAATGAAATAAATTGCATTGTATTAATGACCTTTAGGCTCACCCCAATCTGCTTGGAGTTTCGTATGTTTGTCTACTGCATATCGTTAATTCTACAAAAACGAAATACTGTTGTCGAGAGTTCTTCTTGTTTCATACACGTTTCATACACAATTTTACTACTCAGGCTATAACTTTGGCTAGGATTTCTAAGATGTCACGGTTAATCCTTTTTATACGCGTGTGTGTATCTACACAGAAGTATGTATTATATCTAGATGTCCTTTCAGAATATACACGTAAATACAGTAGCGAAAACTCTTACGCGTTCAAATTGTTCAAATTTTGTGCTGGCACTTAATTTTATTCCTTCTATTTTTGTTCCTCATTCTCTATCCACCAAGAAAATTTTCTTGGCGTGTCTCAAACTGTGGGAGGCGCCTTATTTCCCCCTTTTAAGTTGTTCAAATGACTGATTGATCATCGACAATATTAATACATGTTTTCTAATTTTCTGTGCTTTGCTAAATGAGACTGAAATTGTTTCTTTCTTGCAACAAGAAAACTGCACAAAAGAAATTCTTATTTCATCTTGTTTCAGTAGTAAACAGTCAACCTGGATAGAAGCATAAGTAACAAAATCAACTTCAGTATGTATTAACTGATGCAGTGGAAAGAACAGAACAATATATATATATATATATATATATATATATATATATATATATATATATATATATCATATATCTTACAAAATAGAACCCTCCTAGAAGCTAAATTTACCATTATTCCTAATAGGTTTAAATTCAAATCACTGCGGACTTGTTTGTTAAACCAGTGTGTTCAAAATGCTTTTGCTCAAAATGTGTCGCGGAGGTGTCGATGGAAATGTCCTTATTTTTCGTTCCGGTGTAGGAAGTTAGTTTATATAAAACAACAGAGAGAAGCTACGGTAGTGAATTCCAACCGAGAGAGAGAAAATTTTCCCGCAGTTTGAATGAGAAAATAAATAACACGCTCGGAATAGCTGGCTGATTGAACGTAGCAACTGAACAACAAACATAAGCAATAAGGTATTCGAATATAATAAACATACCTTTTTTCTGTACCCATATCATGTTGGATTTGGCGAGAATTGAAGTCACATCTCACAAGCAGAATAGTATACTTTACTGTGACTCTAACAAATATATTTTGTGCTCTGGGGGGGAGGGGACCTCATACATTATTTCTAATGAAGAAGTAAACAAAACTACTGAGATATGAGTTAGACGAGACCAAGACAGTGACAATGAGGTGCAACTGTCATTCATCTCTCTCTAGCACCTCCTCACAAATTACCAGCACCGCTTGCTGATGTTTCCAGTAAACCTGCGGCAGACATTGATACGCGGATTCAATAAGATTAACGTGGCTTAGCAATATTGTTTCTCAAATGATATTCGATGCGATGCGATGCATGGCAGCGTAGCTGATCGATTGAATGGAACTAGAGAAAGCCAAAGCCTACAGAAGTGGGGAGACACAGAGCAGGGATCTGACGCAAAGGCAGGAGACTCGGGATCACAAATTCTATCAAGGTAGATCGCGCCTGTCAATTACACATTAGCCATCAGAAATTTGACAAGCGTGAGTGATGGATGTTAGCTAGGGCTCGATTTGCAAGACAGTAGTTGCCCCTAGGCTTTTGCCTCTCACCAAAACATCATTTATGACTCCTCAAAATATTCTTTCTTTCACATACATCCAAGTTTTCAAGTTTCTACACTCCAAAGTCGTTTATTAAATGTTACATTTGGACGATGAACGAAATTTTGTATCATTTAAATACGGAAACACACACGCAGAAAATCAGAAAATAAGTTGTTATTTATAGTTACTGCTCAATAACTAACTGTACCTACATATATTAAGTAGCGTATTCTGATCTGAATCGACTAAGATACCTTTATATATTCGTTTTGAGTATTGGTGGATTTACGCAACGAAACGCCTAAAAGAAGTAGACTGCACACGCATTGAAACATGGAAAATAAACTGTAAAGCTAAGTTTTTTAGATTTCTTTATTTATAAGCATATTAGATATGATGATAATACAGGATGCCTCATGGTCACTTTAGCATAATTTTGAAGCGACACAACCCGGAAATTGATTAGTGCAGGATCTCAACTGCCAATAGACACAAAGAAGGATAGGTGGCGTTTAAAAAAAAATCTCGAAAACGACTAACATGAAATTCGTTGCCAACATCCAAGTTCATTCATGAAAAACTTTGTTCCGGGAACTTACCATTTAATTTCTAATTTAACTTACAATTATGGCCCAGGGAGGCAGCTATGGCATAAGCCCGTAACATGTCTTGTCGATAAATGCAAGTTAAATAGAAACTCAAATCAAAGGTTAACATTGATATCTCGTATCTACAATTTTTGTTACGTAAACCTGTTGTTGTCTAATAATTTTTTTAAAAAAAAACAACGGACTATCCAGTTGAGTCAGTTTACCTCTTGGTTTATTTGTTGCGAAGTTTTAACTGGAAAGTCATGTAATGTTTTTCCTTTCAATAATTTGTTAACAACAATTTTAGGTGACAAAAATTATAGATTTGAGGTATCAATGGCCACGACCCACGTATCGAGGTATCATAACCCAGGAAATACTAAGTTCCCGGAATACAAACTTTCTTGAGCGTTCAGCCGATACTGTTATTGCAGTGTATGAACATAGGCCTACATGAGTTGGTCATACCGTAATTAACTTAACAACGGAGAAAAACATACTCAAATTCGACAAAATTAAATTACAATTAAAAAAAAAATCTTATGTTGAAAATCAAAGTATGTTACCTCGTAATCCAGTGGCGGTAAGTAACGCGAAGGTAACGTAGGTTCGAAATGCTGACGCCGAACCTGCCGACTGAGGTTTTCTGTCCCTTGAACAAAGGACAATGCTCCTTCCTTCTCCCAGGTTCAGAATAAGAGTTAGGGATAAAAGCAGACTGCGTCGTATGATATTACTATTTCCAGAAAAGTAAAGATTTAATTTCAAATTGGCCTGTTTCGAATTTCAACTTAACAGCAAGTTGATTTCAATTCCCAGAAGAGGAACTTTTTAGTCTGTATGATAAGACATTTCCAATCAAAACTAAATTATTTCTTGGAGGTATAAAATGTAAGCGATGTGCCACTAACAATTAAACCATGAAGATTTAATCGCTAATTTTGGTATATTCGTTTGTTTATTTGAAGTTAAATATATCTACATTAGCAAATTGATTCCAGTTTCTAAAACAGCTTCAAAATTAAATAAAAACCATATGATTTCATAACTTCTATTCGTAAGGGAGACGAATCCTTATATATATTACCGATTTTATATTGCTAAAAATTGAAGCCTAACGAAACAATATATATATATATATATATATATATATATTAATAATAATAATATTTGCTACGTGTTACACGCGGATACTTTTACTATAACCAACATTAAAAATGGCAACTTTATCAAAATGTTATGGGCTTATAATATTACCTTCTTAGGTGACTATCTCATCATAACGTGATGGTAAGGGAGAAATTAACAGCCCTAAACATAATTCAAGAAACCTTTTGGCATTCGCATGTCTTGTGACTTAGGAAACAAGGGGTAGTCTCAAATCGGGGCAGAGTTTGATTCATGGCCGTTTCAATTAAAAGAAACGAACTATTCACTTGGGCATCCTTTCTGTAAGACGATTACGAATGGCATGTAGTAATAAACGAGTGCATCTCATAATTTTACAGTTTTCGAATATACCATTAGGAGCTTGTACCTTAGTGTGCTCTGATCTGCAAGTAGTCCTGCAGCTAAATGATTCACCATGTGGGTAACCGAGTAATACTCTATCAAATCTTACATGTAAGTACGTGGTTTCGTAGAATTCTTCTTTTACAATGCCCACAAAACAATTCCTTGTTTAAAATATTTACAGTTCACACCAGGATACCGTGTAAAATATTAACTACTGAGCAGTTGAGCTGTCGAAATCTACCTACCAGGAAGAAAAATTGACCGTTTCAGAACGTGTAAGTTCCTGTTTCCCAAACGAGAAAAAATAAACTGGGAGAAAAAAAATCTTTTTTTTTTTCAAAACCATTTTATTCAACCATTAAAAAAAAACATTTTAGCTACCAATGTTCTAGTTCTGGTCACTGGGGAAAACATTCTGAATGTAACTGTGTAAGGAAACAAGAATAACCCACATTTTACACTAATTACCTTACAACTTCTTTCAATTTATAGCATCCAGTTTTAGATGTTCGTTCAGATTTATGTATTTCCGTAAAAGAATCAAAACATTCAGCTATTGATCCACTTACATTTGGTGAAGCCGGTTGGTAAGAGCATCCATTTTTAACGATGTTAGGTTCTCTGCTCTCATTATTTTGGCAAGAGAAGTTTCTCGCAAATAACCTCACAGAGAGCTTGGATATAGCTTGCTTTTGACCTCCAAAAGAAATTGATTCGGAAGTGGATATTTATGAGCTCCGCAGCATATATAGGCTGCAGACTGTCTTTTTCAATTACTTCTACTTCGTGTGTAGGAGAAGAAAACAGAATATACAGGGTTTTAACGTGATGCACCGACAAACTGCGAGGGATGATAATAGTATGTAAGAAAAAAAGCGTAGTTACCTGAGTGGAAATTCTGGCACATTTTGGAGCTACAGGCTACCAAAAGAGTTGGAAAATGAACTTCGAAGCTTCATATTTCTAATTCCACCACCGGTAGAGCTGATGTGGCATGCTACCGTCAAAGGCTTCCAACCTGCTCTATCCAAAAATACATAATCCAATATTGTGCGATGGGTACGGAAGAGAAGTAGGAGATTCCCGAAATTATCCCGGAAGTAGAGGTAAGTTGAAATGAGTGTGAATAAAACGACTTTCGGTGTAAGTACAGATGACACGTCACCACCAATCGGATATTTAATCTATTTGATAACAAATAAACAAAACTTTCGATGAAAGTAGGCAATTCTTACTCCTGGTTGTTATGCAATACGCCTTATTAACCTAATACTTCTGCATATCTAATCTGCTTGAGATATCGACTTGGCGCAACTAATTACTGTTGTTACCTTGTGGAATGTCATTCGATTCATACTCATTTTGCCCCACCTTTACCTCAGACAATTTCAAGAATCCCCTATTCCCTTTTGGGAATCTCTTGCACACCCTGTAACATCCTTAACGTTCCATGTAAATTCAGTGTTTTTGCTTCCCCTGAATTACCTTATATCAAATCACCCTTTCGGCTATTCGTATATACGCTATAGACTCAGGAAAATAATTTCCATATTCATTTTTATTCAATAATAAGAACTTTCAAACAAGTTGATTAAATTAATAATACATTACAAGTTATCGCTATAAGCTTAGAAAATTGTGAATTCCACGTTTATTTGAAATATACAGAAATTTAACATGGGTGTGTATGTAAACCTATATCATCCGGAAAGCAAGAATTGAACTTTGAAATTATTAAATATATGTGTGTGTATGTAAAGTGAAGATTAAAGGTATGTCACGTGACGCTGTGACGTCACTGAATCAGAGGTATATAAGTAGGGCCAGGACGATTTGAAATCAGTTCTTCCTGGCCTGCGGGCCAGTTAACATCAAGCTCTCTGCTTGGTGTTCTCTTCTTTGGGCAGATAGTTCACTAATAAATCCTTATTATCTAAATACTTCTTTGAATATTCTTTACTAGGCTTATGCTTATAATACTGCTTTGTCGCATTACGTTATATTCATCTTTATTACCAATTCTCTTTTGAAACCTTGTTCTCCAACTGCAGAACGCCTTCAGACAGGCGGGCTGTGGTAACCATTTACCTTGTCCTTTAATTGCACGCCTTCAGACAGGCGGGCAATTATTACTACTGGTGGCCAGTGGTTTACAACCTTTCTCTAATTGCGGTACACCTTCAGACAGGCAGACCAAGGCTATTAACCCATCCTAAGGCAACTAAATGCCTTCAGCCAGGCGGTAGTTGTTTCCTTGCTTCTTCACGCCTTCAGACAGGCGGGAAGGGGTACTTATCCATCCTTGGTGTACTGCAAGCCTTCAGGCGGGCGCATACTACTTTGCCAGGAACTCGAGTGCCTTCAGACAGGCATAAGGGAGCCTTCAACCCATCCTAACAACGGTTGCACGCCTTCAGACAGGCGGACAAGAGAACTTGTCCATCCTTGGTATGCTGCACGCCTTCAGACAGGCGGGCGTATACTACTCATCCGCTCTTGTAAAGCTTCCTTTCCGTATGCCTTCATGTACTACTAATTAAGATTTGCCTTTCAGCACAGTGATTAGCGTTCGGTGATCCCACATCCCAGAAGCCGTGGCAGAATATTGAGAGTATATACTGAGAGGCTTCCGTTAGATCTCTTCCAGGTCCATTACAACCCATTTCACAATTTTGAAATATGCATTTTTGGATAGAGCAAATTTGAAGTCTAACTTTATGATATGAGGTATAGACTTCTTCGTAGATATTTAAAAAAGCTTGATGTGAAAGTGAGTACGACTTACAGTTATCATTTATGGCACTTACGCAACTATAGTTAAGGCCAGGGCAGGGAGCGAGAGGATGCGGAAAGAAAGATCTGTCAGTGCCTAGTTTCGAAGAAACCATCCCGGTATTGACCTGATGTAACTAAAGAAAACTCTTAGTTGAAATGGTCAGCCGCTGGGATTGAATCCAGATCCCCAAAAGCGGATTGAACGCTCTGCTAACTGAGAGCTACGACTGTTCGGTGACATCGGAATGTGTAATGTCTACAATAAGCTTATAGAAAGTGATCGTGGTAAAAGAAGCGCACAAGGATAAAAAAGAACCTTCCAGAAGGACATGATAAACTCTCGACTCCTATTTACTGTGCACAAAACCGTTTACTAATTTATTTATTTAACTTACACACTTTCAGAGAAAACACATACAAAAGTTACAAGAAGTGTAGACTGTCTTACATTGGGATTACAGTACGAAATCGCTTACTTTCCAATAACATAAGATGCAAACGAACATGTTAATTTTTTCAAAAAATCTTTAAACTTCATTCTCTAAGGTTTCTCGTTTCCTACTCAAACTTTATTTGCAAATTTCTCACGATATATTTTCTGTTAAAACATGAAGCGTGCAATTCAAAGAAGATGCATTTCTTTCTGCATCAACTTGGATTATGAGTTACTGGCACGTTTGTTAAGTTTAAAACTTGTACACAGACAAAACTATATAGATACGCAACTCATGCGTTTCAGTTTTCCTTTCTTTCTCTTCCATCTTTCTTCATCTTCACTTCCCTTCTCTTTGTCTCTTTCCCCCTCAGTTTTAAAAGCTATTCTCTTATTCAGCAGTCTGTCCTGGGAAAACTAGGCGAAGCAAGCGCCAAAATACATGCATGCAGAGATCATATTCAATTTCAGGTCAGAGATGTTAGAACTTTGAAAACGTTGAAGATGCGAAATAACGAGTTCAATAAGATCTAGCGCTGGCTGCGTAACCATGGTAACATGAGATGCTGGTGAGGTTTCGATTTCCCACAATGTACACCCAACAGTACATCCGCTTTAAGACAAAAGTTAACATCACGCACTGACTCCATTGATAACTTCTAACCGCATGGTGGAGCAAATAGAACTTCTTTGTTGCTTACGAAGCAATAAAATACTTTATGGTCTCTTTGATACATCGTATATTAGATACGACTTACATGTATGAGTATCTCACATGCAATTATTTCATAGAGGCAAATAAACTTTAAGTATTGTTAAAACAATTCACAAGTATTTTTAAATACTTTTTAACATCTTTTGGAATTTATATCGTGCTACACTTATACAACCTTGTTCTACACAGTTATTACTTTTTTGCAACAACATTATTTAAAATAAGGGAGGCAAATTTACGTATATGCAAAGTAACTATTATTCATTTACGTGTATTCAGTGGCTACTTCTGGTACATTTTGCTGGCTGCTGCACCATTTGCACCAATTACTAACTAACTAACTCTATGGCTTATGGAACTCGCAAGTTCATCGCTGCAGTAACAAACGTTCGCCATTGAATTTAATCCTGGGCAACATAAAGCCAGTTTTCATCACGAACACCTACTTCTCGAAGATCTCTTCTAATATTGTCCACCCAACGGCGTCTCGGTCTTCCCAATAGTCTCCTTCCGTCCGGCCTTCCAACCAGGATAGAATATAATCTTCGTTTTCCTCCCATTCGAGCTTCATGGCCTGCCCATCTTAGTCGTCGCAATTTCATTATTTTTGCATCTGGTAAATCGTACAGTCCGTGGAGTTCTTCATTATACAGTCTCCTTCACTCTCCAATCATCTCGTCTCGTTTCGACCCGTATATCTTTCTCAAAACCTTATTTTCAAACACACGTAATTTATGTTCATCTGCTAGTGTCGGTGAAATATTACCGGCAGAATAATCGTTCCGTATATTAATTTCTTTGATATTAATCTCGATGTTAGAAGTTTCTGGGGTGAATAGAAACGTGCGTTTCCCGATACTAAGCGACATTTTATTTCTTCTGTGACCTCATTTTTGCTTGTTACGTATGCTTCCAAGTATTTAAATTTGTTTCCTTTCTCTATGACCTCATCCCTAATTCTTATGTTTTTATTTCCTTCATTCCCTGTGTTTCGGCTTGTTGTCATGTATTTTGTTTTTTCTATGTTTACCTGTAGACCAATCTCATCGCACGCTTCTACTAAAACATCGGTGTTGCTTTATAGTGTATCTATATTGTCCCCTATTAAATCTATATCGTCCCCTATTAAATGTACATTATCCGCGTATACGAACAGTTGATTCAAACCATTCAATGATATTCCCTTTTTGTCCCCTTTAATTTTTAAAGTCGCGTATTCTAACGGAAAGTTAAACAGTAGTGGTGACAAGACATCACATTGTTTCAATCCGATCCGAATCTTGAAACTATCTGACGTATTATTACCTATCCGTACTCTGCTTATGGGGTCGCTGAGACACATCTTCACTAGTTAAACCAGTTTGTTCGGGATTCCAAATCGTATCAGGATACTGTATAACTTTTCCCTTTTAATAGAATCATATGCTTTCTTAAAATAAATGAATAGCTGGTGAACCGTCCCATTGAATTCCCATTTCTTCGCTAAAATTTGTCTCAAGGCGAAAATCTGGTCCATTGTGGATCTATTTCTTCTAAATCCACATTGGTGATCTCCAATTATTTCATCTACGTATACATTTAGGCGTGTTAACAG
>JAGDQP010000114.1:173166-214725 GCA_022664845.1 Lepisma saccharinum
CGTGGATCTATTTCTTCTAAATCCACATTGGTGATCTCCAATTATTTCATCTACGTATACATTTAGGCGTGTTAACAGAATATTACTTAATACCTTGTAACAGGTTGGAAGTAACGAGATTCCGCGGTAATTATTACAGTCCGATCTATCGCCTTTTTTGTAATTTGGAACTATTTTTGATGTTTTCTATTCCTTTGGGAGCTCCTCCTTTCTTCATATAGCACTTATTAATTTATGCAGTTCCTTAATTAATGACGTTCCTTCCGCATTAATTCGGCTGAAATATTCCTGGTGATTTTAATTTTTTCAATTCTTTACTAACATTTTGATCTCAATCTCGCTAGGATCGGGAATCCACAATTCTGCGGTATGGATTTCAAATTCCTCTGTTTGTTCCCCGTTGTGTACGTTAAGAAGTCTGTCGAAATAACTTTTCCACACATCCATAATTTTAGTTTGATCAGAATGAAGATCTCCACGTTCATTTGTAATCATCCCTATTCTCGGCTCGTAACCTTTTCTTAATGAGTTTACCCCTTTGTATAGATCTCGTATGTTATTTGTCTTGCCATTTTCCCCTATCTCCTGAATCTTCTGCGTCAGATATTCTCACTTTTTGTTTCTGAACTCGTGTGTGATGTTTCGTTTCGCGTTAGTGTTGTGGTTGGTATTTGCTTTGTTTTTATTACTTGGCACTAATTACTACCAACTTAAGTTTAATTATACATCGTACAAATAGAAGAATAAATAAACAGCTTATTGGGGATAGGAACCAGAGTTCCTTTAGGACAATTTTGAGAAAACTAAAAAAAAATTGTATAGAAGTTTTTGTTACATTTTCTTTTGCAGAATGTTACATGACTGATATCCATTCTATATTAATATATCTTAGCACAATATAAATAAATTACTAACTCATGTACTTTGGAAATGTGACTCAGGTCTCTCTCTGCAAAAAACTATTTAAATCATTTTAATAATTATTAACATGTTATTAAAGTTCTTTGTACGTGTAATTAAATTGTTTAAGTCAGTGACAACTCATTTTCGTCCATTTTTTTTAGTTCAATAAGATACAAGGAAAACAAGATAGTGCATTTCTAACTTCACAACAACTAACCATTGGTATCATTAATGATCCTTTTGAAAACACTACTGAACTGTCTTTTTGTTGTTTCATTGTTCTTGATTACATGTGGCAATGATCTTAAAAATTACTCAATATCAAGTGTCTCATCATAACGAAGATAGTCAAATCTATTATTTTGTGGACTACTTACTGACTCAATTGTATAAAGATACATATAAAGTTACAGAAATAATAATGAAACACACACAAACGCACAAATCACAATCAAATTCTAATAAGACTGACTATACAAAAACTGATTTAAAAATGAGCCTTCGTTAAAACGCGTTGCGAAAGCACAAGAATAGTAAAGGCTCCGAAAAACGTCCTATTTTGCAAATGATCTACAATAGTAAAATCCAAGAACATGTCACAATAACATTGTGGCAAAAGAATCACATAGAGTGAAATGAATTTAAAATATCAAATATCACTATCTATTCTTCACAAGCCAGTAGGGAAAAATGTACAACAGCATTTGCTGTCTACAATAATGATCTCTCAAAAATTATTTAAGAAATATTAGTTTTCTGCACAAATGGAGTCGGGTTTATGTAATAACACATGTACTAATATAGATAGATGTGTTGTTAAACCTGATACTACATACAACCCTCAAGCTCTCACTTGCCTTGCAGCACCCGTGTGACCTGCTACTTCTTCATACTGACTTAGAGAACAAGAAGAATGAGAGGGATATAACTCAGCTAAGAGAAACATAATTACATTGCCTTCAAATTATATGGTCACAATTGTGTTAGTTTAATCAAAGAGTTGTTTGGCAACAATAAACAAAAAAGCCAAACCAAGAACCTGAGCGAAAAAGAACTATTCAGTTCATGCGATCTTGCCAAGTCTAGCATAATTGTATTAAATCTACCATTGAAATATTCTCTTTGGCATATCTATACAATCTAGAATGTTTTTGGAACACAGAAGACACTTTAGACTTAAGGAAAGTCATCAGTTTGACATTTTTTTTGATAAAAATAATATTATTGTTAATACTCAGCTGATAATCTTTAATTTTAGTTTCAACTAAGCTTATCACATATCTTCAGCGTCGAACTAATAATATCTTGCTTCAAACATTCAGAATGTTTATTATCATTATAAGAAGAAGAAAAAATACACTACAAGAGCATGTATACACAGGTCTAAGTGAAATGACTCTTATACACAGTAGTGTGACTGTATAATCAACATAAGATGTCTGCTAACTACTCCTATATTAATATTTAATGTTAATGTTAATGGTCTCAACACTAAGAAAAATGAATTTATTAATGAGGTCGAATGTAATGATTTTGATATTACTGCTATTATCGAGTCATGGTCTCACAAAGAAAGTTCTTTTTCCTCAACTCATTAGTATCTACAATGTGATTGGATCAAAAAGGATTAACTTACCGAATTTTAAAACTAAGAGAAATCATGTTGTTTACGACTAAAATAAATGTTTGGTTTTAACCCCATAACTAGAATTGATACTCGATTATATAAAAGGAAAAGGAATTCTTCTCATTTTTATGGGACTCCATTACTTCCTCCGGATATAAATGTTACATTATTTCAGAATTGCCCTACTTTGTTTATTAACAAATTTATTAGTAAGCGTGTTAACGTGATATTTCTTGGTGACATTAATATACCAGGTATAGGCTGATCTACTAAACAGATAATAACCAAGCATCTGAAGCTATTCTAGAATTCTCAATCTTTTCTAACTTAAAACTATTGAGCAGATCATACTTTATGAGGGATAAAGTAGCTAATGCCCTTGATGTGTGGCTCACTAACTCGGAATCCGTAAAATTATGTACACATATCGATCCTTTGTTTATGGAGGACAATTATCGCACCCTTATAACCTACTTATGGAACAAGAATTAACAATAATGAGACATATCGGCTTAAGCGACGCTCTAATATCACTTTAATCAATTATCATTCAAGATACAACCCTAATTGAAACTAATATCAATCAGAAAATACATTTGACTCTACGAGGGATTACTAATAAATTATGTTCATATATGAACAAGACTTTTGGGGAAAACGGTCCTAGAAAAAGCGTAGGACAAACGCACTGGGTGCTTTTAGCACTGAGTACAAAAATCACTGGTGTCATGCGAATTAAAACAAGAAAATAAAATTATTTTTAAAGTACAAAAATCTGGTTAAAAATTGGTCTGTAAATCTGCCCAATTATAACACAATAGGTAAAAGTGAGGTTTAGAGTAGCAAGAAATAAGTATTTTTCGATTTAGAAAATGTACTTTATTTGGTAATTATAAATTCTTTTAGTCTGAGTTCAATACTCATAAAAGGTACAAAGGTACAATAACTTTAAGGGTTAATGATATTAACATATCGTTGCTGAAACCTTTAAAGAATACTTTTAACTAATTTACGCAAAATAGTATTAACTTTGATACAAATAGTAATCTAAGGATTTGATGGTCCTCGTGTTGTGCGAGTGCCGCGTTTATATTTAATATTGTCATCTATGTCACTTCCGATTTGCATGTATAAATTCGCCCTTTCGAAATCTGAACTCTTTTGCAATATAAATTAAATTACGATCAAAGCTAATTGAATGCTTGATATGACCCATCTAGTTATTTTACTTCAAGCTATGCTTTGAATGTTCTGATTTTTGCTGAACGAGAATTCAATTTATATAATTAATTTGTTTTATTTGATGATTATTTAATTTGTTTCTTATTTATTCGCGTAACTCAAGTTTGAAAAGAGAGAAACAAGAAGAATAAACATTTTATGCGTAGCGGCAATGTTCTATATGTACTCAAGAAGTTCAGCAGATTGTCAATAGATGGCAACACAATTTTACTCATGGCAACAAGTTAAAGCTATAAGATTTATGTATTGAACAGTTGCTTTGCGATGTAGACAAAAAGTAAAAAACCTCTTATTGTTAATAATTGAGAGTTTAAAGAGCTTTAAATGAATTTAAGCTATTGCAGACATATTTAAATTTGTTAATCAGAATAAGTTATTGTGTCAAGCAATGTAAATAGTCTTACTAGGTAACGCTAAGTGGAACAAATGAGTACATGTATAATTGGATTTATTTCTGATTTTTAAAGAATAAAATACTTAGATTTTACTATATAGGAGTTTTTCTTTCGGGGCAATTTACTGTTGGCTAAGAAATATTATCTGTTCCCAGGAAGCTGAAAAGCGCTGCATAGCAGTAGAATAGTATCTTAAGCTCTCAGATTACAGGTTTTTACGATTGTCTTTGTAGTCTCTACTCTATGTTCGGAAACATATTGATCTGGAGCAATCTGGTAGACCCGGCGGAAGCTAATCTTATTTTCATCAGATACAACTTCAGCATCTTCCAAGTTTCAGGTGAAGAACCTACGCACTGGAAGCCTTGAAAATTCTAAGCAAAAGCTCTACCGTTTCAGCTAGCGAAATGATTAATCATTTAAATATAAATATCGTCTCGTCAAAGTTATTCTTCAGTGAAGATGTTATATCATACATAATAATAATATATAAACCTTTACATAATAATATAAATCTTTAGATGCTGAAGCTTTGCAATATTAAAATCTTGAATATTCTGATCAATACTGAAGAATTGGAATTAAGTAATTATGTGTGTGTTATGAAAAACGTTTTATATGGTGCAAGGACACTAATTATATATTAGCGCCAGAACTATTTACAAACAGAGAATGCAATTTACGAATGTAATTTACCATTTTTAATTATATTCCAAACATTATATCTGTAAAGACGAACTACTATTAGTAAGAGGAAGCCGCATCAGCGCCTTGGAGCTGATGTATATAAAAGAGCTTATTCCTTGTTGTAGAATCTCTTATTCTTGGTCTTTGACACAAACAGTTACCCTCTGGGAGTGAGCAATAAAAGGTGCTAATGAGAGCATTGTCTTATTTATGTTTCTTTTGCCCTATTTTTAGTTAATGTTAGTTTTGGGTCAGCATAGAATCGTCAGATCGGTCGGCTGCTTACCCACTGCATGTTAGATAGAGTAGGGTGAGATTCTCTTACAAATAATATTTTACCTTTCAGGTGGACATAACCAAATCCCACGCATAGCCCGAAGCGTATAGAGTATTATAATGGTACTCGGGTCTATTACAAGGAATGCAAACTTAAATGGAATTCACAATATCAAGCCAGAGATATATTTAATGCAGCTAAACTAGTAAACGCAATTTCGTCTATTGGTCTGAATGGTATTCCCAACTATGTTATTAAAGATTGTATTGCAACTATTATAGCTGATCGTTCAAAATTCAATTTTAAGTTACATTTACGTGAAAACAAAGACGCTTCTTTTTAAGGCAGATCGATTACCACAAACGTATACAACACTGATAATTCAATACAAGTGTGTCTTTGACGACAAGCGCAATATTTTGATTTTTCAAAACCATGTGATTCTGTTAATCACTCATTATTACTAAATAGGCTTTAATAGGTGTATCACCACATTATATTAACTGATTTATAAACTATTTGCAAAATAGGCCATTTCAGGTATAAGTAAATAATAGGCTATCTTCTAGTGCTTTGATTTCAAATGGTATACCACAGGGATCCCCTTTAGGACACTTATTGTTTAATGTATTTATTTATGATTTGTGTGATACTATCTGTTTTCCTAATTCTTTGTTCTATGCTGAAGATTTGAAATTAGTTGATAAAATAAGAAATCAGCAGGAATAAAAAAAATCCAGGACATCGATAATGTGGTAAAATGGTGTGAAATAAACAAAATGCAAATAAATTCATTAGAAACAAATATAATAGTTACATTAAGAAAACTAATAACTTTGTTAGTAAATACTCTATAAGTGAAATTACAATTGTCAAAGCACTTCTTATCAAGGATTTTGGTCTCAATTTTGTTTACAAAATACATTTTTATTTGATCTTCATTTGTGACGAAAAAATTACTGTTACGGTTAATAAGCAAATATAGAGAAAAAATAAAACAATTGTGTGTAAAAATTTTAGAATTAGCGAAAAATATTAACAATTCCCCTCTTCAGTAAATACAAATACGAAATAGCATATTAGAAACAGGAAAAGGCGGCAAGTTTCTGGAGGTCTACTGGCAAGAGAATTGTAAATTCGAGACGGTATAAGAAACCTGGGTTTCTTAAAAACCGAAAACTGAAACCGATAATTAGTTTTTGCTGATCGAAATCAGATGTTTTATTTTTTTAATTTACTTTTTCATATTTAAATCAAAAAACACACCTACAAGGGTAGAACTGGAAAAGTACGAGATTGAAGAGAAAAATGGCACTGTTATAACAAATGGCATTGTATATCTTAATGCTCTGTGAAATAAATAAATATTTGAGTTGTATTTTATGAAATTAATTTCAGTGCCAATATCGTTACATTCCCGTGACCCACTCTGTAGTTATCGGAGAAGCTTACATTTGAATAGAAAGGTATTTATGCAAGATCTCTAATGAAACACAAAGTTGAAGAGAAACAAAAACCGGATTGAATGAAAGTGAAAATTCTAATGGTTTCCAACAGAACTTTAAGTTTAATATTAAAAACAGGATACGAGTTCTGAATGCAAAACCAGGGTTTTATTATAAGGAACAGCAGTTTAACAATTATAATAAACAACGAAAAAATCGGGTTCTGGGTAAGAAATAGATGTTCAATGAAAAAGAAAAGAGAACGACAGATTTTACACATTCGTGTAAAAAACTACGACAAAGAACACTAGGATAAATAACTTTCATTTATCTAAAGATATGAGGGTTGGGGAGTAAGTCATGGCAACTCATTAATATTTCGAGAATCGAAGGATGTATAAAAAATATGTTATATACAAATGAAAGAGTATCCATAATGGTTATTTTGTTGGTAGGAATCATGAAAGAAAACCCGGTGACATACACATGTATTAATGCACATGTTACAAAAACTCGTCTCATTGTGATAAACCCGCAAAATAATCTCCCGCACTGTCCACACCACGCTGCCATCGATTTTACAAATACTTGTCTGATTATTCGAATACCATAGGCAGCACCATTCTCTGCAACATGTCTGAACCGGGTGATTTGTTAACGCACAGCATTTTCAATATCCAGGCGGGGCGTAAATCGTCTACCACGCAGTAGTTACTTTACCTTCGGGATGAGGTCAAAATCACACAGTGATATCGATTGCAGTGACAGTGCGGGAGATTATTTTGAGAGTTTATCATAATGAGATGAGGTTTTGTAACATGTGTATTAATACATGCTTATGTCACAGGGTTGTTTGGGTTTTCTGTCATGATTCCTACCAACAAAATATCCATTATGTATACTCTTTCATTTGTACATAACATATTTTTTTATACATTCTTCAATTGTCGAAATATTAATGGGTTGCCATGACTTACTCCCCAACCCTCGTATTCTATATTTACCTCGATTTTTTTTACATAATCTAATCATAAACTCAGTTCGTTTAATTTCTGGGGTTAGAAATAGAATGGCGTGTAATCTAACCCGCTAAGAAAAAGTAATAAAATATTAATGCATTTTCCAGTCGTATGCAAATAGCTGTAAACGTCACCAAGCAACAAATGCATAGATTTCTTGTTGTCCATATTTTCAGGTATATCAAACATCATAGCATGTGTCAGCTGAACAAATTCGGCACGTTATTAGGACACCACGTCCAACCCGTACAGTTCGTTCTTAGGATGACAGGCTTATCCTTAACTTCGTTGGATCCGTACCATTGAGCAGAAAAATTGCCTCTGACACTGATTTGTTTCTAGGTATCAGTTTACTTTTTAAAGTATTAGACGTCACATCGTGACTGCGTGTGTTTTCTCGGGTTCCTCCGATTTGTTCTCACTTTATTCATCCCACCATTTTTTTCATAATCATCCATTAACCCTTAGCCAAAGTTGCCTAAAGGCGTTGAGTAATAATAATAATAATAATAATAATAATAATAATAATAATAATAATAATAATAATAAAGAAGTAATACCGCTAATAACAACAGCTGCACTGACCAAGTTGTTTTATTCTTGTGTTTTATAACTTAATGGATGGAACAAACGGATGCATATATCATTACAGTAATTTACAACTAATGCTCTCAAATTAAAATGTGAGTTAACTGTTTGCTTAATGAAATAGCCAATCTTCACGTTCATTATAGCTGTTAAACCTAACACATTTTTGGACTTAAATGGTAGAAAGGTGGTGACAAAAGGCGAATGGGTGTTATATTGAGTAAAGATATGAGGCAGTATTACTCAACATAAAACTACGTGATTAAAGTTCTACTTCCTAAATTCACTTGAGCTGTGACAGGTTACATCCTCAGCTAATTCAAGAAGAAGCTTCCTCGCTTTACACTATGACATTGTAATCTCACTCTCGCTTGCTATTTCAACTGCAATGTACTCAGCAACGGTTATCGATGGTGTCTTTGGGGGATAACACGTTAACGAAGTGAGACGATGAAAATCTGGCATTCTCTGGAAAATAGCTCGTAATCTATTGTTGCCATGGAGCTTAAAGCGAAAATGAAATACCTTGAAAGTGATAATTGTTTGCAAAATACAAAATAACAGCATATAAATTAAGTTTAAGGAATTTCCTTAGTTCTAGCTACGGACTTTTCTCGCTTTTCTTGACGAGTATTTGAAAATCGACGCGGAAGAAAAGATATAGTTTGAACCAAACATGTGGTCTAAATGTCACCAATTGGGACATTACTAGCCAAAATGCCTACTATTTTATGTTAAAGATGTCTTAAAAACTGCCTGACTAAAACCAATTTTATCTTGCATATTCTTTTGCCTATTTCAGTATGTAATGCCTATCGTTATACTTAAATTACTATATCTATATTTTATTATTTGTATGTATTCAACCGCGAGGTTTGCGACCGAAGATACTGTTATACTATAGACAAGCACTTATTTACTTACTTATTCTATGGTTTACGACTTTACGGAACTCGTAAGTTTATCGCCGCAGTAACAAACGTTCTGCATAGGATTCTATCCTGAACAAGATCAAGTCAGTTTTCACCACAAACACCTACTTCACGAAGATTCCTTCTAATATTATCCTCTCAACGTCGCCTCGGTATTCCCAACGGTCTCTTTCCCTCCGGCTTACCAACCACGATGAAATATAATCTTCTTTTCTCACTCATCCGAGTTACATGGCCTGCCCAGTGCCCACCTTAGTCATCGCGCGAGTCGAAAAGCTTGTGAAGTTCTTCATTATGCTGTCTCCCTCATTCTCCAGTTATCCAATTCAGTCCTTGCAACGTCAGCACACAATTTCCCGAAGCCTGGCGTAGCAACTTCCTTTCTCCTTCTTCCTGTAAGGAAACGGAATTCTTTGCCATGCTTAAAAACAACATTCAACGTAATTTACATTCTAACATATTGTTTACCATACGAACTCAACTCAGACTTGAGGTAAGCTAATCTTCACTTCTAACGTAATCGGCGATACTACGTAACTTTTTCCATGTGCTAGCCCGTGAACATTTGTATTCATGTCGTAGCGCCTACACATCTGACATGCACATCGCTCATTAGGTTAACAAGTTTGCATTTATTGGGTTAAAATTCACTCTTATTTTTTCTCTATAAATCAAGTTTTGTTTTCTTAAGTTGATAATGGGTCCACCAGGATGTGCCTATATGCAAAGCTTAAAAAAAATTAGAACTTTATTTATCACCAGCCAAGTGTTCAAAGGTCGATTGGTAATGACGAGGTATAAACAACATAACGCAAAAGGAACAGACCATTATTTAAAAAATAACAGTTTTGTCAACAAAGTAATGTTTGTCTTAAATCTTGAGAAAATCACAAACCAATTCTAAAATTTATTATATGAGGAAAACTGAAACTGAACACTCAACAGTTTTAGCATTAAATCAAAATATCGCTGGAAAGGAAGTTCGCAGCTGCCTTCTACTCCATCCTCAAGACTGTCGCTGTAGTGAGTGGGGTTTGAAAAAAAATACGGTAAATCTGGATAAAAAATCGCCATTTGGCAGAAATGTTATTTGGGCCCTTAGAAATATTCTGAGACATGGAGACACTTTTGCAATCAGTGCAGCATGATGTTTCTTTTTCCTACTTCGCACAAACTTAGGATACAATAATTTCGGCGTAGTGAAGTTCTGATGATATGATATTTACTAAAATAAACCTATATATGGCGCCTCTTTGCTGACTTTTCTACCTATTACATGTTAATAGCAAGTGAAAACTAGTGAAATGCAAGTAACGTAATTGCTGTATCACAGATTTCGTTTTTCTTTCTCTCTCTTTTTTTTTTTACAAAATTAAAAAATACTGTTTATACATAGTAGCCTTCAAGAAAAAAGTCTATGACATTATACATTCATTTTACAGATTAATTGTGAATCGATCATTGTAGAAAGGGATCATGTGTATTGGAAATTAATGTAACATGTGCCCTTTCTGCAATTACTGATTAAATTGAAGATTCAAGTCGTACAATTTCCAGTCTTTTGTGTGATCCACCGAAGTCACTCGGAACGAGCATAATCCAAAGCGCTTCTTCTTATCGCCCATAAAATTCATTTTACCTTTTTCCCGCAGTCACATTTGATTTTTTATTCCTTGTTGTTATCTATTTTCCATTTTTTGGATTTCGATATTGTCCGCTACCTTTCAGTAATTCTAGACACGTATCTAAAAATATTTTCGGAGGACGTCAATGGATGTGGATAGTCCAACTCTAAGCTGGGTCTTGGTTTGAAAGGTACGTTGAATATAGATAATTACCTCTAAAATTATACTATTCTTTTTACATATAAACTGGAATTTTGGCGTCGGGGTCCAGACCCACTTCTAAGTACATACAGAGCAGGTACAAAGTCACTTTCCCCAAAACAATTATATTTTCATTTATTGGGGAAAGCGACTTTGTTCCCACCCTGTATGCCCATGAGTACTTGCATATCGTTCAATATCATTGTTTCTCGGTAACATTCGGAATTTGTTTTTGGTATTTTGGTATTGTTCGGTATATCGATATTTCAATACTCAGTATATCGGTATCGTTCGGTATATCGGTATTTCGGTATATCCATATCGTTCGACCAATATCGTTCGACATTTAGGTATATCGGTATAGTTCGATACTTCGGTACATCGATACTTGTCGGTATCCTAAACATACCGAAACTCAGTATGAAAAACTCAATACCGAACACTCCTAGTCTGGTGTGACTGAGGAAAAACCCTGGTAAAACCTCAGTCAGGATGAATAGCTGATAGAATCATTTCCAGGACCTTCTGATTGCTAAGCTATCGTTCTACCAACTGAACCACGGTCGCTCGGTACATGTTGGTTATGATATCAAATATCTCGAGATTATTCTTTTCCTTCTTTCTATACGCTTGCAATGAAACACGTTCAATACATAAACGTAAGGTTCTGGTCTTTGTTATATGGTGTTTCTGCTGAAATATCAGATCTGAGCTCGGTCAAAATAACGTCTACAAGCAAATTTGCGGCCTCAACACAATACACACAACGTTACTTTCCGAAAACTTCAAGCTTAGAAAAAAACAACTATCGTCATGCACATAATACATATAAACATTAATCTTAGTACACTAATTATAGGCTCCTACGTTTAATCACTAAATTCCCAAAAGTAAAACGTTACAAGTAAATTTTGTATTCTGTTCTATGACTCTCAGAGTGATAATTTTCAGCACTTTTGGCGAAAAACTTTGATAAATTATACATTAATTAACATTGACCTATATTCATTAAATGATAATCATCCACATTTGCTCGGCACAAAATCTCCTCTTTTTATTGTTGTCAGTCTTTATTTGCGTATTACAACATAGCAACAGTCAGTTCCTTAATAAAAAATGCGAATCTCATAAACGGACGGACATTTTCACAACGGGCACATCTGGCTAAGCAGTATATAAAAAGGCGTATTCTGTACTCTGCTCTTGTTCAAACCTTAATTAGCAATCAGTGTTTGCCATAAACTAATTTTCTTGACAAAACCAACTTTTAACGAACATACTGACATAAATTATGGTGAAGTTATGGCTATCGTCGGCATTAAAATTAGCAGCCGCGAATCAATTTGTGACGGCAAAGAACGTAAGACGTGCTTCATTTACGCTTTTTGCTTTTCGTTTTTGCTTGGTTGTGTGGATACGATAGGAAAAGTTTGTGTGCGCGTGTCTGTATGTGTGGGTGTTTGTGTCTTGTACACACGTTGGCATCACTAGAGCGAATGTAGCCAAAGGAACTTAAACCACGGAGGCACGTTCCAGTCATATTTTGTAGCAGCGGATTGGGAAGCTTGTTGATCGAAACGTGACTATTGGAATAATAACACCCTGATTCTATTCCTATAAATATTCATGGAATTGCAAGTTTAATTTAAACGAAATGGAAGTGTCTTTTTACATTAAAACTCTACACCGAATTTTTTAATTTACAAACTTTACACTAACATAATCTTAAAACCATAAACTGTCCAGTCATACAATTTACTTTACTTGTGACAATAATATTTGGAAATATGGCAGGCCTGGCGAGATATTATCCCGAAGTTCTCCTGCTGTGACTGAGGAAAAGCCAAGAAAATCTCAGTCAGGATGATTATTCTCGGGATTTGAAGCAGGATCTTCGCGATAACGAGATGAACACTTTTCCACTGAGCGACCACTACATGTTGCAAACGCTGAAAAGCCAATTTATCTAACAATATTAATCACGCGTAATAATAATAATAATAATACGGATGCGTGCATTTTATGATAGTTTCAATTCTCTATTGCTGTAATCTTGCCTACAAGTATAGGGTTAATGGTATTGTTGGTTATAAAATATAGGGTGATTCTAAAGTCACAAAACTCCATTTTATTTTCCTAAATAATATCCCAAGAAGAAAATGATATCTTCATGTCACCTGCCAGAGGACTAATCATTTGTCTTGCAACATGTAACCTATATTGTATCAGGATGAATATAAAAAATCGACGTTAGCCTGATATAATATTTCAGTTTTCAACACTGCGTTATGTGATTCACAATTATCTTTATCATCACTAGGGATACCAAATATTTAATAAACCTACGTAGTCCCATTTGTAAAAATGTTAGGTCAGGTTGGTAACAGTGAAAATCTAATGACATCACATCATTTACTCCAAAGATCCGTCGTATTGGTATAAATCAACTTCCAGAAACTAAAATTTGCTTTAATGCATCATTCCTGATTTGTGTCAAAATATTAATTTCCTTTACCATTGGAAGGAGTCAATTTTAGGCTTCAAGCTGGAAACACTAGTATCTCGAAAGCGAAGGCGAATCAGACGCATGATCATACTAACATTTTTTTCTCGTTTCAATGTTAGGGATTCATCTGCAAATTTGTCGATGGAATTCTGTTACACGCTTTATGTTTATAGTACAGTATTTAGCGATGTTATGGAATATACCGAAGGAGTTTAGGGAAATTCACAAACAAAATTCACCGAGTTATGCCCACTTGAATATTAAAAAAAAAAATGGCATAAGAGATGGTAGTTCAAATATATCAACACACAACAAAAAATAAGATGTTTTAAGTATTTTACACTGTGCTACCTTAGTGGTACTAAAATAAATTTTAAGAAAACACTGGCGTCAGAGATACTCCAGCCAATTTTGAAGTATATGGTTAAAATACCAACATTCAAATCAACCAAATAATACTACTTTCATTGTTGTGTTATTATATTGAGACAGTATTGTGTTGTAACAATAGCTGAGTCTGGCAGATTGTGTGGTGGGCATTGTCATGCATGAAGATGATACCGTCACTCAACATGCCTGGGCGTTTGTGTCTGGTGGCTTCCACGAGCTGACAATGGATCTTCACTGCCGAACCTTTCTCGTCCACAGGAAGCGTATTACACCTCGCACTTCCACGGCAGACCAATTCTGCAAGCGTCTCGCCATTGCATTGGCTACTACTCAACTCAGACTCAACTGACAGTAAACGTTAAGTTGTTGAATCTTGCCATCCGTATATTGCGATACCTATTGCACCTCCGGGTAAACCAATTACTAGCCTCCTATCTCGTGCATTAACAGAATGTTTGTTGAAACCTTTTCTTAATCCACCCGCGTACTTACGAAATATCTAATGTTGAAGGTCTAGTAGTTTAATGTGTCAGACCAGCATAGAAAATATTATAAGTTTGAATCGCACCTGGGGCATACGAGCCGATGTTATAAGTTACTGAAATGAACATTAAAAAAAATACAGTGGAACCTCGATCGAATGTGATTGTCGGGGAACATGTTTACCCCGCGTAATAGCTTAACCCCGGTAAATCGAAAAATTACCTAACAGGCGGTAGAAAAATCGGGATACATACCTTGTACCGCATTCAGTCGGAACCGCGGTGAATCGGACAACGTTAAACCGGGATTCTACTGTATAATGTTGAAACTGACATGTACAATATTTATTTTTTAACGTTAAAACAAAAATATGTACATTTGTCACTCTCTATGCAGTTCATTAAACTTAATCATATTAAAGACAGAGCCAGTCTTCAATTAACATCACCAACATCAATATCGCATCGAATTTAACGCACCTCAATAAAGAGTCTGTCTTAAAACTGTAACGCTGTGTTGAATTATACGCAAAGGTGCTAGCCATAAACGGACGACTACCCTGTTAAAATCGTGTTAAAATAACACAGGTATATTTTGTTGTGTAAGAGATAAAGGCTTTCTTTTCTTTTCTTTTAAGCTGCCAGCAGATTTCTTTCATTTACGGTATGAAAAGCAGATATTGGATGTAAAAGGCAGGAGATATAGAGTCAATCTCAAAATAACCGTCCAAACACTCTCTCCGATGTATAATATATTTTTTTTTTACTACCATTGAGAAAAAAGTCGCGTGAATTGTTATTATGATAATTATATTACTATTATTATTCCAATAAAATAACTTACCCAAATGGGGAATAGTTGACGTTGGATTTTTCTAACTGAATCCTTAACTAAATTCATTAATTGCTTTTAGACATTTCTGGCTCAAGCTGGAATATATCGTAACATTTTATTAAACCTTCAATACTTTGTTGCCCAATAGGTAGTAAGATGATATTCCCAACATGCTGTGTTTAAACCGATACAGGTTTTTGTCTTATCTTTATTCAGGTATAAAATTTCTGGAGTATACACTGCAAAAAATAGCTGTGTTCATTCAACACAATGAGGTATCCCAGCGCAACTACCACTTTTAGTGTGTTAAATCAACACAACACACAGTGTTGATTTCGGTGCTGAGAAAAAAGTTATAGATGGAGCGAGATTTGAACAGGGATTGCTAAGCTCTAGCATCTTATCGACTTGGCTAAATCGTTAGACAGAAAAGGCACTCGATGCAAACGATATTTAGTGAACATTTGAATTAAACGACTACACTATAGATGTAAACAGTGTAGGGAATCAAATATATGTTACTGAATCCCCAAAACAAACTAAGTTTTTAAGTTACTTATTCCAAGTTTTAATCACTTCCTATTTGTCGATTAGGATCCAGAGTTCCCATTCATTGAGAATATTCCCTTTCTATGAAAGCAAGCAAGATGGTGACAGCCAAACACTTGAGCAACATCGCTGCTTTCTTATCGTAACAACATGTCAAAAGCTGCGCTTGCTTTCATAGAATTGGAACATATTCTCAATCAATGGGGATTGTGATCCCTACTTGAGCAATGGAAAAGTGATTATATCATGGCATAAGTCGTGAGAGTAACTTTCTTTGAGTTTGGGGTTCAGCAACATTTTTTTATTCTCTATACTGTTTCAATCTACTGCTCTTTCCGCCTGACGATTTAGCGAAGTCTGTACGACGCTCGACTTCTAACTGAACAACCCATTTTCAAATCTCGTTATAGCCGTAACTTTTTTCCCCAGTACCGAAATCGACATCATGTGTTGTGTTGATTTAATACAAAAAGTGGTAGTCATGCTGGGACACCGCATTATGTTGAATTAACACAGCTATTTTTACTGTGTAGAAGATCAAACCATCATAACAGTGTAGGTAATATTGATCTCTGAACAAAATCCTTCCAAAAGTTAAAAGGACTCCCACTCCACATACAACATTTATAAAGTGTTCAGTGTTTTAAGGAGTAGATATTTCCATACAGTCCTTACTGCTTTACTTTCTTACGTTTCTTTTCATTTATTAAATCCCTTATTAATATGCTGTAAATGTGTGCGTGTAGTCGAAATTTATGTGTTTATATACTGAATTGTAATGCTAGATTAAGCATCTTGAAGGTGATACATCATGGAAACAATTAAAAGAAAAAGAGAGAAAAATTCTGATCTCGCATGAACGTTTGTTTTCACTAATTTCCATCAATTTAATTTGTTCTTTCTTTTTTTCCTGACTTAAATCTACGACTATTAAAGTCTCGCTAGCTCTTTCTAATTTATCTACACATTATTTTGTCTCTAATAGGCTTACAAAATAGAAATGACATTCTTAAAGAAAGAGACTGAACTCTAGTTACGTAGAATGTGGAATGTCTAAAGTCAATGTATTTTATTAAAACCCATGTTCACACTTCAAGTGTATGGCAAATATTATAAGTGATTATATGAAGTAGAAAAAGGAAATAAACCCAAGAATAAAGCATTGTCAAAAGAGAGAAACATATTTTCTGTAGGTCGACTAGTACCGAGTTAATATATCGTGTTATGTTAAATAGAAACGCGCTCTTTTCCAGCTATATCTTAAGTGTAACCAAGCTTTCAGTCATAAATAACTGTTTTCAAAGACCTGCCATTATGAACTACGAACTGGCAATGTTATAGCATAAATACAAATAATTTTAATATCACTAAATAAAATCAACACAGTAAAAAGTACAATAATAATTTTAAGAGAGAGATTATTATTCAATATTGTTGAAGTGCAACGAAACGTTTAACATATATCCAATTGGTAATTCCTCCATCTGAGACAGTAATCCATAGAGGTCAAGAAATTCTCAATTTCAGCAATAAACACTTAATCCAATCAGTAAATAGTATTTATAAAATAGAGAACATATAATCTGAGTTAATTTCTTTCGTAATTTCTTAACTACTAAATTTGTTAAGTATTACAATTGTCAACAGAAGTGGAGCTCTTCCACCTGATAGAAAAATGTTTAAAAAGATATGTTTTAAGATTTCCGAAAAATCTGTCCCTAGGCAAGAACTCCTAAGCAGTAATTTATGAGCGGAAGACAGAGGTCTTTACTCAAAATTTTTAATTACTCTCCACAACGCATTGGATTGCTTGGAGCTAGCTGCTCATTAAAAGAGCGGAAGCAGAAGTGGCAGATTCCAATTATCTTCTAAACTAAGAACTTTTCATCTTCTGTAAACTTTCCGATTTTTTTTAACCCATAGACTTCCCAATATTTCCTCCTTATATCAAGGAGATTCTTTCTTCATTCTCTCCAATACAGATAAAAAAATCTTCATCTGAAGAGTTTCTTTTCGTATTCGCCGTATCGTACGATATTCTCAAATTGGTGTTAGATGACGTCAAAATCCCAGTCCAAAAAGAAAGCATGTTTTCTTTCGTTTCTTTTGTCGATGTCGCCATGTACTAATCAATATGTCTTCGAGGCTTTCCATGAATGTTTTAGCGTTTTGCGTGCTCGGGCGCTTTCCGATTAATTAAAGTTTCCCGAACAAGTTTTTACAGAGTTTCAGAAAAGCTTCTTTTTATTCCTTCGTCCTGATAACCGCACCCATCGACTATCAAACAATATTGTATCCTTCAAAAAGAGGTAGGAGGAGGTAGATTGGGCGATGATTAAAGGAATATTTAAATAAGTTTTAAGATGCTGCTGGAGGATTAAATTTGGTAGGCGTTACTTTCCTAGTTCATAAATTACGAGTTACTTTTTTGCAATTACAGAAAGTGGTATTCTAATCAACGTCCAAATTTTCTGATTGATCAAAAAGGCACGCACATAATGCGTTCTATTCAATTTTGTGGTCATATTAGGTATAATATTAATTTGCATGATTACTAGCGACATGTTGAACGTACGAAAAAATGGCAATAATGTAAGAATAATAAAAAATGTTTCTGCCTGGATAAAATGAAATTTTTAAAAGTCTTGGTGGATTAGAAGTAAGTATAAAGCAAACTTTTCACTTTTCAAGTACTTGCGAAAAAATATACTCGCGTTGACCATTTATATGTAATTAAATTATTTGTATCACATTGGTTGATTTCCCGCCCGTTTGTGCGGGGTAAATAAAATATGCTGGTACCACTACAGTCGTACTACCAACACTAGTACTACTACTACTACATGTGCGACAACAACTACTACTGCTAACTACTACTACTACTACTACTAGTAGTAGTCGTAGTAGTAGTTAGTTACCCATTACTAGTTACTACTAGTACCCCATTACCAGTTACTTGTAGTAGTAGTAGTAGTAGTAGTAGTAGTTAGTTACCCATTTGTTAAACTTCATTCAAATATTAGTTAATTTAGCTAAGTTATTATTTCTAGTTCACAAGAATCAAAATTTGAATAAAATAATCTAAAACATTAATTTCCTTATTTCATTGTTGTTTCAAATTAAACATGGAAACTATTTATTTCACTGTTATCAACAATTCAATTACTGATTTGTTTTAATTAGTTGGACACACGGCACTTCCGGTGACTTAAAATATTTCTTTGACCTGTCCCTGGACCCAAGGAACACTTACGGAAATTTTGTTGGAAATCAATGCACGCATGTAGATTTGTATAAGTAACAACTGGTTATACACATTCGGATTTATGTACATAGAATTAATATCAACCCTTATATGCCACCCTTTCCAGATGATGAACAATTACGAATATTTATGGTTTGGTATATTGCCACTGAGACGACCAAGTTTTTATGTCCACCCCGCCAACTATTATCCTTTACCAAAACCGCTGATTGGTAGGCACTGTCTAACTTGTAACTAACAGTATAAAAAAGGTTTGGCAGTCTTCTTTTAATGTTTTTGTGGATGTTGCGCGAAATTGTTTATTGAAAATGGGAAATAAATGAAAAAAGTGTATTAAAAATGATCAAAGATTGAGTTATTAGAAGTGAAAGAAAGGGTAAAGAATGCAAAAGATGTTTTCGTAATGTACCATTTTTTTACAGTGTAGAATTAAATATATTTGATGATGTGATAACGAAATTTATTTTGTCTTAAAAAAATAAAACAATTTTCAAAATTTAGCAAACTTTGGAAAAATATACTATAAGCAAAGAATATAACGGAATTTTGTAAAATTCCTGACAAATTAGGTATGTGCAAATTTAATACCACAAGACGAAATTCACAAGTAATGGAAATGTAGTCAATGGTAATCTAAGTTAATTTCACATGAAAAAATTTGTTCAAAGATTCTACATCATTGCTTGTAATATAAAAATTAGGATTTTCATTTCATAGATTTTTTTAAGAACGAAACTTTTCTCCTTTCTTTGCAATTTTCTGCAGAATCAATAAAAAAATGGTGGACTAATTTAATTGATTTCCGTTTTGCATTTCAATACTTCCTATAGTTAAATAGTTTTTGTGTGTAATTAAAGAGAAGTGCGTTGTAAATTAAAAATGATACTATCAAAATATAAACTGAAGTGATATATTTATATTTTTTCATGTTCTAAACATGTAACGATAAAATTTTACAAGATAAATGTCATATTTTCTCATCTTTGAGTTCATATTTTCACAAAATGTTCTTCATATTACTCCTTTGTTTAGTAATAAAGGTGAAAAGAGCACAAATAGTAATTCACAAAGCAAACGATAACCATAAATAATACGTTGTGATGGTTTCGTGGTAATTATTTTTAGAAAAATCTTGAGCATAGAGAAAAGTCCATTTCTTTTTCGCATTAGTATTTCTTCCTTTCTCAGTAGTGATACACCCTTGATCAGTTCATCCAAAAAATTAGGCATGCAAAGCTTAGGACATCAAAGTTCGAAACTGTTTTAGTATGTAATTTTCCATGTTGTCTACATAAATCAGCGTTATTATTATACTGTTATTGGTTATATCTAGACAATAATAGTCACTTGAAATTTTTGGTTCACAGAGACCACACCTCTCTATTTATAATTAGTTCCTATAATCGGTTACAAAAATGCTTGTAACATGTAATTAATTTCTAAATTTCCAATAAATGCTAATATCATATCATTATTTTTCCGACAAACAGAAATAAAGTGGCAAATATTTGATAACAACGACATTTGTGTATAAAATTTAATTAGACTGTAAAGGGTTCATAATAGGACCTCAAAAACAATTTTAAAAAATGACTGTGACTGTAACGAAGTGTTCAATTGGTAGTCCCGCCTCAACCACCACTGACGCATATGCTGTGCCACATTCGTCATTTGTTACACTGTCTCTCCACCAAGAGATCTTGTAGCATTGAATATCACAAATCTTCACCCGCTAAATCACAAGGTGCTTTTAGCCTTAAGTGCAGAATTCACTTATGTTATTAATTCTATGTTCTTAAGTTTTTACAGGATTGATTATAAAATTTACATAACAGCATAATCATATATTTAACTCGCTGTAAATAATAATAATAAAAAAAACATAAGGAAGAAATATTAGATTTGGAAATACCAATATGTCCTTATTATTTCAATGTAAGTGTTCATACTTACGTTAATTATTGGTATTCCCTAATTAACTAACATTATTAAATATGTCCATTCATTTCTGGAATAATATATCTCCTATTCTGATGCTACGGAGCGTACGATTTTCAGAGAAAAAAGAAGGATATAGGTCCCTAATTTAAATATTAACGAGCCTAACTTTTTATCCGTAGCTGGTGCTAAAGCATACACGATTTAATTTACTTATCAGGTCTTCTATGTTTTCATTAAGACGTTCAAAATCCGAGACTTCATTGTGAAAAATTTCAAATGTTGCATAACGTTAACCGTCTGTTACTCACAACAAACAGCATGTAATTCAAGAGAAATGAAATGACCCAGCTCAATTGGACACAAAAACTCCTGCCATGTAACAATATACGACTTGCTATTGTTTCTCGAGGGGGAAAAATATTATAATCAATCAGCTCTCAGCTGTTGATAACACAATAAAAGGAGTAAAATATGCATTCCATAATATTTTTCACTAACAGAAGAAATATGAGCCTTTTTGACAGCTATTCCGGATACTATTGTTTCAATGATAAATCTCCACGCTTAGAAGGTTAATATTTCACTTTAGTGAAACAAGAGTGAAGCATAAAGACACACACACACACACACACATTCAGAAAGAGAGAGGAAGAGTGTGTGTTTTTTGAATGGAGCTACATCATATGAAAATACTTTTGTGCCCATCTAACCTTTTTAACGTTTCAAAACTATTCAGAAAACAATGGAGAAAAATCGGTTAATCACACGACTGACTCTATGACGGTTAACGCTATTTGAAGAGCAATTTATATGCTACAGTGATGAAACGAAAAGGCGAGAAAATATTTCTGTAATGTTCAACTTTTTTCACGGATATTGCGAGCTGTCATGGAAGACTGTTGACAATAAGTTTTACTCATTCACGCCACTGATTCGAAAATTATAAAATGCATAAAATTATTTCTGCACGACGTAATGCGCCAATATATACCCTTTAGGAATCACTGATCTGTAACGTCAAAACAATATTTAAAGCTACAGAATATCTTTGATAAGAAAGCGTATGTGCAACACTCATCCTTTTCAAGAGACTCTAATGTCTCCAGTCGGTGAGTGGTAATGCTTGCTGCCTTATAAACTCGATTCGACACCAGAGGTAGGATCACAAGTGATTCGGAGCCCACTTTAAACTGTAAATAATGTCTCAAGCTTGGACGGAAATGGCAAACCACCAATGGTTTACTTTGCCCAGGGACCTTCTGTTCATAGACCTACCTTCGGGCAGAACTAACGCAATTATCAGAAGTTCCATGATCTAGAATTTCCTCTCCATGCAGCAGTTCTCTACGGAGTTTATCTACGAATATTTACGGCAGTGAGTGTTTACGGCAGATACCTGCACTGTAGAGATTCTAGAAAACTCTTAATTAGAGTAGTACACTAACTCAACAGTATCCAGTTCTTGTACTAGGATCTACGAGTCCTATTCGCGCCAACCACTCTGAATAAGACTTTTCCGAAGTTATTTCCATAGACCCGCAGGGAAGGTACCCGAAAGGTGCTTATTCTTTTCACGGAAGAAGTGTTTGCCGAGGGGCGTCATCCCACATAATTGAAATGAACTTAGGCCTATATACCTATGCAGTCCACAATTATCACTTTTATAAATAAGAAAACCAAGGCAACGAATACTTCTCAAATTGTGAATGAATGTAAATACGGATTCCATCCAACCCGGAGATTGTATATATTGACAACCACCAATACCTTCAGATGAAGGCTGTAATGTTTGTGATTTCGGGCCTAAATTCGGTGGTGATACATTGATCGCAGTGGTTTGGAAATCAGTGAAACTACAGCTCTATGTCTTGTCCCTGGAACTTCAAAATTAATTTACGATTTTTTTTAAAAACTAATTTCCACAGCAAATTAAGTTTCAGATTAAAGTTCTTTACGAATAAACATTTAACAAGTAGGTAATAGAGACCTGTCAATTCATACTTTGTGCTGTGGCAATTTCAAGCAAATGTGTTTAAGCATGCACTAGATATGAATATCACACATTTAGCCCCTGCCCAGTGGCGGATCCAGGATTTTGGTGAGGGTGGGGTGGAAGTGAAATAAACCGGAGGTATTTTCAATATATTACCGCTAAGTGATTCTTTTCACGTATAAATTTATCATATCTCCTTCTATTGCTGGAATATGACACCAGTGTCCATGCAAAATTTAAATTTATAGGCAAATTAGATTTGTCGGGTAGCAAATCGAAGAGTTTTCTGAGAAAGTTTGTTGAAATAATGCTATATAAATAAATATTTTACCCTTAAGGGGAACGCCCTCGCGCTCACTAGGGGGCGCTCCATAGCTGGATCCGAAACTCCACCTACCTAATGACTCAACGCTAAAAGGGACAGTCGCGAACTGTGAGTCCGATACTTATCTTTATAAAATATCGAAGATGCCATATGGATTTTTGTCCAGATTCCAAAGCTGATGCCCGTTTGTTTTAACTTCGCTTATGGTTATTAAGTTATCCGCATGGAGGGACGCAAAATGTCTTAATTTCAATTGCTGTTCACGTATTTGAAGATGAAGACACACCAACATAATGGGCCTTAGGTCTTACAGAGGAGCGGAAGGTGACACAGACCTTCAGTTAGTGATCACGCAAGTGAAGGAAAAGATATGCATCGCGAACAGAGAAAACAAAGAATCAAAACAACTGGAATTCGAGGTTGAACAATTAAATAATCCGAGTGTAAAAGCAGATTACCAAGTCGAACTCTCAAATAGGTTCGAAAACAGCCGACTCGAGTATTAATAATAAGGGTGATATTAAGAAATACATTGATGTAAGATATTTTTTACAATTCGTGAAACAGTATATGTGAGAAGCGAAGGAACGTGTAGGTGAGAAGAAACAGCGAAAAAACAAGCTTTGGTTTGATATAGCATGCCTTAAGCTTTATATGGAAGGAAAACAAGCAAGGCAACGATGGCTAAGTAATAAAAGCTAAGCAAATACCAACCACTACAGTAACGCGAAACGCAATGCCACACGCGGGCTTAGAAACAAAAAACAAAAATATATTATGCAGAGGAAATCAGGAGATACAGGAAAACAGCAAGACAAATAACATACCAGAACTATACTTGTTACGAAAAGATTACCAGCCAAGGCTAAAGATGATTAGAAATGAACGTGATGATCTTGAGGCGGATCCGACAAAAAATGTTGATGAGTGGAAAAGTTGATTCGACGAAGTCCTTAATTTACACAACAGGGAATAAACAGGAATTTGAAATCTATCCCGCAGAACCGTGAATACCCGAACCTAAGGAGATCGAGATCGAAATGTCGATAAAGAATTGAACGTTCTTAAATCACCAAGAAAAGACAATATTTCCACCGAATTGATTAAGGCGGGAGGAACAGCACTAACCAAGGAACTACATAAATTGATAAGTGTTAAATGGAGAAAGGATGAGCTTCCAAAGGAATGGAAAACCTCAATAATATTTAGTTCCGGTTTTAAAAAAAGGCGATAAATCGGAATGTAATAATTACCGCGGAATCTCGTTACTTCCAACTGTTACAAAGTACTGAGTAACGTTCTGTTAATACGCCTAAGTGTATACGTAGATGAAATAACTGGAGATTACCAATGTGAATTTAGAAGAAATAGGTCTTTGTTGGACCAGATTTTCGCCTAGAGACAAATTTTAGAGAAGAAATGGGAATGTAATGGGACGGTTCACCAGCTATTCGTTGATTTTAAGAAAGCATATGATTCTGTCAAAAGGGAAAAGTCATACAGTATCCTGATACGATCTGGAATTCCGAACAAAATTGTTTAACTACTAAGAATGTGTCTCAGCGATCCCATAAGCAGAGTACGGATAGGTTAGGTTAGATAGTTTCAAGACTCGCAACGGATTGAAACAAGGCGATGCCTTGTCACCATTACTGTTTAATTTGCGTTAGAATATGCGATTTTAAAAATTAAAGGGGAAAAAGGGAGACTATCATTGAATGGTTTTAATCAACTGTTCGTGAACGCGGATGATGTAGATTTAATAGGGGAAGATATAGATGCACTACAAAGTAACCCCTATGTCAGTAGAAGTTTACGACGAAATTTGTCTGCAGCTAAACGTAGATAGAACAAAATACATGATAACAAGCCGAAACACAGTTAATGAAGGAAACAGAAATATAATAATTAGGGATAGATCATAGAGAAAGTAAACACATTTAAATACTTGGGAGCATATGTAATAAGCAAAAACGAGGTCACGGAAGAAATAAAAAGTCGCATAGTATCAGGTAATGCATGTTTCTATTCAGTCCAGAATATTTTAACCTCGCGATGAATATAAGGAAAATTGAAATTGAAAATATACAGAACTGTTATTCTGCCGGTAATTCTTTACGGTTGCGAAAGTTGGAGTTCGTTGCTAGTAGATAATCATAAATTAGGAGTGTTTGAAAATAAGGTTTCGAGACAGGCATACGGTCCGAAACTGGACGAGATGACTGGAGAATTTAGGAGACTGCGTAATGAAGAACTCCATGGACTGTACGATTCACACTATTCAGCAGATGTTGTAAGAATAATAAAATTTCGAAGACTAAAATAGGCAGCCACATGGCTCGGATGGGAAACAAACGAAGATTATATTCTATCTTGGTTGAAAAGTCGGATGAAAAGAGACCGTTGAGAAGACCAAGACGTCGTTGGGAGTACATTATTATAAAGTATCTTCGAGAAGTAGGTTTTCATGATGGCGAACGTTTATTACTGCGTCGATGAGCTTGTGAGTTCGGTAAGCCATAAAATTATTTGGTTAGTTAACTTTTTAACAGCTTGCGGCAGAATCAATTTGTGAACAACGCTGAGGGAGTTGCAGATTTTAGTATAAAGTCGATCGAACAACTTCTTTTGACGCATTTCAACAAAATGTCCATTTTACAAATTAAATTAGAAGAATTAGACGAAGGTATCAGAACTGATGCGTGGCTAGGCTATAGGTTGTACGGAAAGTATGTTTTAAATCGGTTTACTCCGTTTTGTTGAGTCACTTCTACAAAGCGAAATTTATTTCGTTTTGTAAGATATATTCGCCGACGGACTTTATTCACTTTTGGTCGTATTCATAATCCAATAAATAAAATAATAACTTTCAGTGCGAACGAATATGAACAATTTTTTACTGTAAGGTTTCCATTTGCTATTTTAATAATGATTCCACAGAATTCGTAGGATAATCAAGAAACTGTAACATAATATCGAATATCACACATTGATACAAGTATCGTTTACTGAGAAATTTAGGGGGAAACTCTCGTAAGCCTTTCGATACTTATCAATTTCAATAGTTTATTTCTTTTATTTAATTTGTTTTCCATGGCTTGAAGAGACATCTATATTCTAAGCCCATCACATGTCTGAAGAATGTCGTCCCATCGCGAATACCCATACGGGACTACCTAGGAGAAGACAGCGGTCAGGGAATTAGTTTTTAGATCAATACCAACATTCGCCTGGTGAAACAAAGAGATCCCTTGGGAAAGCTATCAGGATGATCGGTAGTATCACTCGAAACTATATCTTCCCCCAATACTGTTCCGAAGTAATAACTGAATCAGGAAGATTGGGTAGTTTATGTCAATGTATTTTTGTAATTATCTACATACGGAAGAAAAACACGGCATAAAAGACATTGTGTTGATGGTAAGAAGTTTCATTATTGTCACTACAATGATTATAACTTTGTGGGAAAATGTTTTCTAATTGAGGTAGGTTTAGCAGAAACATATACTCAGATGAACAGACAAGAATGACACAGAACAAACAAATTTGAAATGTACGCTGTAGGTCACTCTGTTTAGGACCTTCCTAAAACTACGTTAAGGGAACGCGCTTTAAATATTCTCTCTACTTTTAGTTTTCAAGCAATAATAAAAAAGAAGTGCTTCGTTTTAGTCTGTCCTGTGTCGCGATAACTACTTACTTTCTTTATGTCCCTGTCTGACCCGATATGAACGATGTCACAAATTCCTCTCTGACTAAAAACTGGGTTATCGTACGCTGAATAGTGGCTACTACGCCAAGCATTCTTGACGTCACTTTGGGAACGTTCCAACAAGCTAGAGAGCCAAGTGGGATGAACAGCTACGTTATTCCAGCCAGATGTCTTAAAAGTCTTACACATCTGAAGGTAGCTGGCAAGGACATACCCTGCACAAATATGCAACTAATATAGCTGCAACCAAATTGCATGAAGTGGACGTATTGAACACATTTATTGGAAGAAATACTGCTACTGTATTTACATCATAAGATAGACGTAAAAGATTCAATTACCACTTTAAAAACAACAATTGCTTGAATTAGTTTCCTTTCAAATAACTGGACCAATGATTGCATTTCTTACTTTCTATGCGCTTTCGAATGAAAATTGTAAATGCCTACGTATTATTGAAAAGCCAAAATATATCTCTAATAGCTACAGAGAGATTTGGTGAAAAAGATGGAAAATAAAGTGGATAAAGGAACTTAATAGGGTTTCTTATTCATGGTATTCAGAATTTGAAATAAGTGCAAAATAAACCCTAACTAAAATCAGAGGAAAATAGATTATATCCTTTTATCAGTATGCTTCGAGTTAATGGAATAAAGTAATTTATAAGTAAGATATGGTTTTGAAAAGCTACAATAATTAATTCCGCCATATGGCAACACTGATAATCCCATTAAATATTTTACTAGATAAAATTAATATGATTGTCTTCAAGTATATAACAGGAAACACGGCTCATGTAAAAGATGATATAGTGCCATCATAAATATATTAAACTATTTGATTGGCAACACTGGGTACCACATTATTATTAATTTTTCATGAGCTCATTTTTTACAAACACTGATTTGTATCAGATTTTCCTGGTTGAAACAGATGGCCGAGCTCATTTAAGCTAGAAAACGTGAAATTTTCTAATCCAGACATGCAACAAAGAACACTTCGTGACGTTTATCTAATGGTTCGAAGTCCCTTCTATTCTACTATACATATATATATTTAAAAGTAAGGACTGTATTTACGGGAATAACATAATATACGGTTATTGAACATAATACCTATGTTTGCATGTCGAATGTCCTGGTCATTAATTGAATTTGAATTTACTTTTTAAGGTTTTTGGGCAACTTTGGCTCAGGCCGGATGGAGGATGACGGGGTTAAATTGGTGGAATGAAGAAAGTGGGAGGAAATGGGAAAACTCCGAGAAAACCCACGCACACGCATGAGCAGGGATCGATCCGACGACCCTAGCACCAGAGGTGAGCGCTCTACCAACTAAGCCATCGTTGCATTTGTGCGCAACACAAAAGTTTTATAAATGGTGTGATATTTATTTGTGGAAATGTATGGGTTTAAAATGCGTAATTAACAGTCTACAATCGTTTAAGTGAAAAGTTAGGACATTAATATATTTTTTGCAAAGTATGGTACGGACAAAATACGGACTATCGTAACCCTAATATAAATAAATATACATGCATACATTCATGTTTACATAGATTAGGAAAGCAATAGCTGAGTTTATCAAATCAAAATCACCGTTATTAGTCATCAACTTGCGATACCGATGAAGTAACTCCAGAGATAACAAATCAGCGAGATATGATATTTGTGCTTTAATAGGGGGAGTCAAAGGCAGGGACGGATTTTGAATTTTTGTGATAAATGGGGCGTAAATCTGAAGAAAAGACCAGAGACCTTCTCGATATTTTCCAAGTAAATTATTTTTATAAGTATAAATTTAACATATTTCTCTGCTTATTACTACGTTTTATCATGGAATATGAATCGAATATGCCCAGAAGTTGATATTGATAGACAAATAAGTTTCGTCTGTAAACCAATCGAAGCTCCCTCTCTCTCTCTCTCTCTCTCTGAGGTAAATTACTGAAATAATGCTACAAACAATAAAATATATTTTACTTTAGGGGGCACCTGTTCCCCTCTCTGCTTCCACCACTGGCCAACAACTTTGATTCTAAACAGATAACACCTTTAGGAGTGTTTTATATTAGACTACCAGTATCATGAAGGGAGGTACTCTCTCCAATATTGTTTCGCAGTACTAAAAGTGTAGTTTCATAGATCAAAAGCAACGTATGTGAAAAAAGAAGACCTCTCTTGTGTACAAACAGAGCTTTGGCAGGTACATTTAATTACACAAAAGTCTCTTTCGCTTGTATTGTTCTAAGGTCTCTCAACAAAAACAAAGAAAGCGAATACGAAAATTTTAGTCTGCATCCAAATGCCTTTTTTTTTTAGTCTTCTTTCTCTCTTGCTCATTTCTTTAATTTTTAATTAACGTTCTTGAATGCTTATTATTTCATCTCAAAATTCCTGGCATCTAGCGGTTTGAGTTCCAATTTGACAAATAGAAGAAGCGGACGTATAATCAAGAACCTTTGAAGAGAAAAACGGAAAATGTAATTGGATAGTAGCCAGATTCCATGTTTTCGCTCTTGCTTTCGCTCTTCGGACTCAATTTTTTAAATTTATTTTGTCCACAAAGTCAATACTTAATACTTTTTTCTTTAATATCCCTTTCAATGTGGCCATAATAATTTCCCAAAGTTCAGCACTAATCAAGAAACGAAAAGCATTCCGCAAATGATCTGTTTGAAACTGACACTAAATTTCTTGGTTCATAAAAAAAAAAAAAAAATGTGTTGATGATGCTGAAAAATAAAAATCTGGTGGCTGCACGGGAAATTTTACATTATCGCAAGAACATTTGCTTTAAGGAAAATAACAAAATTATGAAATAACCATAAAATTGTTTTGAAATAGGTCCCTTTAAATACACATTTACTTGGGAATTGCAGCATTAAAAACTTCATGAAGTTGCTTGTTTTTAAAAGACAAAAAAAAAAGTGGGGGATAAATACAATTATATCTCCCTTTCATTGCTTTGGAGCACTTTCTTTCTTGGAAGCGGTGATTTTGGGTGTGGTTTGTCAACAAACTAGAGCCACTTAGACACGAAGGATGAAATGGTATAATTAGTGCAAGCATTTACTAAAGCATGCAATAAAGAGCCGTAGAAAGAGGACTGGTTATACCAAATACCCCTTTTAAAGTACTAGTTTCTTACCCTAAACGATGCACAATTCCTTCTTCCCCTTAATTCTTTTTTCTGGTGGGACAAGAGGAAAATTATGAAATTTCGCTGGTATCTGAAAGCACGAACCTTAAAGAAATGAACATCGAAATGTTTGTTTCTACTGTGGAGATATGAGGAATTCCATGTTTTATAATAATAGTCTTTGTAAAGCAAGTTTGACACTAATATTTAATCTCTCATGTTATTTCTTAATCTCTGAAGCTCTCTAACAGCATAATTGTAAGAGAATCATATGAAATCAAACTTAATACGATTATAACTACTAAAACGACATTAGAGGTTTCGAAAAACTTTGGTTAATTTCTTAACTAAACTACCAACAAGAAAATCCTTTAAGTGGAACAACGCTTCCGAAACGACTTTACGGGTTAACTGGTTCTAGCGCCGTCGAAACTAAGGTTCTACTCAACGCTTATTGGTTGCTGCAGAAATTGGCTGAGGTGTGATTATTTTAAAGTCGAATTCTATAAACTAGGACGTTCTTAATTCAATGGTTGTTTGTCCATGTTTGTCTGGGAATAGCTTTTGAACGGATACACCAACTTTCATGAAATGTTTTGTTTTCATGAAGGTTCCATTACAGCATCTCTAAGATACATAAAAGAAAAGTAGAAAAGAAAGAAGCGGAGAGGAAAGGTAGCGGCCAGGACCTACTTTCAGGGTTACCAGGTTTTTTTTTTTACCAGTGGAGAACAGTAAAGTTGAAAATGGGCGACAACTGCGGAGTTTTTCTTCCAACTAAGCTAAGATTGGTAGACAACTATGACTAACCTGACATTTAAAATCCGACAATGAAACACTGACGAACAGAAGAATTTCCTTACAAATTTCAGTTTTTACAGAGCAAGTTACACAAAATGTTATATCTTTGTATCAAGTAATAAAATTTAATGAAAATGGAAAGTGGTGACCAAATGATGAATCATTTGCTCGACATTTCGGTAATGAACATTTTATTAAAACTAAGAATTTGGATCACAGAGGTACGAATATGTCCAATTCGGAACTTTTTAACCTGGTCACTAGAGAATGGAGGACAAAAGGAAGGAGAACAAGATGAAGAACGGAGGACATGTCTTCCAAAATTAGGACGTCTGGTAACCCTGCTTAAGATGTCATACCGGGACTGCATATAAGGTATGATTTGATTAGATACAAGTAAAAGTGAAACAACAATATGATTTTAAAACTCTAAAATGGGAGATTTAAAAATATGCATTGCATAAAAAGTAACACAATTTGAATTTTATTTATGGCCTTTCGACATTTAAGGCTCAGGTCGGGATAGGGGAGGGGAAAGGATCAGAGAAGGTATCGACCAGGGTCTATGTTGAAGGTAGCATTTGCCTGGTGTGACTGAGGAAAAGACCTGAAAAACCTCAGTTAGGATGATCGGCTGCTGCGATCGAACCCACGACCTCCCGAATGCTACGCCAACGCTCTATCATTGAGCTACGTCGGCTGGGTAAAATTAACACAAATAGTGATATAAGTTAATATAAGCAGAATGGAAATGATAATTTGGATACAAAAGAGACATAATTGATGAAGACAGTAGGCGACAGAGGAACGATGCAGGAAATGAAGAAGAGAAAGAGGAACTGCTTAGAACAACAATACTTTAAGGGATGTAATTGAAGATATGTTTGAGGAAAAGACGAATGTAACTTCTTGATAGGAAGATAAATCACACACTAAAATAAAGAGTACAACGTAAACCGGGATGAACCGAGATGGATTAACTTGTTTTTAGTGATGAAGAATGGACTCATTTGAACTGTGGAACATAGATGAAATAGGTCACCGGTTCAATCGTGTCAAGTTTTGGATCGGATATCGACTGTATGATTGAAAGTCGTTCTGATCCAGTACGCAACAAGTAGTCGTGAGTGGGGTGTGGATAACTCAATCGGTTGTAAGTTAGCATGCACAGAGTGCTTTTTCCTCCGCCATTTTGTATCTGTATGAGATATCGACTTCGACTCATCAATTCTTGTTGCCTGCCGGCATGCCGTCTTAGAAATGACTTTTTTAAGACATATTTTCCTTGGTAAAAATACTCGAGAATTCCCCTGCGCATTGTTTGCACACTTACACAAACTCGTACATTTTATTCATAGAGTCTGTTTGATTTCTGTGACGTTTCTCAGAGCCGCATGTTCTGCTGTTCTTGGTATTCAAAATACACCACTCTGAACATTTTTTCCCCATACTTTTGGCAGCATCTAGCCGCGACACTATGAATCTTTTCGCATATGTCCATAGGCAAATATGTCGCATATGTTCCAATGTCAAGATTCACCTCCCGAAATTTATCAACATCTTTTGAAATAATCCGGTTTATTTATGCCTGATCGTATTAACCTGGGGTCAATTGGAACATCTGTCGCTTTCTGATGTGAATCTCTTTTCACAGTGTTACTGGGGCTTATAAGGATTTAATGATCAAAATTAAAATAAGTTTCAAAATGTATAAGGATCAAAAATACGCAATGTGTTCAAGAAGAGTTACAATTATTATGGTCGATAGTTTCTTCCAAAAATACAATTCAAGAAATGAATTTTGATCTAACATTTAAGAAAATTGCTTGCAAGTTTACGTGTTTAGGGCATCTCCCCATCCTGATCTCTGCTGGGTTTAACATTTCAAGAACTTGATCTATCATAAACTCATATTCATCTACTACATCAGGAAATATGTATATGGAAGACCAACATGCCTTTCTACACAATTTGGTACCAGTAACACTTGCAACACCTTTCCAATAAACGCTTTGTTAGCACCATAATCATACTGAAAATTTACTATCACCCAATCTCACACTTTCACTCAGTCACACTAGACAAATGTCAGGATGATACCTACAAAACTAGGCCCTGGGCGACTACCTTCCAACATCCTCCATCCCAACCTATACCAGCCTGAGTCTGAGACGCTTAAAGGTAGGGTTACAATAATTGTTGTGGACAAATTATCTTCAAGTGTATTTAATTAAATAAAATTAGGCTTCGAACAACAATTTACAATATCAATATCAAATACACACTTAATTCTAATTGTAGGTAATTGTTTACATTAGGATCTTCTCTTTTGTCAAGGTCGGAGGACCTTTTGGTCATTAAGTATCAATATCTTGGTGTTTCTGGAATATTGCTAGGTGATAACGAAGTTGATTGGGTTATTTTTTACATTGGTTACTATCCACATAAACTAAAAACCTTAATAATTAAATTCAAAATTCCACACACAAAATAGATATTTTGGTTGTGTTTTCAAAAGCACAATTATTGAATAAAAAAAATCTTATTATTATCTAATATTGTTCTAGAAATATCAACTGAATGACAGATAATGAACGAAAGGTTCTCAGACCTCGTTAAATATAAGGTTGGTAATAGGCAGTCCTGCAATAAATAAAATTTGGTACATATACATCTATAATTTACACGGACTATTTTAGCGTGATGGTGGCGCTGCAATCACTGAGAACGTCGTTGAATATTGAATACTGTATGAACAATTTCTGCTTGTGTGTAAGTCGAAAGTTCTTTATAAATATGTGTTACGTATTTGTGGAAGTATATGGGTTTGAATTAATTAACAGTCAAAAACTGATTAAATGAAAAGTACGGACATTTAGCTAATTTTTAAAAGTACAGTACGGACAAGGAGAAAGCATCTAAAATTCGGACTGTCCGTACAAAATACGGACCTATGGTAACCCTACTAAAGGCCATAAGTAAATTCAATTCAATCCAGTCTCGCATAAAGAATTCCTTTCAATTAAAAATTAATTCAATTTCTATAAAAAATAGTAACATTGCTTTATAACTTTAAATATAGTGGTATTCGGTCAGTATCTTACAAAATGATTTTTAACCTTGCTGCAATTAACTCCAATGTAGATACAAGAGACGCCTGTTTTCCAAACAAATCATTGCGATTTTTGGAAACAATTTTAAGTTTATATATCTGAAGTTATTCACCGAACACTACTGAATTCCATTCCCCAACTTATCCACACAAAAACTTAACGACCAGATAGAATGAATAAACAATTTGAGGTTACAAAAAATGGTTGTATAAATATTATTACTGTTGCTAACTTTAGCATACAAGTAAATAAAATGTTCAAAATTATGGCTATGGAAATTTAAAGACAAAAAGTTTTCTTTACTATTACAAAATCCTGCTTTGATACCTTTCCATTAAAAGAAGAAAATGTCAATAAGTTAAACTTTATTGTTAAATTCTGTATCTATTCACCCGTTGTAATCCTGTTCCTCCCATTTATGGCATTTTCTATGCCGCTTGACATCCACACGCACACAAGTGTATCCTATTTATAACACTATGAGAAGATAGAAAGGAAACATACAATGAATTGCTGTTGTATACTGTTCCAAGTGTTGTGGCAGGGCGTTAACAAGAACGAGTTGTTCTCGCAAATTCCTCTCTGTAACAGCTCAGCCAACTTCTCATTAAAAGACATTATTTGAACTTCTCTCTCTGTCCCTCTGGGTTTCTATCTGAGATACACAGATGTACACTTCGCTTTAAATACACTTCAGTTGCTCTTTACAGCCGGTGTTCTCAAACAAATAATCACCACATTTGAGCGAAAATTAATACGGGATTTTCGAGGTTTTGTCGAGTTTAGTTTTGTGATGCATTGGGAAGTTACGGAAATTATTATTATTATTTTTTAGAATTTATTTAATTTTGTAGGACGTTCGATCATAGTTCTTCAGAAAGTCAACCCAGTTCTCAAGATTTAGTGGTGAAAGTCCTAATTTAAGTTTTACCACTAACAAGGTAACACAGGTTACAAAAATACTGTTCACACCGGGAATGTTGACTAATCTTCTCCAATTTTTTCTCCGCTTCACCTTGCGAATGTCGAATATGACACAAAGGACCTGGTCGTCAATTTCAATCATCGTTTTTTTAAAAGTGGTGTTCGCTGAGAGATTCACTAGCCAGATTTAAGAGAAGCATAGGTTGTAGAAGAAAATGGAGCCTAGAAATATAACGTAAATAAATAAATAATAATCATTTAGGTGGTTTTCATGCAAACAGATACAACAGTAGTTACCCATAGACCCTTGAACCACCGTTACATTGAGATATTATAAAGTGTTCAGTTGGTGGTACTACGTACAGGTCCGCTTCATTTTTTAATTGAAATAAAAAGACATTAAGAGAACTAATAATATAATAGTTACAAATAAGTGGCATTCATGTTACTCTGAGCATATGCAGATTGTTTAATTTAAATACAACACTGAAAAAAAAATTACACGGTGTTTAAAAAATGATTCTCATTTATTTAAGGGCGATTACTCAGAGCGAAACAACAAAAAAACCCTTTGAAAAACTATCGAAAGATGTGTAGTTTCGGTGCTAGAGGAGCTTAAATACAGTAAAACGTCGTCACAAACGAGATATCACCTCGAAAATAATGCCGAAGATTTGTCGACTTAGCAAATCAGAATCAAAGTTCTACCCAAGATTGTTTTGATAGAAGTTTATGATTGAGGAAGTGGCGCCTAATGGGTATTCTACAAGTAATAATTTACTTGCAAGTATTTGACATTGAGCTGTGTGTGGTATTCGTCAATTATAAATTTTGATCAAATACAGTCTTTGGATACAGCTCTGATTGCTTAGTTGACACGTCTTATGTTATTAGTTGTCGAGATACTACGCTTTTTTTGTGACAACGCCGTGCCGCATATGGGTGCCACTAGCTTCGAAATTACAATCCGAACAACCATGTTTCGAGATTCCTTGAAACAAACTGCTTGTTTCAGTCTTAGCAATTATTCAGCCTTCAATTTGCGATGATACTTTATAACACCTTGAATTTTCTAACGATTAATGATATACTCGTACAGATGCAGTTTTCATAATGCTCTCTCCACTCATGGTTACATGTGTGATAGACTATATCATATACATGACTGGTTAACTGAGGTGAGGTACACCAGTTTCAATCGTCCATCAATAAATATTTGTCACTTCGTGAATCGAAGTGAACTTATGGCATTTAGGCATATTTGACTAAGACCGGGAAAAGATACGAGAAGATGTTGAAAAGATGTTCAAAAGAATTCGACTAGGATTTATGTTGAAAGTTCATCCAGCGATTAGCCTGATATGACTAAAGAAAATCCTCCGTTAGGATGGGCGGCAGCTGTCTTAGAGTCCAAGTTCTTCCGAATACCAAACCATGAAGTTATACGATCTGCTAATGTATCATTTCTTTAAGCCCATAGGTATCGTAACTTTGTCTTCTAATATTTATAACCGTAGGTAATACATTATAGCACACATAACTTACGTGCGATGGGAAATAAACTAAAACAGCATGTGTTGTACAAAATAATAGGAAATGCGCTGAAAACTTTATGGAATGTATTGTAATCGAATCATTAGCCTTGTATATCAGGAATAGATTCTATAAATTTGACATAAAACAAATTAAAAAGAAGCTCACTTGAAAGACAAATCACACCTACTGTATTCACCATCCTAATTTATGATTACCCTACCAATGTTTGTTTTGTTATGATATTACCATTTGTGGGACTTAGAAGCAAAAGCTGCAATTAACACTCCAGAAAATTTTACGGGAGAGTCAAAATAAAATTTATGGTGGTAAATATATGGGTACTTTTTTCCTGTGGTTCCTACGGAAGAAACTACCAAATACACAAAGAAGTAGGACTTTACCTTCATTAGACACTTTAATGTGTACAATTCCATCAAAATCTCGATTTCCCAAAAAATGGAGATTGCAGCTTTTGCTTCTAAGCCCCACATTTAAATCTAGTTCGACTCAGTAAAGAACACCAAGACTCAGGAAAGAACTATGTCCTCCGAGAACAAAATAAGGACCTTAGTTTCTATTATATAAAAACTCTTCTCCAATTAACGCAATAACAGATCTACGTGAACTATAGACATTGACCAAAAGTATAAAGGGCCAGTATGCTGCAAATGTACGCCTGCTTGTTCGAAATGAAGCATATTTATCACATGTTAAATATATAATTTCTTCCACCGAGTGGCCGTATCTCAGTTGGTTTACAATCGGATGTTCCTTGAGATGATCCCAGCGGTTGACCATCCTGACTGAAGTTTTTTCAGGGTTTATCCTCAGTAACACCAGATGGATGTCGGGGTGATACCTACAAACGAGGCCCTGGCCAACATCCTCTCCCCACTCTAACCCTGCCTGAGTCTGAGATGCTTAAGTCTGTAAATTCAGAATTCAAATTTAAATATAATTTCTTTCAACTTACATGGTAGTAGCTACACGTAGAAGATAATATTTAAGGTACTGTACAATATATACGTATGTTTTAGTTTTTGGCTTTGCAACCTAATTCCACCTCGTGTCTAAAGAATGACGTTCTACGTGACAAAACATTCCGGACAAAGAATTTGGAGAAGAACCCTATGCGCCTAATTTATGTCTCATGTAACCGAGATGTATCTGTTCGGATACAGAAAATAGTTCCAAATAAATCTTGAATCAATTCGACTCCCCTAGCACCGATTTCACCGTTGGTACCTCTTCACCTAAGGAATAAGAATATCAGAAACTATTTTCTATCAGCTTTCCTTAATATATCTCAAAGAGAGGGACAGCATTGAATAAAATTCTTCATTATAGTCATTTTCGAAGTTATTTTCTTGAATTTTGTGAGATGTCATACGCGTTTAAGGATTTCATAACCAATTCTGATGACCGTCATATTGATGACGTCATAGCTCCTAAATCCTAGGCGGTATTCTCTGGTATCATTTTACAATTCATTTCCTTTAATTTAACGCAAGTCTGAAGTTTTTACCCTGATCAGCTGAGGAGTTATGCCTATCAAAAATATTCAGCTTGGTGCTTAGTTTTGAGTACTTGAAGGTCTTAAGGTACAACACCCTGACCCTATATCACAAAAACTGACAAACTCGCTCAATATTTAAGATATAATAATGATGTTGATGTCTTTCGAAAGATTAGATAACACGGTATCACGTTTATTTCAGGGTGTTTTTCTTTATCTGTGAAAGTTTCATAGTTATTTGCTATTAAAAATATACGAATCGCTTACTGTAGAAAGGCAACATGTCCACATTTCCAAATTTTATAGGAGAGACAAAATACTACATAAAACAATACAGTTAGCTCCTATCTGCAGTAAACGGAAAATTGAGGGCGTTGTCAGCCTATGCTATCGTGCGGATAACTTTCCTTTCTATGATAAACAATCCACTGAGCCACTCAAAACCGTAATCGTCAAAATAAGAAATGTTTAAACGTTAGACAGTAAATATTAGAAAATGAAACATACATCAGAACATTTACTAAATATATAGTTGTATATCTCTTCCGCAAGTCCTTGATCGAGAACTATAGGCGGGGTATCATTAAACTCAAAATTAGTATTTACCTTTTCTCTCAGAAGAGTAAGGACTGCGTATAGATTGTACATATTGCCGTCACTTGCCTGAAATTATATTCAGAAATAATATTACCCCACCTACCAAGTTTCACTCTATAATGTTTGAGTGTTCCAAACGCAATTTCTCGTAAAATTTTCAAAGAAACTAGTAATTGGTCACATACTTCTGTAAATAGGACCTTAAGCCCATTGACATGATGTGTCACTTGATCCATGTTGTTATCTAAGAAAATTTCCCATTTTTTCCACTAGACCACAATAAAATGGGAGAGCATGCAATGTTTGACCACGATGGCACATTCACCCTTAAAATAATAGGGGCGTGTGTGGAGATTACTCCTGGGAATCAATTGATTACGAAATTAATGGGATGGGAAGATTCCTTTGGGTCACCCTGTATTTATATAATAGGTCTATTCGCATTTGGCAAGGATCAGAGTAATTAATTAACACGTCAATTTCACCAATAACTTTAATCTAACATTTACATTATCTTCAGCGCAACGTTTTATATAGAAGTGAATGGGATATCCATAACTTCAACACAAATTTATGAAGTGTTGCCTACCCTTCAGACGTTCAGAACAAAATTGCGAAATTTTTGGAGTCCTGTAACTCGAGTTCCGAGAAACTCCAAAACGTAGTACTACAGGATTGTTCATTTGAACATATCATCAATGCTCTGTAGAAGTTTCATGGTGATTGTTGTGTTCCACCGGAGACAGCTTCCTTGTTAGTAAATTTACCGTTCACTACCCCACTTTAGGTTAATATAGGTATGACATAGAACCTTTAAGCTACAGAATCATGGAAAATCGCTAAAGCGGAGAAAAAAATACGTCGACTGTGAATAAAAACTACTTGGTATTTCAAAAATAAAACTTTTTCTCTGATATTTTTATTTTTTCACTTCCTTCTTCAGTGACCGTGCAGAGATTCAAAAGCAAAAACCAACAACAGAAGCAAAAGAAGTTTTAAAAAAAGGCTGAGCAGAAAAGAGTGTGATGACGTACTTGGAAAGAATCCAGATCAGGGTGCAAACGAGAGAGAGAGACAGAGAGAGAAAAAAAAGATTCTTTCTTTTTAGATTCCTGTCAACTGAGCTAAGAGTTTTCGTTAGAGGCAATTGTTGGAATGTTTCTGTAAAGATAATTTGAGCAAATTGCTCAAAGGCAGACAGGGATTTCTCCCTCCCTCTCTGTTGTTTCAGGTTGAGTGGTGAAGAACGAGTGGAATTGAAAACAATCTTGAAACATCTCTAGATAGTATTGTGTTTAGGATCATATGCGTGAACAAGATTTACAAACTGAAAATTAGAAGAAAAAGTGAAATACATCAGAATCTTGTACAGACACCATCGATTAAGAGAAGTGGTGAACCAGCATGGGAATGGGGCAAATAGGACGCGGGACAAGATGGCATTTCTTGTTTTAAAAATCATTTGCCATCGGTTCAGAGGATATTAGAAAAGGGAATCAAACTTAAAACAAGCTTAATTAATATTCGCATTTCCTTCCGCATTATCACATGTATTCTTACAGACTTGAAGACAATGAAACAAGCTTATAGAGTGCAATTATTTTGTAATGTTTCCATCTAATCTTAATTTATTGCCCTTCATGATACAAATTAGGCAAGCTGGTAAGTTTACCAGGTTAGATGTGTGGTCTGAAGCGTTAGGCCAACTTCTGCAAGTTGGTCGGGTTCGAATCTCGCCTTGGGCATGGCTGTTTGAGGATTTTAACAAGCATTGCACTCATATGATCGTGGCGGACCGAAGTTTAAAAGTTACTGAAATGGTCCATACAAAACAAAGCTTGTCAAAGTTTTGCAAGCTGGTAAGTTGTTCAGATTTCTATACAACAAAACTGCACATCGGCCTGAGCCAAAGTTAGCTAAAGGCCTTAAAAATTAAATTCAAAATTCAACAAAATTGTACGAGTGTTTTTAAATAAATTCTTTGTATATCTAATATTCATTCAAAAATAGTTAGTCCTAGTATTGTTGAAGTTTAGATTGGTTTAGTGAAACTAGTGTTCTGTTTGCTGTTCAATGAGAGAGATGTTTTTGAACGAAAATATTACCAAGGGTAATAAAGATGGCTATTTAAATACCTTATTAATATATTAATATTTACGTCTTATGAGAATACAGCGACTGATGCTCAATTACAGCGTTCTACAGACAAAAAAACTCCTCAATTACCAAATAAAAATACCATGCATTCAAAGTGAGATACACAACGATATGAAACTGATAGAAGTCAGTTCACAAGAAGAAATAAACAAAAAAGAGCATAAACATTGAAATCAGTAAGGGGTATAATTATTTATTTATTTATTGACTTATTTTCCATGGCGGAGTTAAGGCCACAAATGCCTTCTCTTCCACTCAACCATGTATATACAAAATCTAAATAAGCTATCAATATTAATACTAGTATAATTGGATAATAATTAAGAAAAAGAATAAACACTAAATGAGTACACATAACTACACAAAGAAAAAAAACACGTATAAACAGACACAATGCACACACACACACACACATGTTAACATTTTACAGAAAACATAAGCCTGTTTACAATTTAAGGCTGATAATATATATGGACATACATCGATAATGATACTACTACTAATAACAATAACTAAAAAATATACAAAAATAACACCAGAATATTTAAAAAGAGCTGTGCATTCACTCTTATATTTTTTTTACTGTTTTTATTTCATCGTCGAGGTGTAAAGACTAGGAATTTAATTGGAGCAGGTCTGTAATCGACTTCCTAAACGTTGAGATGGACTGTAGTTGTCGTGTTTCGGGCGGAAGATCATTCCAAGCATGGACGGTGGAAACAGTGAACGATTTGGAATAGGAAATAGAAGAGTGATGAGGGACCGAGAGTAATTGGCTTTCCCTTGACCTGGTGTTACGATCGTGGTAGGAGCTAAGGGCCTGAAAGCGTTCGTG
>JAGDQP010000115.1:0-43269 GCA_022664845.1 Lepisma saccharinum
AGCCCCAGCCGTTTAGCCTCCCTATTCTACACAACAATGGGTTCGGCGGCCATTTTGGATCCGAGATGGCGACTTTTTCAAAATGATGGATTTTTCCCTTTACCTACTCATGGTCCTACACCTTCATACCAAATTTGGTGTTTGTAGCTCCAGTAGTTTGGCCAGGGAATTTATATGGATAAGTGAATGAGTCAGTGAGTGAGTGAGTGAGTGTCCATGGGGCTATATAGTATATGGATGCCAACATTTTTTTTTTAATTGTGGATTTTCCCAAAGTGGTATTTCTTGGCGATCTTGGTTTATGCCAACATTCTCAATAATTGTAGGAGTGTTTAACTTATAACTTTTTGAATTGCTCTTTAATTTTTGGTAATGAAATCATTTTTCCCTTTTTCATTTGGTTTGATTTTCTTTATAATTTTGTATTTTCTTTATAAAATTGTATTTTCTTGACTGGTATATGTGTATAGAAATGCAAACTTTTATTAGCTATAAATAATCGTACAAACAAAAACTAAAGTATATAAAAAAATATATTGTAACATAAAATTTCCGCTCACCTGTTTGTAACAGTATTATTTCCCCTGCATCTAATGCACTTTACTACAGAAAAGACTGCTTTCAATGGGTTCGATTTTTCCTGTGGCATTGAAATTCCGTGACTGCAATATAATTATATCAACGCAACTTTCATTAGCATAACATAAAACACATAACATAGCACTGCTTGATAAATTTTACAATAGTATAAAATCTGAAATTTAGAACATTCCAATTTTTCAAACTAATATGTTTTCCAGCAGTTGGAGCTAATTAGAAAGATTATCAAAATGCCATGATGTCAAAGAGTGAGGTTTTCAACTTATTTGATTTTAATAAACCTTTTATTACTTTGGTACACCTTATTTGTTTTATTAAGTGGATAATAAAATATAATAAAATGTTTTAAAGTAACTATACTTAAGCGATGTATTACTATGCAATTTTGAATATTTGCAACTAAGACTAGTTAATTTTACATATATCATGTCAATTTTAGTAGAGGTTTTCTGGCTCTGCTAGTTACCTTTGTCTTCTCCTGAGATGAAATAATCTATTCACTGATGTTCGTTGCATTATTGCTTTCGACCGTCCCCAGCATGAAACTCTAGTTTTTTGGCAAGGTTTACACGAAACAATTGAAAGTTGAGTCCCAAATTTAGCACATGATAGCGAAGTCGCTCTTCTCAGGCGAAATAACAGAAAATAGATAATTTCAATCGCTGATAATAAGCTGCTCCCAATGAAGAAGCTGGCTGTTCCACCAAAGGAAGCTGTAAAATAATTTATAAATATAGATTACACTTATTAGTTGAATGTTTTTTGATCCTATATATAGTATTTATATTAGTTCAGGTTTCGCTATTTTATCGAGTAAACGTACATTACTTGATATATATATAAAAAGTAAAAGTCGCCGCGGTTTTTTGGTACATTTTTTGAACAAAAAATTTCTTGATTGAAAATCAATTTTAATCAAGTACATATTGACCATTATTATCTATGACCTTTTGCCATTTTTCGGGCAGCTTCATAATTCCATCGGTGTAGAACTTCTGTGGTTTTTCGTGGAAAAACTTGGCCAAGTGATTTACAGCGGTGCTTCGGTCGGTCAATTTTTTATCATCAAGAGAGTTTTGCAGAAACCGAAACAAATGGTAGTCAGACGGTGGAAGGTCCGGGATATACGGTGGATGCATCGAAACTTCCCAACCAAGTTCTATCAATTTGTTCCGAGTCATCAAAGATGTGTGTGGCCGCGCATTGTCATGATGGAACACAACTCCCTTTCTGTTGGCCAATTCTGGTCGCTTTTTCTGGATTGCTTCGTTCAAACGGTCGAGTTGTGCACAGTACAGGACCGAATTGATGATTTCGTCAGGTTGTAGCAGCTCATAATGGACAATTCCCTTCCAATCCCACCAAACACTCAACATAACCTTGTTTGCCGACAATCCAGGATTTGAAGTCGTTTGTGGAGGCCTTTGACCATGATCGCTTCCGTTTGATATTCTCGTATTTCACCCATTTCTTATCGCCTGTAATGAGTCGCTTCAAAAATGGTTCCATTTCGTTTCGTTTCAGCAGCATTTCACTGATGGTAATTCGGTCAATCAAATTTATTTGCGTTAATTCATGTGGCACCCTAACATCGAGCTTTTTTTTATGGCCTGCTCTTTTCAAATGATTCCAAACTGTCATGTGGTTGATGTTTAGTGCCTCCGCTATTTCCTGACAGCTTGCGTGCCGGTCTTGCTCCACCAGTTGCAATTTTTCATCGACTATTTCAGCGACTGGATGACCAGAGCGAGGTGCATCTTTGACATCGAAATTTCCGGAACGGAATCGAACAAACCACTCCTGGTCCTTCGTTCACTCACAGCATTCTCACCATACACTTCACAAATATTTCTTCCGATATTTCACTCATTTTCAACTCAATACAACCATAACTTTTCACAAGAGCAACGAATTATCACACCATCTTCACAAAAAAATGTAAGCTGAAATGTCATCTTTTTAGCACATGTTCGTTTGAGACAATCGTTATCCGTTTGTTTACGATGCTGCCAGATATAATTTCGTAAAACCCTATAACTTGAGAGTGTTGCCAGATATATAAGCATCAACACCATCTAGTGGCAAAAAACCGCGGAGACTTTTTATATGACCCTTGTACAAAGCTAATATTTTATCGTAACTTTCTGAGTGTTCTAGTGCAATACCAACTTCGTACATGTCTCTCAAATCACAGACGTCAACGAAGTCGATAAAACTGAATCGCAGAACAGAAAGACTTGGAACAGATTATTCGATGAACCATTCACAAATATAAAATGGTTTCCATTGACTGAGCATATATAGATTTGAAAGATAAATGTACTTAACGTGTCGTACATTAAATATTGCATTATATTTTCGCTTTTAAGGAGAGAGAAAGTGATATACTGTAGAAGAGAAAGAACCACAATAGTAAATCATATTCCAACTACCAATCAAAATGTAGTATATTCGGTTTAATCGAAATAGTTATCGGATTAGGTTATATTCGCAAACTTTACTAACAGCTGAACTTTATCATCCTAAGAGAGTAAAACTTCGTTGACCTATCAACTGAAGACAACCTTCAAGTATCAATGACTTTTCATATGACATCCAGACTAAACGGCTAAGCCGCTAGTCTTCTTATAACAATTAATTAAATACACGGTATTCCACCAATTCGATTTACTAAATGCTTTGGTGTTCAATTACATCAAATAGCATAGTCCCTCAGACGAGCATATTTCTCAAGAAATATCAACCATTTACCCATCACCAGGGTAAAACAAATAGCATAAGTCCTCTCCATACACTGAAACAAAACATAAAGGAAATTGTATTTCTTTCTTTGTAACAAAACATTCGAGAACCTATTATCCATCTCAATTTATCATTTGATCCGCAACTGTACAATATCATAACCTTACATTCTGTTAGCTAAGTTCTTAGTTGTATTAATTTAGTGCAGCACTCCTCCCTCTATCACTGCAATGAAACCTAACACACCTTAAACATCATAGAAACCTTAAATCACAAACAATATTACCGGTACGTTAAATAACACTCTACACCACAATTCAGTCATCATCTGTTCGACCGATCAACAAACAACCTTAAGTTTTATCCTCGGCGAAAAGTAGAGTATGTGGTTTCAAACACCCTGGCAACTCCACTATTGTTCCCAGTAATAGTTCCTCGTCTGTAATTGCTCCTTGTGAATGTTCAGTACTAGTCACAAAATCTGTTGCACCTTCTTATTTTTCCCGATGTCTTTTGTTGTTGTCATCTTATTATCTTTGTCTCTCGCTTAGAAATTGTCAATTCACTCCTTGTTTCTTATTTGGCCAATGAGTCGTTCAACTGAAGATTGCGGACTTGATTTCACTGCTGAATGAGTGTTTTCGGTTTTCTTAACTTGGTTCTGTTTCATTTTAAAGTTTCTCAAGGTTTGATTATGCTCCTGTAACTGTCTGTTATATTTTTTCCTCTTGCACGTTTGGAATCAGTGTTTATTGCTATTTGGATTGCTGTTGAAAGTTGACTCTCTGTCAATATTCCTTCGGATTTTGGATTACTGTAGAGGTATTTAGTTGTATGTCGAAATCTTCAGTTCAATTTTCTTATATACCACAGCTTTACTTTTCAGCACTAAAGAGGATTCGATTATATCATTAGTCTCAAAAGTCCTCGTCGATAGAGCGAGTTGCGGTCTGCTTTTTACTAACGCGGAATACTCTTGTCTTTGTTGTTGGAATAACTCTTTCAAAATTTTTCCTAAATACTGTCTAAAGATATTCTTCAAGTTAGGCTTGAATATAACTCCTGTTCTCTATTAAATTTCAAGTTTTCCTGTGACGCTAATATGACGTCAATTATCATGACTCTAGCATTCGATATGCCCTCAAGATGATCAAGTTTATTAATTACATCTTCCGTGTGTTAGCGAGATGTCAACACTGAAGCATCCTTTTCAGCTTGCTCGATAGCAAATTCAAGATCCTGTGCTTTAATAAATTTCGAATCTGTTTCAGGAAGTAGTCGTCAACTGATATTTTCTATGATTACTCCAAATACAAGCTGATCCCTTAACATTCCATCTGTAAATGTACCTTATTAAAAAGTTTCTATTTAACTTTCATTTCTCAGATAAATTCCTTAATGATTTGGTATGACTTTTGACGTTCAAAATGAAAAGTATATCTTGCTACAATCACATTAGATGTTTTCACATATAACTTGAATAATACTTCCCCGATTTCCTGGAATTTCTTTGACAAAGGACGCATTCTGTACTTCGTTGTTTGTTTTGACCCAATTAATACAAATAAAACATTTGTCTTGCGGTTTTCATAAACTCTGTTAGCAATGCAAAAGCATTCAAAATGATCTTAGTATTCTTCTATGTTTTTCGTTTCCGTGTCAAAAGGTTCAAAACCAATTGTTAATGAAGCAATCTTGAAGGGTCACTTTACTATATATTGTAGTATTGTAGAAGAAAAAGGAACACAATAGTAAATCATATTTCAACTACTAATCAAAATGTAGTATTTTCGGCTTAATCGAAACAGTCCTCGGATTAGGCGGTATTAGCAAACTTTAGTAACAGCTTAACTTTGCCATCCTAAGAGAGTATAACTTCGTTGAACTATCAGCTGAAGACAACATTCAAGTAGCAATTGCTTTTTCGTATTACATCCAGACTAAACGACCAAGCCGCTAGTTTTCTTATAACAATTAATTAAACATACTGTATTCCACCAATTCGATTTACTAAATCCCTCAGCGCTCAATTACATCAAATAGCAAAGTCCCCCAAACGAACAGACTTTTCAAAAATATCAACCATTTACCCACTACCAGAAAAAACAACAACATAGAGTCCTCTTTATAAACTGAAACAAAACATAAGGGAAACTGTTTCTTCCTTTGTAACAAAACATTCGAGGACTTATCATTCATCTCTAATAATCTTTTGATCCAAAATTGTACAATATTATGACCTTATGTTAGATAAGTTATGAGTTGTAATTATTCAGTGCACCATAGCAGGAAGTAATACGTATTTTGTAAACTTTCTAGTAGAACGGACCTGTGTCGAAAGTGTAAAATATTTGTAGTGTAATTATGAAAAAGTGTAAAAAATTGATGCTCACTTTACAATAGTGCTATTGTAAAAATTATGATGCGTTTTGGCTAAATTCCTTCATTTATAGTACACAATGTTTTGCAGGTTAGAAATTGACACGTTGGCCTCTAATGTTACTTGCACATCATTACGTATGGGAGCTCTGGTTAAATGCCATTTCGCAAATAACACGAGAGGGAAGGACATTTATTTCTAACTTTAAGTAACCGTTTACAATGACTTCCCTTCAAACACTATCGTAAGATCACAGGTAGCAATTCTGTGATGGGAAAGGACAAGCACACATGATGATGAAACTCAAGTAGATCTATTGCCTCTTTCAGTTAACATATTAGTCAATTTTTATAATTATGTAAAATGAAGAAAAATAGTAATATCAGTTGAATTTTTGAGCGTCCATTTTATTTTTAGATCTCATACTAATTACCACAATCGCACTGAATTATATGGTATCAAATTGAGGTTAAATTTACATGAAAGCCTTTTTAATCACATCCCTTACATGACTGAAAATGGCGGACGTTTACAATATGGTCGCTTAGCGTCCTATAACTGAAGGATTGGACCATATTTAAGACGAAAATAATAAAAATAACAATATAAATACTATCATAATATCATCGCACAGCAAAGGGCAACAATGTAATGAGCTGGTAAGGGCGTTGAGATCATGCTCCCTAAAATTTCTGAATTTTTTCCTGGTAATCTTTGTTCTGATCATATAAATTGCTGTGTGATATTACAGTAAGTACTTTTATTTAATTTACATATTATTGTTTAATTTACATATTATTCAAGTGATTTTTTGTGCAATGAAATTTTAAGTATCGCTCAATTTTTATAGTGCATACACGGCGTATTGAATGTACACAAACAAAAGAATATTATCAATAGTGCCAGCTCCTTTGACTTGGAACTGCTTCAGGAAATCGAATTATTTCGATCAATCGAACTGAATGTTTCTGTCTAAAAGACCCAAGTACCAGATTCTAATAATAAATAGTGATTGAGGTGATTGAAAATTTTCGATTAATCGAGAACTATTACATTCTGTTTATCACAATGATGTAGAGTAGAAGTAAAACAAAAACAGACAAATAAATGAAATTTGTGTAATTCTTCAATATTAATTTACAATGTTTAATTTCATAAATTGAAGTAAGGTTTTTATATTTAACTCTAGTGAAAATATTGAGCCAATTCTAAGATATATATTTTAGAACACGACACAGCAAATAAAAATGAGTTCGTGTATTGAATAAAAAAATCTGTTTCACGACAGGATGTCTCAAACATTAACTGTTTGGACTGGTTTAAAATGTGCGAAACAGAAGGAACCTGACGTTGAAATCATAATATCGATAAATCAATCGTGTCGATGTAAAGACTATATTAAAATCAGGCGATCTAGTTCGCGCGATGACAACGTATCCGCCGCAGATTTACCACCTGTATGCGAAAGTATACAATTTAACGCAGGATTTAAAAGTTGAAATGGAAAGCTTACGCAAATCCCATAAAGAAACAGAGCGTGAATTAGGTACAAGTCATTCAACAGTTAAGTGTCGCTGCGTTGAGTGGAAAAACATTGAACTAAGACATAAACAAGACGTAGCTCATACGTGACAGTCCATCCTTGATTCAGTCATTTGCAGTGTTGACAACTCAGTAGGTTTTTGCACAGAACATGGTACATTACGTTGCATAAATAGTCATGAATTCAAGTTAGCGTGGGAATATAGGTCTCATAGTCATTTGGTCTACAAGAACTGTTTCAAGAATTATACAATTTCTGCTACCTGATAAAATAAAAGTTAAAGAGAGCAAATGTAATTATTCATTAAGTTGGGTGCAGCCTTCGTTTTTCTCTCTCTGTCTCTGTGTGTATGTGTTATATACTGTACAAAACCTTCAAACCGGAGGAAACTGCGTGCCAGTCAATTCCTTTTTATTGAATTTTGCAAACGGAAATTTAGAGAACAAGTGGGGCCCACGGTGGCTCAGTTGGTAGAGCGCTCACCTCTGGTGCTAGGGGTCGTCGATCCCTGCTCATGCCATATGGGCTTTGTGGTGGACAAATACCGTGTGCGTGGGTTTTCTCGGGGTACTTCCGTTTCATCCCACTTTTTTCATTCCACCAATTCATCCCATCATCCATACGGGCTGAACCATAGTTGCCTAAAGGTCTTAAAATAAATTTTAAAAAATAGAGAACAAGTATGTAAGCTAGGACCTGCGCTGAAAAGTGACGACTCGTGTTGTGAAAAACGTTCTTTTTTATTTTTTTAAATAAAAAACGTCGCTTTTTTCATGTATTTTTTTTAATTTCGTTTTTCATACAGGTAGTATTTATTGTTTAAGTTACAGATATTTAATGTAATCAGCAGGACTGCGGTTCAGATCCCCAGACATTCATCCTAACACACTATTCCATTGCTTTCCTGCTGCCGAACGAGGCGAATTATGGTATTATTTTGTTTATGCTATATTTATGTTACCCGAATACAGATCCTGACTCGAAGATTCCTGGGCAAGATGAACCGATAATGGCTTGTCATTGCCTTCCATCGGATGAAGATGACGTCCTGAGGACGGGATCTACAGTTTAAGGTGGGTCCCGAACTCAGGATCCCTTGAAACCAAGGCACCGAGCGTTACCACTCACCCACAGAGGAGCCGGCCAGGTAGCCTTGCGGTCTACGGTGGTAGGCCAACGACTCGATGGTCCCGGGTTCGAGTCCTGGCAGGGACATAGGTGTGGATTTTAATGTCTAAAGGGCTAATCGTGACGGGCCGAAGTTCAAAGTTACTAGACTGGCCCATATAAAAGTAAAGTTTACCAAAGTTTTAACCACAGAGGACACTTAAAATCATATGGATAATTATTATCGCTGCGGAACCATAACGCTTATGTATACAGAAACGTTGTGACAAATATACTGGAGGAATTCAAAAACAAGATCAAGAGGAAAGTTACGATTATCACGGGAGAAGTTTTGCGAAAGAAAATATATTTGTATATTTTTTTAAAATAGGGTGCCTTTAAGAGGAGTGACAACCAGGGCAGAGGGTCATTCCTATGATTTTAAACACATTTTTTCATTCCTCTCTTAGATGGAACGGGTGTCGACACCTCCCTCTTCAGAAATTTAATGGAACGCTCTCTTCCCTCGAGTGTTTTTAAAGCCTTTTAGAGATATACAATGTGCTGCCGCACATTTTGAACAGAAGTGTTGCGATACGAAGTAGTTTTTATAATAAAAATGTATGTGCTGCTGTTATTCTAAGAAATTGGCGTGGTTCAGGCAGTAGCGCGCCTGATTATGAGTCGTTCGGCCCGAGTTCCGGACACTGGAGACTTTTCTCGCAGTGTTCCCTGTCTGGCGCTCTGAGGTGCAGTCAGCCTCCTATCAAATTGGGTACCAAAGTGTCCTTGGTATTCCTGGGCTTCTTGGGAGGTAAAGGCGGTTGAGCGTGGGCCCGGAGGGCAAAGCAGAATGCTTAATTATCCTTATGTTTAAACATTGTATTTTCAGAGGTGACCAAGACCGGAGATGTTAACCCCAGAGCACGGAAAATACGACGCCAAAATTTCCAGTTAATTATATTACATAGACCGGGTCATTCCGGTCAAGTTTCGGACTGTGTCGCCGCGTCACTTATGTTCGGGCCAGGTCACCAAAAATAACTCAGTTTCAGCTCTGATTCATTACTGTTTATTTTTCTCCCCGATTTGAAGAATAAGTATCTTTCGAAAACTTTTGTCTTGCCTCACACTCAGATGCGGTGAAAAAGATACATTATTCGAAAAAATACTTAGGCCTCTCTCTAGGACGAACTGCCTCCGTAGCAAGAACTCCAGAGTAACAAAGGCACCGGTAAGCCAGAAAATGTTTGGATTATGTTGATGTAAAACACCTATAAAAATGAAATATACGTTATGAGCTCGTTTAATCAACTTATTGTATTGCAAGAGCAGTACAAGTACATTCACGTTTGAAATCTCTCTTTCTCTCTCTCTTTTTCTTCTTCTCTTTCTCTGTGTTTGTTAGAATAAATCATTTACAATGCCACCTTGCATTCATATGATGTTATTACAGCAAGATCAACAAACCTACGCCTAAATACCATAAATAAATAAATTCCTAAAATATATTATCTTTCACTGTTTTTGGAGTATGTTGTAAAGTTTAAGAATGTAACAAAGTTATATAAAATGTACTTAAATCTATTGAGCCAATTGGAACCTAACGCTTTAAGTTCGATTTCGATATTGTGCGTTGGCAACACTCGTCCTCTCTCTCAAACCAGCGACTGAGTCACTGTTGACTATATCAGCGCCACCACGTAAACAGCGGCACTGCCATTAGCAACAGGTGATAAATACCTTGAACTTGCTCACCAGAAATTGGATGGAAACTTAGAACTTGTTAAGACACAATCTGATAGTTTAAACACATGCATAGCGAAAATAGAGGCACTGGCTGAGGAAAATGTGTCTTTGAAGAAACATTTGAATGAAACTTGGCTCCAGTTAGATGAAACTGACCAGTATAACAGGATAAATAGTATTGAAGCATATGGTGTTTTGGAACGCAAAATGAAAATATATGTGCTTTGGTGAAAAATGTAGCTAAGTCATTAGATATTGAACTAAAAGATGAACAAATTGAAGTATGTCATAGATTAAAATGGTTTCCAAATCAGGCAGAAATTGGAATTATTGTAAAGTTTTTCGAAGAGTTGTTAAAGAGAAAGTTCTGTAAAGATAAAAAGCTAAGAGACATTTGAATACAATTCAGTTAGGTTTTAAAACTAATCAAATGGTTTACATTTATCACAGCGAGCTATAGAACGGGTATTCTTAGTCAAGCTAGGAAAGTTAAAAAAGAAAAGGTTTTGCTTTTCTATGGGTGGATAATAAGGAGTCGCCGTAGCTCAGGCAGTAGCGCATCTGACTCTGAATCGGGCGGCCCGGGTTCAAATCCCGACCAGGACACTGGATACTTTTATCACAGTGTTCCCAGCCTGGCGCTCTGAGGTCCACTCAGCCTCCTATCAACTTGAGTACCACCTTGGGAAGGTAAAGGCGGTCGAGCGTGGGACAGACCACTCCACCTCACTTTGTACCGTAGGTCAAGAAAATGAGCGCTACCTCCACATCCCCCATGCGTCGTTCATGGCGCGTGCGTAAAGCACAGGGGATAGCGTTACCTTTTTATGGGTATATAACACTGGTACGATTAAATGGAGGAAGAGGGTGATAGACAGTGTTGTACTCAAAACACCTAAAAATGTGTTAAAATTGTGAGCTTCAATGATCATATATCTATTACTTATCAAATTTTAATGGGGATTAAACCAAAATCAAGGATTTCTATATGAATAGTTTGTTATGTGGACAATATATTATATTGTTAACTGAAAGTTGGTTACATGATGCTATATATAGCCATGAGTTGTTTGATAGTAGTTATAATGTGTATCGTACAGATAGGTTGGGTAGTACTGGAGGATGTATATTGATTGTCATTAAGCAAGATTTTGTTTCAAGCTCAGTTAATTTACACTGTAATAATGAAGCTGTATGTATTAAAATACTTGTTCAAAATACAGTATATTATCTGGTTGCTGAATATTTTACTCCTTTGTCTAAATTAGACAAATATTTATCGTTTTATAATTTATTTGAAGATTTCAAATATAGAAGATTTCAACACAAGAAATTTAATACTTGTTGTAGATTTTAATTGGCCCTTAATTGGTGATTCTTCATACAATCTTAACATTGATGGACCTTGTCATAGAACTTTGTGTAATTTCTTACATCATTATAATTTACAATCAATACACGATATCAAGAATGATAATAACAAAAGATTCGTCTTGATTTTGTCAAATGTAAATAGTAATATTGATATTCATAAAGACGATTATCCTCTTTTAAGCTAGACATTCATCACCTTGTCCTAAATCTAAATCAGAAAATAAAAAACCTGGCTACTTATGTTAGAAACGGCTATGTTTTAATATGCAACTTTAAAGAGCTGTTTTTTAAAAGTTGTATATGATGTTTCGAGACGCAGACTACAGTGCATTGGCTGCTCTTGACCACGTGGAAGATGTAACTGACTACTTCTATGGAATTGTAGATTTGGTATTCAGAGAAAATATTCCTAAAATTAAATCGCATATAAGAATATAACACCCATGTTGGTTCACTAATGAAATAAACTAGTACAATAAAACTAAAATATTTTTACAGAAAAAAGAGTAAAAAATTATGATTATAATAGGGTAATGTTTTGTGAAATTCGTAAGAAATTAAAGAGCATGATAAGGAAAGCTTGCAATAATTATACTAATGAAATTGAAGAAAGTGTTCAACATGATACTCGATCTTTCTGGAATTTAGTACAAAATAAAAGGAGTAAAACAGTAAAGATAACAGCAATATGAATTATAATAACATCATATTAGATACGCATTCTGATATTGCCAATGCGTTTTCAATTTTCTTCAAATCTGTCTATGAAAGCTCTCTACAGATAGTAGCGGTACCTGAAGATCCAGAAACTTAGGATATGAATACGTTGCTTTTAAATGAAGTATCCTTCAAAGAATATAGAGATGCAATTAAAAAGTTGAATCCGAAAATATCTATTATAACTGACGTGATACCACCATATATACTGAAAACAAGTTCTGAAGTTCTTACAAAGCCATTTTGTATTATCTATAATTTAATAATAAGAACGAAAACATTCTTTGATATATGGAAGACAATACGTGTTTCTCCAGTGTTCAAAACTGGTGATAATGGAAAAAATGAAAATTAAAGACCAGTGGCAATTTTATGTGCACCAGCTGGGCTATTTGAGCAAATTATATATAATCGTATACTGGCTCATGTAAAAAGTTTTATTACTGAAAGTCAACATGGCTTTTCTCCTTCTAGAGCCACAATAACTAACTTAGTAAATTACGTACAATACGTGTATTCAACCTTAGATAATAGATAAAAAATACACCTAATATATTTTCATTTTTGCAAGGCTTTCGACAAGGTTAATAACGCTATATTGTTTACAAATTTATCTAAATTTGCTCTATTATCTTCATTTGTTGCTCTCCTTAAATCTTGCTCTTCGTAAGCAGTATGTGGTGTATAAACAATTTAAATCATTTGAATACGTAGCCCACTAAGGAGTACCTCAGGGATCTAATTTAGGTCCATTAATTTTTGTTGTATGTTAATGATCTACCAAATGTCATTAAATTTGCAAATTGTTTAATGTACACAGCGGACATAAATATGTATGCTGAAGTAAAATCTGTTGACGATTGTCAACTCCTTCAGAGAGATGTTGATGCTTTGTGTAATTAGGCTGATAAAAATTATATTCAGTTGAACAGAAAAAAATGTTATATGATTTTCATAAAACGGAACACAACTTTCTGGCAGATTATAGAACTGGAAATATATAAATTAACAAGGTAGAATCAATTAAAGATTTAGGTGTTTTTATTGATAATCGTTGAACATTCAATGACCATATTCAAAACGATATTAAAATTGCCATCAGGAATTTGGGTATCCTACGCAGAAATGCAATTTATTTGAATATTAACGATTAATTTAGAATTCTTTTTAATAGTATCGTAAGAAGCAAATTATAGTACGGTTCATTAATATGGTCAAACTCGCATAATACCATGCGAAGAAAATGGAGTCGATTCAGAAACTCTTTCTACGTTTCTTATATTATAAAAAGTATAAACAATCTGCAATGGAAAATAAAATCCCATGTAATAATTTACTAACCGAATTCAATTACACTAGCCTTTATAACACACGTAAAAAAAGTGAGCAAATAGTTGAACATAAGGCAGTTAATGGAAAATTTGATAATAGGTATTTCTTGAGTTTGATTAGTTTTAATGTCAAACGAGCAAATACACGAACAAGGTATGTATTTTCATACTGAAAAACAAAAACAACAATAGAAAAATTCACAATTACTGAGCATGTGTTCCGAATACAATAACTTGTGCAAATGCTTTAGTGTTGATTTTACAGTAGCTTCGTCGCTTTTTGAACATAATTTGAGATCATGTTTTAGATTCAGAATTTGATTGTTAATACTTTACATTAATTTCCAAAAAGGAACTTTCAACAATAGTTCTATATATTGGTGATTTGTCCCAAATATTTTTTTTCAAATTTGTAAATAAGTTCATTTATAAATGGATCCTGTGTAATGATGCATGTGTATATGTGTGTATGCATGTATCTGTGTATTGTTTGATATGTAAATGATGTAATATTTTGGAAGAATATTGATGATTTGTAGGATATATGAATGTTGAAGTATTACTTATATGTTGTTTTTTTTTGTATGAATTGTTCGTAAATCTTTAAGTTTATGGAAATATTAGAGTTCAGACTTGTATGATGTTTTGTGTTTTACTGTTCGTTTTTCTTTTCCTTTTGTTCTGTTTTAATTATATATTATAATTCTAACAGATCTTGTAATTATATTAGTGTAAACCAACATTTGAGGAATTAATTCTCCGTAGAAGCTAAATAAATAAATAATTGAATAATTCAATTTTCCATTGTTCATTCAATTTGTTTTTCCCTGTAATACTGTATTTTCTTGACAGTAATATAATTATGTATATAAACCCAAATATTATCTATAATTACTCGCAGATACAAAAATTAAATTATTGGAAAATAATATTTTCAGAGTAAGAGTATTATTATTCCTGCTTCAAATGTATTTTACTAGAGAAATGAATTATTTCATTAGTTCGATTTTCTGTAACACTGTAATTTCGTGACTGATATAGATTTACAAGTATGAAACGATTTGCACAAAAACTTTCATGCGTGTTGCTTGGATCTCAGCACAGAACCTAGAGGTATTTTAGGTAACTGGAATTTATAGTGATGCGATCAAATTAATAAAACCAGTAACTTTAATGATAACAACAATGTTTCTATCTTTAATCTAAAACAGCAATGAAATTTATAAATAAATATGTTTAAGATTTTATACGTTTTTATTAATTTTGATTGTTGTAAAGTAAATTTTCTGCATATTTATAAGTAAGGTATGGATACCTAAATCTACTACTACTTGTAGATGTAGTAGAAGTAGTAGTACTTGCTCTAGAAGTAGAATTTGTTGTATTAGTACAGACAATAGTACTACTACTAGTAGTTGTAACGAAAATACTAGTAGTAATATTAATAGTACTATGAATATTACTGTTGCCAACGCATTTGACATCACTCACCAACGACCGGGTAAATGAGCTAGAAAATGCAAACTTTTATTAGCATTAAACAACCTTAGAAACAAAAAATAATTTATTCCAAACAAATTGAAATTTAAAGCTAAAAGTTCGCGGTGCACAGTGTTTTCTGCACAACTACCGCAAGGTTAGGCAGAGAATATTGTTATCACTTTGCATCGCGTGTTTCATATCGTACACAAATAATTTAATATGATAGAACTTTTAGGAATGTGGTTCCCCAAAGGCATTACAACTGGTGAAAAACGAAATATAAAAGAGATGCTTCTCAGGCACTTTGAACTATCCCTCAAAAGGTAAAACTAAAGTTGTAATACAAAGATCTCTTCATTTCTTCTCAAATTCAATCCACTACTGAATGCAGATAAAATATCTTGTAGATTCAATATTTCTCTCTTCGTCTGAATGAACATCGTTATGATACTGATGTACACCAGTCACGGCCTTGTGGAGCAACACTCAGTGTAAATCGCTTGTAGGAGTATATAATTTTATCTCCCCAAGAGCTCTCAGCTTTCGAACAAGAAATATTGCGGGATATTCAAGCATCGCCTTATTTCGGCATTATTCACAATCAGTTAGTCTGTTTTGTCACGGTTACAATTGTTGCTGAAGATTTGTTTCCATGATCAGAAAATAGCCCCTCAGTCAACGAATTAATATTTTATACGTATATGAATGGCTTCAAGTCTAAAACGACTAAAACATATAGTCAATAAGGATCCGATTACTAATTAATCGCAGAAATATGGTATCTTTATTGAGTTGTACGTTAGTCCACTTTGGCTTGAAACGCTTCATATATGTTCATATTTTCGTATGTTTCCTGAGGTGCACCTGTACCTACAACTGTTTCAAGTCAGTGAATGTTGTTGATGGTGTAACGAACTCTCACAGTTTTCTCATCTGTGTCGAGGTGTTATGTATATGTGAAAATAGACAGCTCCTATTCTGTTGACAACCTCACTGACATGGCGTGGTAGAGTCTGCTATTACTTCATATTTGTGTTCTAAGGCTGTCCCTTATCCCAATCAGGTCTAAATCTTCTAAATCATTTTAGTTGCTCGTATAAGTGCCTCTTAATGTCGTCTTCGTTTTTTGTATAGTACAACTCTGCTTTCCACTGCAGTAATTTCTAAGCTCCACCGACATGTCCAAAATTGGAATGCGTCTAGCGCCTTTGGATATATTTATAGCATATTAGTATTACTTTAGCGCTACAAGCAAAGAAAGTATCATTCATATACGTTGCAGAAAAAGTATGGTCTTCAAAGGGAAAACTGATGTATAGATGTTGCATAAAAGTAGAGTAACTTTTAATTCCTTGGCCGTGATTGGACTTAAGTTAGGTTAATTTCTTCAAATAACTACGATACAGTAGGCAAAATTTCAGCAGAGGGATATAGTTAATTAGAAAAGCTTATGCCATGAAATTGGTATACAAACCAAGCTTATGCTTTATAGGATGCCTTTCATATATCTAAAGATATTCCAAACATATATTTCGAACGATTAAACCTTCTAGTAATATCATCATCTACTCTTACCTTTTTGCAATATTGTACCTACGATCACTACAAAATCCAAGATATCATAAAATCAAGTAGCCATCAACAGCTGCTGAGAAGTTCTTTGACAAGCATCTTGCTTAAACGTGAGAGCAAATTAACCAGTCCGTTGTTTTCTGAAATAAACTATCCTAGGTATTGCTAGAAGTATGCGAGTCAGCTTCTATGCAGTTTGAAAATAGCGTTTTAGGGTAATTGCAACAAATCGGAACGTTAAATATATTATTAATTTTCGTGTGCAACGTTGTATTACCTCTGGTCTGATGTTATTTATTTTCGGAGCTTTGCGTGTTGGTAATTTTCTACACTTCTAGATACCTCAAGCTTGCATCATTCATTCAGAATTTCATGAGCTGTAATTTGATATATTACTCGGATTTATATTCTTTTTAAAATAAAACATTTTTTTTACTAAAACAACTCAATTGATTTTGCTTTACTTTTATAAAAATATATGTTCAATGTGCTTTTGATTAGTTTGGATGTGCCAAATTTTAAAATGGTATTGTACTGGGAGCATGTTGAAAAACATGGTTTCTAACAGAAGTACCCTACCACTTCAGCAATATGCGTAAGGTGAATAAAGTTTAAACGGCAGTACGTATAATGGCTTTTAGCAAGTAAATTTAATTTGTTAAAATGTGACATACAGTACCTTCACTTCAGTTCTATTGTATAACCAAAAGAGCCGCTATAGCGCAGTGGTAGAGCATTGCGGTAAATTTCAGGATGTCGTGAGTTTGATCACAGTGGCGGACCATCTTGAGCGAGAATTCTCCAGGGTTTATCGTCAGTCATACCAGGCAAATGCTGAGATGGTACCTTCAACATAGGTCCCGGCCGACACCTTCTCAAATCTTTCCCCTTATGACGGATTAAGTCAGCTTAGATTTTCGTTCATTGTACGCACTGGAAAATTTATTACAGAGTTCACACACGTGTTTAGGGAGAAGGAAAAAGATGGCTTAGGTTTTATGTGACTTGATGGAGAGTCCCCACTTACTGCACCAAGAACTAAAGGAGTTGATAGCATCGGTCATGGTTCTGTTTATATTTTAGATGGTTTTACTGCAGACGAGAAATGCTGTGTCCTCAGCGGATTGGAATAGATGAATGTTGGGAGGTAAGGAAGTCATGTCTGCAACGAATAGCGGATCCTAGGGGAACACCCCAAAATGGAGAAAAATGGGATGTGATAGGCAGGAGTTGATTGATTTGTAGGCAAGACAGTTTTTAATGAAGTTAAATATGAAGCGGATATACGTTGCAGGAAGACGGAAGGATCGTAGTTTGTGGATAAGTGCTCTGTGCCAAACTTTATCAAAAGCTTTTTCTAAATCAAACCGGATAAGACATGAAGGTTGAGAGGTATTGGAGTGGTTCGTGATTGTATTGACCAGACGGAGGAGTTGGTCATTGATGCTAAATTTTGGACGGAAACCAGCTTGGTGAAGAGGTATGAGGTTGTAACGGTCTAAATGAAGATGCAATCGTTGGACGAGGATTTTTTCTAAAGTTTTACAGAGTGTAGAGGTGAGTTGGATTGGACGATAGGAAGAGATGGAGTGAGTAGGCTTTTGGTTTAAGGAACACGTTTTGGATGTCTTCCACTATAGGGGGAGAAAGCCGGTACGCAAGATGAAGGTGTAAATTATTGCGAGAAGTTGGATGAGGGAGTAGGGAGCTTCTTTGAGGTGTTTATAGGTTATGGTGTCGGTGCCAAGTGCAGATTGACGTTTACGAGCTAATGTTTGGGTTATTTCGTCTGGAATGATGGGTTCAGCAAGTGGCTGTTCTGGGAGAATATGGGCTATGTTAGGCTGTATATGGGGAGAAGAGAGGTCTAACCGTTCGGCGGGATGACGCAGGAAAGGGTTGAAAGGTGGGGTGAGTGTGAAGATTTCTTGAAGATAGTCTGCAAAAGCATTGGCTTTGTTGCCATCAGTGTGTAGTGCTTGATTTTCTTGTATGATAGGATACGTGGTTTTGTTGAATTTACCTGTAAGGGTGTTAAATTTTCTCCAGTATTTTGTCGGGTGTGCGGTGTCGGCTAGATTATTGCATGGTTTTACCCACTCCCTCAGTTTATATGCTTTTATATAATTTCGAACCGTGCGTTGAAGCTGTCGGTGTAATCTTAATGATTCCTGATTGCCTGTACGTTGGAAGTCCCTGTAAAATTGACGTGAGCGTCTGATTAACGGTAGATATTGAGGTGGAAGTTTGGGTCCAAAAGGATAAACAGTGTTTTTGGGAATGTATTTGTCAGTGGCTTGGTGAAGTGTCGTGGTGATGTTATAGATGGTTTCATATAATTCGTCTTCTGTGGTTGGTGGGCCTAACGGGGCGATTTGTGTCGTTATATATGTTCTGTAGCCTTCCCAATCTGCTTTGTCAAATCTTAAAATTTCCCGTGCTGGTATATTTTGTGTTACAAATGGCGGACGTTGACATTGAAGAGTGAGTTTGATTGGTGCATGATCATTTCCAATTACGTCTACAATATGGTGCTGCGGTTTGCTATGTTGGACGAGTTGGTTTAGGTAGTTGGTGAATGGTGCCTGTTTGATTGATATTCTATAAAGTTATTAAAGTCAGTTTTGTCTCTGTCGGATCTGCTGTGTATATTGATATCTGCCATAATAATGTAGTTACGATAGTTGTTAGATATGTTTGCGAAGAAATTGTACGGGATCGGATTTCCGGAACGGACGTAGATGCTGGCTAATGTAATGTAGTTATGTTGATAGTAAAGAGTCGAAACTAGGTTCTCAGGCTAGTTTGTGATTGCTGGATTATGTTGGCAGTGTGGAATGTGTGGTGAAAAACCTATTGCAGCCCCTCCGTTTGCGCGTAAAGCAGGTGTATGACTGTCATGTCTTATCATTGAATATCGTGGAATTTTGCAGAGATTCGAAGATGTTAGGTGTGTTTCATATAACAGAAAAGAGTTGACGTGTTCTTCTGTTACCAGCTGTTCGAAGAGGACTTTGTGTTCCGGTAAGGAGCGAATGTTCATGAATAGAAATACTAAAGCCATCAACACGAGCACAGACTGGTTGTAAGTTGGTTGGATTTTAGACTTCAGTTTCAAGTGCGGTAGCATGGAAGTGTGCATATGGACCGCAATAAGTAGCGTTGAAGTTGACGTGGAAGATAGTTTTAGCAGCATGTTGGATTTGCTGTAAAATGAATGGACGTTGAAACGGATGAATGTTTTGAGAGTAACGGTGATGAAATTTAGGGCTTGATCTATCGTTATTGGTTAAAAGACAGAGGTAACCGTAGGATTAATAGATTATGGTGGTTCGGTGGTGCGGATAGGTACTATGAGCTCAAGCTTTCTGGGTTCAGGTGCCGGTCTTGCTTTACATTTATAGCTAAATATCGGATGTGTGTCACCGCAGGTTGTACACTTCGGAGGTTGTTGCATATTTGTGCAAGACTTTGTGTTATGTGCTTCTGAGCAGTAGCCACATTTGATGTCGTTAGGGCATTTTGAGGTATGGTGTGCGTTATACTGTTGGCATTTTTCAAATCTAATTGGAAGCGGAATTGGTGTGTGTGACGGTTCAACCCTGTATCGCCTTTTGTAGATATACGCTCCCTGAGTGAGTAGAGTATCGATGGTTTCTTGGCTAGTTGTTAGAACTCGTACCATATAAGTCTGTTCCCCTGTCCTGCTTTTAATTCTCAAACATTTCACAACTGAGTGTCCTTTGTTCTTTAGCTCTGATTCGGTTTCGTCGTCTATAACTGTTGGTCCTACTCCTCCGATTACTACTGATAGTGTAGGTGTTCTCCTGGGTGGTGGTTGCTGTTTGTTTCGTTTTTCCTTTAAGCGTGTAAGTTTTTCCGCTTTTCCGAATATTTCAAAATGAACTTATTTCGTATTGTGGTTGCAAAGTTAACTCCATAAATTTGGAGTATTGTGCCGTTCCTAGTTTCAATGATTCTAGTGATGATATCTCTGTGCATCTACTTGGCTATTTGTTGCAGAAGAAGTTTGTGTTCTGATATTTAGCATCGTAGTTTGTAAGAATGAAGGAATGAACTGTTGTTGCTGATGAGGTGGTTTGCAGTGGCTGAGTCCCATCATTGTTTCCTGTGTCCATATGTCTCTTGATATCTGATTAGGTATCACGAAATGTGTGTGTCTTCCTTAGAGGTGGGGAATTTTGACCCGATTTACTGTAGTTTGGAGACCTTGAGCGCGATCGTGATTGATATCCTCCTGTTTGTTTGTCAGTCATGGTCTAATGATGGTAGCCGACTTTGTGCAATGCCGACTTGATGATGAACAAGGTGGGGCCACCCGTTTGGATAGCTGCCCAGGTGTCGAATACTCCTTCCACCTCAGACAAAAAAAATGTGACCCCTTGGATAGATGAGTCTGGTCCACTAGATTCTTTCCAATGTGACGAGAAGAGACGAAGGATGATGACGTCGAAAGGATAAAAAAATATAACTGGCAATAGTGGTACAAACACGAGGCTTGTCATCGACTTGCCAACTGAGTACGTTTGTGATTTTTTTTTTTTTTGCTGCTGCTAACCCGCGGGTTAGCTCCTTCTGAGGGTTACGCCCTCATTTAGGGATGAGTTTTCATTTTGAACATTATATTTTTTATTTTTTATTCGCTGGTCTATGTGTTTTCTCTACTATCTTACATCAACATTTTTTTGTGTGTGTGTGTGTGTGGGGGGGGGGGTATTGTTCGTTGCCTATAGGCAAATTTAATCTTTGTAGATGTGAAGTATTTTAGCTTTTTTTTTTCTGTTTGATTATTGGCTTTGCGAGGGTGCTATGAATTCTGGGCACTCAGGTGTTGATAGTGCGTTGGCCATTTCGAAGTCCTCGTGCTCGTCAGTTATGGAGTATTGGTATATGGTACTCAGTAGTGAAAGAGGTGTTTGGATTAATATCTCTCGTGGGTTGAAGCTCAGATCAGTCTCTATGGTATCCACGAGTAGTGGATGGTCGTTTTGGTATCTTGTACTTATGTATTTTAGTCTTGATTTTTCTATGTGGCTTAGGATGTTTTCGAACGGTACTTGGTCATAGAGCTCTCTGGTTGGGCTAGGGAGTTTGACACGGAAGGCAATTCGGAAAGCGTGTCGCTCCAGGACTTTTAATTTTTCATAGTAAGAGGCTGCTGCTGAGATCCATGCTGTAAAACCGTACGTTAAGACTGGTCGTAAGAAGACTTTGTAAGTGGTGAGTATTGTTTCTGAACGCAGCCCCCATGTTGTGCCCGTTAGTCTTCTAAGTAACTTCAGCCTGGTATATGCTTTCTCTGTGACTTTGTTGAGGTATGGTTTCCATGTTAGTTTGTGGTCAAAAATTACACCAAGGTATGTGACTTGTTTTGCTGGTTTTATTGTTGTGTGTTCGACTGTAATGGCTAGTTTATTTGGATTTCTATGAACTTTGGATCGTCTGTTATGTGGTATGAAGACTATTGCTTGGGTTTTGCTTGAATTTATTTTGAGTCGCCATTTGTTGCACCAAGTAACGAAGCTATGGATAGCGGCGTTTAGGATGTTGTTTATACTGTGCACAGTTTTGGCAGTAGCTAGGAAAGCAGTATCGTCGGCGTATTGAAACAGATGAGCATTGTTCGGTAGGCTTGGTAAGTCTGCAACATATAGTAGGTATAGTAGGGGTGAAAGAGCTGAACCCTGCGGTACACCACTGAAGATGAAATACGGATGGGAACTGGTGTTGTTGATATTAACATATGATAGACGGTTTGAGAGGAACTGGTACGTGAATCGAATATATGCCCCAGGAAGTTTAAGTTTAATAAGTTTATAGATCAGTCCTTGGTGCCACACCTTGTCAAATGCCTTCTCCAGGTCAAATAAGACTAGACATGATGGATTTAGTGAGTTGTAATTTTGGACTATTAGGTTTGTGAGCCTTAGTAGTTGGTCGTTTATGCTGAAATTAGGTCGGAAGCCAGCTTGGTGTATCGGTAGTAGGCTGTGCTCTGTGATGTGGTAGTGTAATCTATAGACCAGTATTCGTTCTAGGATTTTGCTGAAAGTTGTTGTTAACTGTATTGGTCGGTATGAGGAAACGGAATTTGTTGCTTTGTTCGGTTTTGGGAACATTAATGTTTTTGATATTTTCCAGTCCTGTGGTATGAAGCCGGTGCGTAGAATGAATGTATATATTATTGCCAGTAGTTGCATGAATGATGCGGGAGCTTCTTTGATGTGGCGGTAGCTTATATTGTCAATGCCTGGTGCGGAGTTTCTTTTGTTTGCCAAAGATCGGTGGATGTCTTCTACGGTGATGGCTTCTGTGAGAGGATTTGTTTCTGGCATAGTATGGCTAATATTGGGTTGAAGTGCTGGTGAGTCTGGATTTAGCCTGTCTACTGGATGGTGGTATGGACTTTGCTGTGGAGGTGGTGTGAAGACATCTTGTAGATATTCGGCAAATGCATCGGCTTTTTCTTGGTCTGTTGTTAACGGTGTGTTGTTCTGAAGTAATGCGTATGGTGTGGAGGTACATTGTCCAGTTAGCATCTTAAATCTTTTCCAGTACTTTGTCGGGTGACTCGTTTCTCCTAATGAGTTGCATGCTTTAATCCAGCTTCTTTGTTTGTACGCTTTGAGGTAGTTTGTGGTCATCCGTTGTATCTGTCTATGATGTCGTAGGGCTTCTAAGTTTCCTGTACGTATGTATTCTTTGTATAGTTGTCTTGATCGTTTTAACATTGGTGGGTATTGTGGTGGTAGTTTTGGTTTTGATATTGCAGTTGTCTGGGTCGGGATGTGTTCTTTACCTGCATCTTGGAGGGCAGTTGTCATTTGATCCACTATCTTATAAAGGTCGGCTTCTGTTTCAGGTGCATTTAGGTTCTCTGTTTCTAGTTCTACTGCTGTGCGGTACGCAGTCCAATTAGCCTTATCATATCGAGGTACAGTGCGTCTGTATGGTGCTTGGTTCCTGTTGTCTTGATTTTGGCAGCGCACTGTGAGTTTTATTGGGTCGTGGTCGCTTCCAATAGTGTCTAAGACTTCTACCAGACAGCGATTTGAGAGGCTGGATGATGTGATTACTATATCCGGTGTGGTGTTACTGATGGGTCTTGTGTGGCGAGGTAGCTTATGTATTTCGCCAGTAGTGTTTGTAGTTATGAAGTTGTTGAATCTGGTTTTCTGTTGGACTGTTCTGCTGTGAAAGTTTATGTCAGCCATGATGATATAGTTTCTGAAGTTGTTGGATATGTACTGGAAGAATGCATATGGTATTGGGTGCCTGGGTCTGACATATATTGTTGCTACTGTGATGTATAGTGATTTAAAATACAATGTTACTATTAGGTGCTCCGGTAGATTTGCTATGTTATGTTGGTGTCTTCGGTATGCTATTGTCGGCTTGAATCCCAGTAGTACTCCACCGCTTGCCTTTTGTGTGGCGGTTTTATTGTCGTGTCTCAATATTTGTTGTTTTCCAATTTTACAGTGCATCTTGGCTGTTAGGTTAGTTTCGTTTAGCATAAATGTGTTTATTTGTTCATCCTGTAGCAGTTGTTCAAGTAGGATTTTCTTCTGTGTTACTGATCTGATGTTTAGAAATAAGAAAGCTAATGCCATCATGTAAAAAATTGAATGATTTTGCTTGTTCCTCATGGATCTATGTTGGGCTTGCCAGTTGCGTTGCATGAAAGTGTACATATTGACCTGAATACGTAGCATTGAAATTGACTTGTAGGGTAGCTTTTGCTGCATACTGAACCTGTTGCAGAATGTGTGGTCTTAGAAACGGGTGAATGTTTTGTAGGGCCATTGTTACAAAGGCTAGCATTTGTTCGATTGTTACTGGGCTGTAAACTGATATTGGTTCTGTAGATGTGGAAGTAGCCTGGTCTAGTTGCTCGTGTGTTCGGACTGGCACGACGAGGTGAGGTTTTTCTTCTTGCACTGGTGGTTTTGCCTTACATTTATAGCTGTATGTAGGGTGGGCCTCGTTACATTGTGAGCATTTTGGCGTTTGTGCCAGATTTGTGCATTGCCGGGTGTTGTGTGGCCCACTGCAGTATCCACATTTAGGCTGTTGTGTACATTTGGCAGTTGTATGTTGATTATAGGTCTGACATTTTTCGCATCTGATTGGTTGTGGTTGTGGTGTTTGCGACGGTTCGACTCTATGCTTCCTACCGTATATTTGTGCACCGTTCATCAGGAGGTCGTCGATGGTTTCTTGCGACTTTGAGAGGACCCGTACCATGAAGGTTGGGCCTTCTCTGCACATAATCCTGATGCATTTTATCACCGAAAAGCCTTCTTCCTCTAGTTCAGCCTGAATCTCGTTGTCAGTATAATCAGGCGGGATTCCTCTAATTACGACAGATAGTGCAGGCGGTGAACGTGGTGGTGGCATTTGTTTCGGACCTCGTTGATCAAGTTGTTTTATTACTGCATTCTTACCAAAGATTTCGAAAGAGTGTTTGTCTCTAATAGTCTTCATAAGATTAGGATCTGTTGACTTCAGTATGTATCCGTTTCTGGTAGGAACTATCTGAGTTATTGATGTTCGAGGGATGTACTTTGTCAGTTGTAAGAATATTTGTTTGTTGTTCTGATATTTGGCGTCATAGTTGGACAGTATGAAATTGAAGGTCTGTTGTTTATTGTATACGTTTTGGTTTCCACTATCGAGCGCCATGTGAATATTTGTACTATCAGTTGAAGATTCACTTAGGTTATGTTGTCGTTTGGACTGTACAGGAGACCTTGATCGCGATCGGTGAGATTTCGGTACGATCTTTCGTTTTTCTGCTCCGGGTAACTGGTTAGGGCCAAGTACGACCTGCGGTAAACCGATGTGGCCTGTGGGTATGTTGCTAGCCTTTGAAACTTCCATTTTTCGTGAGCCAGGTGTCGTCATTGTGGAGATCAGTCCGAATATTTAATTGGATATAAGTTGAGCAATATATAGTGTAGTAAATATTAAAATGATGTATATTTTATATGTAACCAAAATCAAAGTCCAATGAATAGCAACAGTCAGAATATATGATCTAGAACTTTAGATAGCCAAAATCGAAGTCCAGTGATATAGCGAGGTCAGAAAATAGAAGATTATATCAATCCAAATCGTTAACCAGAATCACAGTCCTTAACAATAGCTTGGGTCAGAATACCAGTAACTTATAAATTATATAACCAATAAACCAAACTCGTAAACCAGATAAATAGCCTAAGTAATCGTAATACTAATAGTAACCCTTAAATAACTACGGAGTCGGTGTATCTTTTAATTGCTCAGCAGCAATAACGTTTTTTGACTGGTGTCTCCCCAGTAAGATGGTTTGTGAAATCCTTCCCTCATTTTATGAAATTTAAAGTGCACTTAAATCCATATGATACCTAATATTTACTATACCAATTATCATGAATTAATTACTTCTTTGAGTAATTTCTGTTTCATGTAGTGAAAATTTATTTTACGGTACTTTATGGGTTAAAAGAAGTGTAAAAATATTCACTGTTTCATTTAAATTGATGGCGTGTATAATCTGTAAACTCCCTGCCATCTACTGACGTTTTTAAAGCTTTGCAGAACTTCACTTGAACTTCATCGAATAGGAATAATAAACATAATGTAAAAGATTGTTAAACGTTTAAATATTATATAATAGGTATATTAAATTGTTACTTTCATATTTGAAGAACATTTTCAAGTAATAGTAAGAGGGCTGGGTAGAAATAAATTATAATTATTACTTTGTATTCAAAGCTTATTTTGTGAAAGCATACGAAAAATGGAAAGAAAGCACGAGCTTTCATGAAAATCAGCCTTTAGATATCTTTGTGAAATCCTTCCATCCTTTCGTGAGTTTCTTTCTTTCTTTCTTTCTTTCTTTCTTTCTTTATGGAAATATGTAGTATCCTAGTGGTGCATATTATTTTTAAATTACGAAAGAATGATGCCAGAACTAACTTAGAATAAGTGAGGTTATAATAAATTCATTTTGTTCATTTTTTTATAATTTAAACAGCTTTCCTATAATAAGAAGGTTCTTTACTTTACGGACACTTCTACCTCTTTCTTTCCAGACAATGGTAAACCCCTCGTACACGATTCAATAAACATAGATTCAAATTCTTGAAAAAGCAGTTGGATGAGTGCGTACACGATCCAACTGAAATAATCAGTGTTGTATCCAAGTGGTGTTGAAAGTGCTTGTACACGATTCGATAAGTTAAGCGGAAGTGTGAAATGAAAGTGAAGAAGCCAAACACATGAGTTGATTTGCTCCTTCTGTGTTGAAAGCGGGCACATGCAGTGAATGTTAAACAGCTTGTAATTAAAAAAAAAAAAAAAAAAAATAACCTGACTAACGGCTGCGGTTCCGTAGTTGGTGATGCCTCGAACATCGACTTTTTATTGCTTTATTCAAAAGTCTATTCAATTCTTATAAGTTTTTATTTATTTCCTGTTACACGCACTTCTATAAGCATCTAGCAAGAAATCCAAAGTGAAAATCCACATTTTATTATTATTTCGTTAAATACGCGCTCCAGTTAATCAAGATAGCCCATATGCAGTAATACTAATCGTGACATTTCGTGTTATGCATGATACATATTTTGTCACAAGAACACAGACAGTATCTCTAACGAGCGAAGAGGAGTTAAAGTCAGGTTTGGTATTTCTTTTATTTATTTGCGATGACCATTATTCTCACAGACTCTTCGCGCTACGCCGCAAGGATATAGTTACCACTTCACAACAATAATTATTAACTTCTTTATCGCCAATCTCATGTTTCCAAGTCACACAAATATATCATTCCTCCTGTAAATTTTTCAAAAAGGCACCGCTCGCTTCGGAACTGCACCCACTTTAACTAACCACTCTTCCCCCAACGACAATATATCCGCGGTTTTTGTAGCAAATTATGTTATTCATAACATGAAGTGATACCATTCCTCCACATGGCGTCATATTTGCATGTAATGAGAACATATTTATGTATATAATTATGAAATGTGGCTATTCGTAACTGATTTTGAGGTGCTGGTCCTCGGTAGGTGATTATCAAAGTGCCTGTATGAATTATTTGTAAGTGGTATAAAGCCAACATACGGGAAAATATGGCACAATACCTGGCTGCCATATAACCTGCACATCAGCCAGTACCAACGCTTTTTCTACAAATTCTTCCCATCACTTTCGTGTATACGAGGTCATTTCAAGAGGACTATAATAGAAATATTTGTTTTGTGTCAATTTATTATTTTTGGTGCACGAACATTTCTTTGAGATTGTTGGTGAGCGAGGGAAAAGTACGTGCACGGAGAATAAATACAGAAAGTTACTTGGATAGATGGAGATACTTCACTTCATGACCGGGAAATTCCGACAGCTATTGGGCCATACATACGCTCTATACAACTCTTGCAAATAAACATCGCAGATACTTCTATGAACACATAACGGCAGTGGACAATGCAAAAGGGGTTAGGGAAAGCATGTGTTAATATTATTTCGCTAAATATGCATTTAAGTTGATCAACATAAAAAAACATGGCGGGATAGATTTATTTGCTTTCATTATGTGACGGTCACATAATTACTTGTGGAGAATCATTGCATGGTGTCCGCACACTTTTGTACAGTTATTGTATGATAAATTTTAGCTTTACATCCATTCCGTGCGAATTGACGTTTCCCGTCCGCGCCTGAAGCGAACACGGATGGATGCATGGAGAAAAAAGTTTTATTGAGGTGGCAACACTGGTGATTTCAGTATTCTTAGAACATCGGGTGAGTCGTACAGTTCCTGAAGCTCTTCGTTATGCAGGTTCCTCCATTATCCAGATATCTAGTCCCGTTTCGGCCAGTATATCTTTCTCAAAATCTTATTTTCAAATACTCGTAATTTATGTTCATCTACTAGGTTTGCACTCCAAGTTTCGCAACCGTAAAGTATTACCGGCAGGATAACCGTTCTGTATATTTTCAATTTTGCATTCCTTGATATTAATCGCAAGGTTAGGAGATTCTGAACTGAATAGGAACATGCGTTGTCCGATACTAATCGACCTTTTATTTCTTCCGTTCCCTCGTTTTTACTTGTTACATATGGTCCTAAGTATTCAAATTTGTTAACTTTCTCTATGTTCTCATCCTTAATTGTTATGTACTAATTTCCGTTATTCCTTGTGTTCCGACTTGTTATCATGTATTTTGTTTTCTCTATGTTTAGTGTGGATCTATCTCATCGCATGCTTCTACTAAGACATCGGTGTTACTTTGTAGTGCCTCTATATCTTCCACTATTAAGTCTATATCATCCGAGTAAACAAAAGTTGATTCAAGTCATTCATTCAACCTTAATCCCTTTTTGTCCTCTTTCTCTTTTAAATCGCATATTCTAAAGCGATGTTAAACAGTAAAGCTGACAAGGCATCACCTTGTCTAATCCGTTGCGAATCTTGAAACTATCTGATATATTACTACCTACTCGTACTCTGCTTATGGGGTCGCTGGGACACATCCTCACAAGTTGAACAAGTTCCTTAGGAATTTCAAATTGTACCAAAATACTGTATGAATACCTGGTGAACAGTCCCACTGTATTCCCATTTCTTTTCTAAGATTGGTCTCAAGGCGTAAATCTGGTCCAACGTGGATCTATTCTTCTAAATCCGCATTGGTGATCTTCAATCATTTCATGTACGTATAGACTTAGGCGAGTTAGCAGTATATTACTCAATACTTTGCAACATGCTGGGAGTAACGAGGTTCCGCGGTAATTATTATAGTCCGATTTATCGCCTATTTTATAAACCGGAAATATTTTCCATTCCTTTGGAAACCCCTCCTTTCTCCATATAGCGCTTATCAATTGATACAGTTTCTTGATTAGTTTTGTTCCTCGGCTTTAAATATTTCCACTGGAATATTGTCTAATTCCGGTGATTTGAATTTTCAAAATTGTTTTATCGACGTTTCGATCTCGATTTCGCTAGGTTCCGGTATCCACGGTTCTGCGATATAAAATTCAAGTTCCTCTGTTTGTTCCCCGTTGTGTATATTAAGTTTGTTGAAATAACTTTTCCTTACATCGATAATTTTAGTCGGATCCGCTTCAAGATCTCCGCGTTCATTTCTAATCATCCTTAACCTCGGCTGGTAACTTTTTCTTAACGAGTTTACCCCTTTGGATGGATCTCGTATGCTATTTGTCCTCCCGTTTTCCTCTGTCTCCTGAATTTTCTGCGTCATATATTATCGCTTTTTGTTTCTGAATCCATGTGTCACGTTGTGTTCCTTATTGAGTAATTTAAATGGAAACAATTGCCATATTTTTTAATTTTTGAGCTATCCAGTGTTGATAAATTCACAGTAGTTGGCAGCACGGGAATAACTGGAAAACATTGCAGAATTCTTTACTTAGAGCCTTATTTACTGAAAGCGTGATTGTAATACATTGGAAAATTACATGTGTACCTAACTCGCTCTTTAATTTCTCATATTATTGAACTCTTTTCTAATTACTGTACTTAAATGGAAATCTCTTGAAAGTAAACATATGATCATAGCTTCCACAAAACTTGAATAGATCGTCTTATTTTTAGGCGCCTACTAACTGGTGTTTAGAAGCCCTTGTGTGCCAAGCGGACCAAACAAATCAGAGTTTTGAAATCTTCATGTTTTATCATCCTGTGTATCTCTTCGACTCAATCTGTTCTTTGCGGGACCAGACTGATCGAGCCAATAGTCCTATCGTCGAACACAGGCTGCGGAGGGTGTGTACTAGAGTAAGTGTTATAACAGTAATTTAAAAATAACAGTTAAAAATGACAATTTAATTATTTTAATTAATTAATTGAATTATTTTATAAAAAGATTTGATTTCGCTGCTAGATAATAAACATTTTTTTTTAACCTAAACTGTTAAAATAACAGTTAATTTTGAAAAGTAACAGTTTAACAAAAAATAACGGTCACCAAAATAACATTTGTTATATTTACCCACCTCTATAATGTATATACAACTGGACAACTATCCCTATAGGTTATATCATTCAACTCGTTCATCAGTTACGTTTGTACACATGAGACAGATAAACTTCAGGTTGGCAGGTTCGTTACCTGTGCCCATTTCACTAGCGCTTTCGTTGCTTTGCCATATTTTCATCCGTACGCTTCTTTCGCAGAACATCATGCTTAAACCACCTAAGGAAACATGAAAACATCGTCTGTCATCTACCGTCACAATCACCTTAACTGAAATACCCAAAAATACCAACACTGGCACAATTCCGAAAGAACGCACCACTGATTTTATCAATAACAGGCACACACTCTTGTTCATCTTCCTTACGCAGATCAGGTAGCGACAAGTCGCCTCCAAACAAACGAGCACACATGCTTACTCATTCTGACAATGACTCCGATACCGAGCGATTCATGAATATATCCGACTGTGATTCAGACCATCAACAATCAACTGCCCCATCCAAGCCAATAATCTATCCTTTTTTTTCTAAGTTCGACCTCCGTAATCAAACGCCAAAACACCTGTTATGAAAACTTACAAATATGTTTCCAGACAAGTAATATCTGAAAATATTCCTACCAGAAACGGCATCATTATAAAATCCAAAGGCAAAGGCAGAAACTTGGCAAGCACAATTAGAAACAAATTTTGCTTTGCGATCTTTGGCAAAAACGCACATCTAGCTCCACGTTCAGTTAAGACTATCAAAATGCAACTTCTACAACGTCAGCCTCAATTATCAGTAGTGATACGTGGAGTCAATCCAGACATTCAAGAAGATGAATTGGAAACTGAGCTAAGTGAAGAAGCACTCAATATCACCAAATGTCTTAGAATCAAAACTCAAACTGGCACACCGACCTACATAGGTATTAACACCGGATCAAATCGCCATCAACACACCACTACAATCAGCAACTCTCATATATAGACGCCGTTACCGGGTCGAACCATCTCGAACACAGCCACCGCTGCCACTCAGATGTGAGAAATGTCAGCAATATAACATCCACTCAACCGATCAATGTTCCTACCTAAAAACGGTTGTTGTGCAGAAAACCACCAAACCAGAGCCTTCCAATCCTCCTAAATGCAATCAATGCTGCAGTCTGCATCCAACCTGTCCATATAAATTCCATGGTCACCCCAAATCTGATAAAGACTCTGAACATTACATGGCAGTCCTCTTACGCCTACCACTAGTAACGAAACCACAGCATCATCCTGCAGCTCTTCCACCTCCTATTATAGATAAAACCATTCTATTCCTCTCTCTGATATTTCAAAACCTATACTCATATTCTTTTTCTCATTCTCTGTCTCTTGTTATTACAGTTCGTTTTACTCTGCTGTTGTCTGTTTTTTATTCGGCTATCCATTGGTTTTCTTTTAACACTCGTTCTCTGTCTGTTGTTGGTCCAGTTCGCTTTATTCTGCTGTATTACTCCTCACATGTCCGTATATTTCCTACTCCCCCCTGAAAACGTCATATTAATTAGCTGCTCACAAATGTCAATAACATCGTGACGTCATATCCTGCAAACTTCACTTAAGTTCTAAGAATTAACCACGTCAACTACAATCGGATCAATGCCCTCTCACACCATATTGCCTGCTCCTCCTCAAATGTTATATTACCTACTCCCCAGTGTCAGTGACCTCATGACGTCAGTTACTCATGCGCACATAACGTCTCAAGGATTGCGTTACGATCAACCACGTCAACTACAAAAACCATCAATCACCGCTCCCTCTCAAACGCTATTTTATCTGCTTCCCCAATATCAATGCACATCAACAGCTCAATGACCTCCACCGGCCACGCAATTTTAAGATAACCGAGCCACGTACTGAGATTGCCACGCAATTTTAATACAACATCCTTCTACAACAAGCATTGGGTTACGTCCTAATAAGTAAACACGTCATCGGGGACGGAGTATTACTGCACTGACATCACGTGGCAGGAGCATTACTGCAATGATACACCCACAACTAGGATCCATAGTGCCTCGAGGACCGTTGAACGACCTTACAGGACATACTACTTGCATGTGTGGGTTTTCTACTGGTTCTCTCATTTCTTCCCGTTATCATGATTCCACAAATTCATTCATTATCATAACTCCGCCCTGAGCAAAAGTTGCCTAAAGGTCTTTAAAATTAAATTTAAGTGGAAATTATATTCCAGTACAAATACGTACGTGGATCATTTGTTGTCGCGCCATGAAAAATTCATTCCGGTGTTGTATTGATGCTCTTTCACATAAAAGTTTTATCTTGTACTGAGTATTCTGTTTTATGTAGAACATATGTTGGTTGCCTTTATTTCCTAGCGCAACACTTGAGTAGAATAAATATTTGGATGTTAGTGTTGTCCTTATTATAAGTAGTCTGCCTGCAAAAACAATTATTACACTGGTAGCTTCAGCTTGTGGTAGCGCGTACGTAATGGGGTCTACGGTTTAATATATATGTTTATTAGTATTTGGACCATTCTTGAGATCTATCGTTATTTATATTTCTTGAATGTGTTTTAAGATTTCCCAACGTATGTTTGACTTTTTACTAATAAAACTCTTTGTGGTATATTCTTTGTGTTATATTATTTTGTACACATATAAATAAAAATGAACACATATAAATGAAAGTGCATATAAATAAAAAGAATTCATTATTAAATTGTTTAGTTATTGTTTGAAAAGTCATATATCCTAAGAAGCTCCGACAAAGTTCTTGATGTACACTACGGAGAACAAACAGAGGAAATTGAAATCTACAGGGTGGTAGGCTTACGGACCGACAAACTTCGGGAGGTGATAGTACAGTGAAAAATAAAGAAAAAAGTCCCAGACAACGGGGATGAAATTCCGAGGCGTTACGGAGCTACAGCCTGCCGAAAGCGTGGGAAAATGAACTTCAGAGAGGATTATTGCGAAGACGAAAAATCGGAGAGTAGGCGGTTGAGAGTAAATTAGAGGAAGTTACACCCGGGCTATCCAAAAATGCATATTGGAAAATTCTACAAGCAGGGCGCAAGGGATTCCCCAAAGGAAGTAGGGGATTCCCAGAAAGTCTTCCAAGTAAAGATGGGTCGAAAGGACCACAAATGGGATGAGTTGTCAACAGGTAACAATAATTCATTGCCGGTACATCGATATCTCAACGAGAATCAATGTTATGACCATTTTTATAAAATTATGCGTTGTTGCATATCAGACAGGGGTGATAATTAAAGACGGTCAACGAGCGTTTGGCTTATTTATTAGCAATGAGAGAGACTAGGAGTATCCAGTCGGATGGTGGTGAGTACGCATCTCAACAGATGCAGTGTAGTAAAAAAATGTCCTCGTTGGTCGAGTGGTCAGTGCTATCAGGCGTCCGTGATGTCACAGCAGTCTTGCATTGAAGCTCGCCTGGAAAAGAATCAGGTGTATGATTAAAGCGAAACAGCATGCAAAGGATGGACGGAAGGTATTAGTTAATGCAGAGTCACGTTCGACTGGTTAGTAGAAAGAACGCAATCAAATACAGCAGCCAAAGAAGGAAGACATGGAAGAGAGAAAACAAACACGCGTGTGTACTACACATCATGTGTAAACCGATGCGAGGCAAAAAGTAGAAAGTTTTCCGTACGATGTTACAAGCTTAAATAGTTCAATCTGTCTATTCTACACAGGAAAAATGCGTTAACGGGCATAACGAATTCTAGTTGCGTCGTAAACGTCCAGAAGTAACTTTGTAACTGGAGTTGTTTCCATTGCCGTCCGCAGCAATGGGAGAATGTAGTGAGTGTATGTAGCAATGTGTAGCTCAGTATGTTGTTGGAAGATACACTTGGCAATATCATACAAAGAGAAGTAAGGGGTGTTGGAATACATTAATGATCACAATGACTCGGACTGACCGAGAGGTTAGTGTGCGTGCTTCGTATCCCGGTCATGAGTTCAACTTCCGTCCGGGTCTCCTAAAAGCAGTCGTTCGGAGCCAACTTGACCACATATTGTAGGTTTCGTCCTTAGATGCGCACCAGCTCGTTTATAACTCGTATAACAATTCAATCAAGCACGAGACCCCAAGAGTGAATAGTATTTTGTCTGTTTCGCGTTGGAGCGGATTTCAGGACCTACACAGAAATGTGGATGGTTATAGGCAATTCTAGCACATAAACTACGATACATGAATCAATCTAATGCATAATCAGGGGAGAAGAGCAGAAAGGAGGGTAGCGACCATAGTCTTTAATCACGTGCTAGGTGACGAGACCATTATTTGGCATTGACACTCCATCACATACAAATAACGTCCTTATGTCAAATTCTGCATTTTCAACTATAATCTGACCCTTTCCGTTCACACTCGTGCAACGGACAGAGTCGCAATCGCAATCGAATCTGCGCCTTGACAAAAATACCATTGGTACGTGACACAGGCTAAAGAGCGTCAATACTCATAAACGGGAGAATACACAATACAGCGTTCGCACAAACTAGCACGCAAAACATCCAATGTCCCACAGTCGAGTTCCAAATCAGAGTTGCTAGAATTTACAAATACCATTTTTCGAGTATTCTACTATAAGTACATTTTGCATTACAATAGGTACATGTTCGTACGTTCCGACTCAGCTCGTATTCATCATTCTCTTGCACGTATTTTGTTTGCTTGTGTAGAATAGACAGATTGAACTATTTAAGCTTGTAAAATCGTACGGAAAACTTTCTACTTTTTGCCTCGCATCGGTTTACACATGATGTGTAGTACACACGCGTGTTTGTTTTCTCTCTTCCATGTCTTCCTTCTTTGGCTGCTGTATTTGATTGCGTTCTTTCTACTAACCAGTCGAACGTGACTCTGGATTAACTAATACCCTCCGTCCATCCTTTGCATGCTGTTACGCTTTAATCATACACCTGATTCTTTTCCAGGCGAGCTTCAATGCAAGACTGCTGTGACATCACGGACGCCTGATAGCACTGACCACTCGACTAACGAGGACATTTTTTTACTACACTGCATCTGTTGAGATGCGTACTCACTACCATCCGACTGGATACTCCTAGTCTCTCTCATTGCTAATAAATAAGCCAAACGCTCGTTGACCGTCTTTAATTATCACCCCTGTCTGATATGCAACAACGCATAATTTTATAAAAATGGTCATAACATTGATTCTCGTTGAGATATCGATGTACCGGCAATGAATTATTGTTACCTGTTGACAACTCATCCCATTTGTGGTCCTTTCGACCCATCTTTACTTGGAAGACTTTCTGGGAATCCCCTACTTCCTTTGGGGAATCCCTTGCGCCCTGCTTGTAGAATTTTCCAATATGCATTTTTGGATAGCCCGGGTGTGACTTCCTCTAATTTACTCTCAACCGCCTACTCTCCGATTTTTCGTCTTCACAATAATCCTATCTGAAGTTCATTTTCCCACGCTTTCGGCAGGTTGTAGCTCCGTAACGCCTCGAAATCCCCCCCCCGTTGTCTGGGACTTTTTTCTTTATTTTTCACTGTACTATCACCTCCCGAAGTTTGTCGGTCCGTAAGCTTACCATCCTGTATATAGCAGAACCGTGGATAACCGAACCTGCGAAATCGAGGTTGAAATGTCGATAATCATATTTAGAAATTTCAAATCACCAGGAATAGACAAAATTCCAACCGAATTAATTAAAGCGGGAGGAACGGAACTAATCAAGGAACTGTATAAATTGATAAAAGCTATATGTATAAAGCAAGAGCTTCCAAAGGAATGGAAAACCTCAATAATAGTTCCGGTTTACAAAATAGGCGATAAATCGCACTGTAATAATTACCGCGGAATCTCGTTACTCCCAACATGTTACAAAGTATTGAGATATATAATTCTAACTCGCCTAAGTGTATCCGTAGATAAAATATTTGGAGATCACCAATGTGGATTTAGAAGAAATAGATCCACGTTGGACCAGAATTTCGCCTTGAGACTAACCTTTAACAAGAAAGGGGAATACAATCGGACTGTTCTCCAGCTATTCATTGATTTTGGGAAGGTCTTTGATTCTATTAAAAGATAAAAGCTATACAGGATAATGGTACAATTTGGAATTCCAAATGTGTCTCAGCGACTCTATAAGCAAAGTACGGGTAGGTAATAATATGGCACACATTCTCAACATTTGCAACGGATTGAAACAAGGCGATATCTTTTCACCACTACTGTTTAACTTTGTTTAGAATATGCTATTTTATAAATGAAGGAGGACAAAAGGGACTAACGTTGAATGGCTTGAATCAACTGTTCGTGTACGTTGATGATGCAGATTTAATAGGGCTTCTCCACAGAGTACCACAAAGTAACACAGATATCTTAATAGAATCATGCGATGAGATAGGTCTACAGGTAAACATAGGTAAAGCAAAATATATGATAACAAACCGAAACACAGGGAATAACGGAAATAGGTACCCAAAAATTAAGAATGAGAACATCGAGAAAGTAAAAAAGAAAATTAAATACTTGGGAACATACGTAACAAGCAAAATAAGGTAACGGAAGAACTAAAAAGTCGTATAGTATCGGCAAATTCAATTTTCTATTCAGTTCAAAACTCTTAACCTCGCGATTAACATTCAGGAAGTTGAAGTTGAAAATATACAGCACGCTTATTCTGCTAGTAATACGGTTGCGAAAGTTGGAGTATGACCCTACCAGATGAACATAAATTACGAGTCTTTGAAAATATTTTTGAAAAAGATATACTGGCCGAAGCGGGATGATATGACTGGAGAACTGAGGAGACTGCATAATGAATAATTTCACGGACTGTGTGACTCACCCAATGGGGTAAAACTAATGAAATCTTCACGACTTAGGTGGGTAGGCTAAGTAGCTCGGATGTGACAAAACGAAGATTATATTCCACCTTTATTGGAAACCCGGAGGGAAAGTGACTGTTGAAAGAACCGAGACCACGTTCGGAAGACAATGTTAGATGAACTTGCGAGTTTCGTAAGCCATAAAGTTTGCTTTAATAATGTTAATATCTGGGTGGAAGCTTGAATATACTCGATGTATGATCAATATGAAACACAAATACTACATACTGATTCAGCAGGCACTAGACATCCTTAGACACTAGAACTTTCTTGGGAGTTCTAAAAGGTGTGGGTAATAAGTAGGGTCTGTAGATGCACCAACGGTAAAGATAAATTGAGTGGGTATACATCGAAATCCACTCCAGCATCATTGGGCTTTCGAGAGTACAATTCCTGATGTTTTGCCTTTATAGCTCTTGCCAAAACAATTTTAGAATCAGGTGCGTCATTGGTGTGAAACTCTGTAGGTTGTGCAACTGTTTGCTGAAGAGTATCAGTCCGGAACTAAAAAAAAATACACAGGGAATCATACCTCAATCGGTTGGTTTTTTAGATGGTATGCGAGCGGAGATGATGATTCCTTTTGTCGGAAAATGTTTATTCTGTTTGCAGTTGGTACGTTGGTACTTGGCAGTTGGTACTTGCAGTTTGTTAACGTTGTTGGCGTTATTGTGTCTCTCTTGAGATAGATATTAGTGATTAGTTACGAGCAGCACTTCAAATATCGTAGGTATGTGCATAGGACCTAGGACCTTTATTATTCCTCTTATTTGTTAATGACCTTACGGATTTTATGCCTGATAATGGAAAATTGTTATTTGCAGATGACTTCAAAATATATACAAAAGTCATCTCCATCGCAGACTGCATAAGACTTCAACAAAGCTTAGATAATATTGCAAGCTGGTGTCCTATTAATCAACTTGGAATCAACATAAGTAAATGTAAAGTATTATCATTTAATAGAAATAAAACCAGTCATCAATTTGATTATTTCATTAATAAAATTGAATTAAACGGACCTAATTTTTTTAAGGATCTTGGTGTCAGTTTTGGCTCGAAATTGACTTTTAACATACACATTACAAATATAATAAATGAAGTCTTGAAGTTACTAGGATTCGTAATTAGGACGGGAAGAGAGTTTAACAATATATTCACATTGTAAAAATTTAATATGCTTATGTTATAAAAAAAGTGGGGTGATTTCAAAGACGGAAACACACACAAACAATGGGGGTAAAAGGTCCAACTGGGTTCGTCCACTCACGTCTCCCCGTAGTTCCGCCCGCAAATACACACGTCAACAATATTATTTCCACTCTACGTTAGTTTTCCAGGTTTGCATAAATATCATTCCCAGCCTGCCACGAAAGCGTAGCAATTGCGAATTTGCAAAAGAAAATAAGAAATTGAGTGCACTAGACATTTCAGGACACACTGATTACGAGGAACGAACACGACCGAATGTTCATATACACGAACGACAGTTAACGGATGCACACAGTTATACATGACACTTGGCAAAAATCAGAATTTCAGGGAATAAAATACTTTTCTGGGACTGGAGAATACATGAATTAACACCATTTCACTCTTCATGTTGTGTACAGAATTATATCAATCCATATCAATTGAAACACTGCCAACAATTAGAGAAAATCCAATAGAAATTCTTAAATTCTTCACTTTTAAAGAAACTCAAATCTATCCTGTTTATGATAGTTACAATGCAGTCATTAAGAACTTTAATATTCAGAGCTTACAACAAAGACGCAACATTGTTGATCTGTTATTTCTTCAAAAAAATATCAAAATAAGTTAGATTGTATGAATTTAGTTTCAACTATACAGTTTCGTGTCCCATCATTTTAAACTAGCGTTAATAATACTGGCCTCTTCCACTGTAAAAAGGCAAGAACCAATATTTTTATGAGGTCACCAATCTAAAGAATTTGTACTATCTATTACAAATTCTGTACAGTTCATAACGATCTGGATATGCTATATGTTGCCTAAAGAATTTAGAGATGCCATTGTCAATAAACTCTGTACAAATACTTTGTAAAGCTCAACAATATAATTAGGTCATTGTCTGTTGTGTTGCCACTAAATAAATAAATAAATAAATAAATAAAAAGATACACTGCGATAGCACTGCAGACCTTCTAGTTCCTTAAAAACTTCTATTCGCACTCTATAATGTAAAGGATTATTTAAAGCCTAAATATCTTTGGATTTGGCTGTCTTTTCAAAGGAAACCAAGAATAATTTTATTGCACCTCTCGTTTCGACACATGGGGTTGATCCTGGTTGAGTTACATCCTATGCATATGAGTTCTTCCTTAAGAGCTTGCCTTTCTGTGTCTATGGGTTGTTTTCTGACAACTACGTTTAAAGGACGATAAAGTCTGGTTACTTCGGTGGCATATTTAATATACCGATATTGACGAGTACTTTACAATTCCTTTTTATTACGAAGGCTGCTTCTTTATAAAAGGCATTCGTATTTGCCTGAATTCGACTTTGGGATCATGGGTTGGAGCCTGTGTTTGAACCATAAAGGATACTTCCTAAATTTCTCTTACCCACTCTGTCCCGTCTGGTAATTCACAACATTAGTGACACATGACAGTGTCGTAATATGACAATACCTTTGGGATTATGGTCTGCGTTGACAGAGAACTGCTGCCGAACCCCAGTTTATCAGGGAAGGTACTATAAGGTATGCTACTTTTTGATAAAGGAAGTAATAAGTAAGTGCGTAACAACACAGCAAGAGACGTCTAGAAATTAAATATAATACGTATAATATGTACGTATTATAAAGTATAATATATAACCCTACGTATTGAAGAGCACACGGAAAACCAAATGGGTAAAAAATATCTAAACGTGTGATTCTGATGTCAGTCCATTACTTTCATTCCTGACCGCAATTTTTCACGGCTGAAAATACACAACTGTAGACAAACAAGGTATCGTAACGTCATGTTTGGTGTTTGCATCGCATATGATAAAAAGAAATCTTTCTTGATTTTCTAAACTACGTCTGTGAACTTTGTAGTGAATTTTCCTGTGTGTATAACGAAAGAAAATCTAATCTGACTTTGCTAATCTATTTCATTAAATTAGAATAATTTTCGAAAGCAGAAAGGGAAAAGGTAATGTTCCATAAAAATGTTTAGGTTGTCAGGTTTCGAACCATGGACCACTAATATACCGATCGGATGCGTTTCTATTTTAATTGTTTATTTAGCCAATAGTATCAGCAAATGATATACAAAAATCAATCTGTTACGAATAATAATCACATACTATAGTAAGATATATTGCCTTTCTATTAGACGCCCTTAATGATTATAGTCTACCTGTAAATCGTCTCTTAATATATGCCCTATGAAAATTGGCATATTTCTCAAACCTCTGACATTGAGGTATGTTACAATATTTAAAGTTAAAGTATGGATGTATAAGATTTTACTGTTTACTTCCTATTTAGATAATATTTTATGCAAATTATTAGACGCTAACCATAATAAGAGATTCTTTTTTAAACGGATAAAAATCATATATCGACCTCTTGAAATCATTTTCTATCACAAGTATCTCCTTTCATTGTCTGGTAATTCTGATTAAAAATTCAATGAAAGTACTTTACACTACTTTTTGATCATTACAGTCTGTTAATCTATGTTCTAATGTATCGACTTCGCCACAGACATAACATTTGGCAGACTTAATGATTCCTAACTTGTAAAAATTAGAAGCCATTTCATAGAAACCATGCACAATGAAATACCAATTTTGATAAATTTCTGACTCGTTAAGAAATAAAAATAAATTACTTCATACTTTTTTCCAGATGATAGAAGTATGGTATTCAACTCTCTCGTAATGCCCGGAATAATTTTGGGTACGTAGCAGTTGATATAGTCTTATTGCTCAATTTGCAATTTTTGTACTAGAGAATATCATATTTCCATAATGGTTCTTTCGAATAGTTTCCGATATATCTCCAAGTTAATATGTTATTAGGAGCCTCGAGCTCTGGCCGATTTAACGCTTCCATTATAAAACCGCAGGAAGATGAATCCGTAAATACACACACTGCCTGTAGTATTCTGTTATAGCAAGGACCTGCTTTGTTTTTGTATATCTTGAAGTTCTATTTCACCTTGTTTAGAGGGATAGGTTAAAGTTTCCCTTTTGTTTTCGAGATCTGTGCTCGCCAAAGTAGAACAATATTTTTCTGTAGTATAGCCCATTCTTCGATCGGCAGCGGAAATAATTGCAAGACGTGGATTAATTTGCTGAACACATAACAATTCAGGAATCTTATTCTTGAAATTATGTTATTAAAGCACTTTGAATGACTCGTTACTATAGACACTAATTTAGAACGGATTGTTGATACATTAAACTGAATACTTTGAGACATAGCCAGAAATCATGTTAACCATAGAAGTTTTTAATTGATCAGCCACATTAAAACATTGGCATACTCCTACCTGTGCTTATAATTTAGTAACAAAATATTGGTTTCATTCTTATTCAATTGTATGGGTCAGACTATCAAATAATATCATTAATGATATTGGAATCTTCAACGCACGTTTTCTGTCAATATTTGGAAAGTAACGTTTGATGCTTTAATTAGAAAATGCACTATGATTATTACTCTAATAAAGAGCTGTCTCTAATACTCTCGACCGCGTCGTAATTCTGCCTGCAAGATGGTCTTCTTGGCTACTTTAACTTTAATAGATTTAGGCTTTTTTTTCTTTTCACTGTTGCCTAGGGTCAACATTTGAATCTGTCCCTTCTTTGTTGGTCCTTTAATGTCAATAGCCTGCATTTTACCTGAGAGGTTTTGCTTTTTATCGACACTTTCATGTATGATTTTTATACTAATTACGATATCAAATCCTTCACCCTCAACGTGCATATCAATGTAACTGTCCAATTCAGATATTACATTTTCATATGTAATGTTACCAGCGTAAGAAGAAAGTTAATTGATTCATTCTTCTGATCATTATCATTATTAAATCATTGTTTATTTATAGAAAGTGAATCGTCACTTACTTTATAATCTTTACTGGTTGATGGAATATCTGTTACATTTCCGCCTCTCTCCCCTCCTTTATCCTCCTCCGTCACAACTTCAAATAAAACTGCTATTGTCTGCGAACACTTTTATTGACGTCACTCTAATAGCAAAAAATAGCTAAACCTTAGTCTGTGCTGGAGTAAAAGCGGGAACTCTTCGAAGGATCATTTTAATCCTTCCCTTTGTTTTCTGTAATTAATTGTGCTTTTCCTGATGAAATTTCATGATCATTTATGTTTCTATTCTCGAAACTTGCCTTACATTCATGAATGAAATTAAAACATGACTTTAAGCGGTAACATTGATGGGGCTGATCTGGATAGCATACCGACACTTAATATCAACCAATGATCAAATGTGTAGGGCCATCCTTACGAAAGTTATTATCGTTACGATTCTCCGTCTTGAATACACGAGAAAGTAATAATTTCCATGAAAAAGCGTTTGCTTTACTTCTAACACTTCCCCGTATTCAGTTAGAGTATACGCTAATTGCTTGGCTGGTACTTCTTGTGGAAGTGACTGGATAACTAGGGTTTTAAGGTGATCGTGTAACAAATCGAGTGTGAGGTCGTATGTTTTGTCATGTCATTATATTGAAATATGCCTTGGTCTCTTTCGACAATCTGTTCCACTATT
>JAGDQP010000115.1:43279-214434 GCA_022664845.1 Lepisma saccharinum
ATGCCTTGGTCTCTTTCGACAATCTGTTCCACTATTTGTAGTGACGAGAGCTTCACATAAAGCGAATGAATATAAATCTATCTACAATGCAATTAAGTCATCTACCCTCAAGATGAATAGATCACGTAACCAAATATGTATATCTAATGCTTGTAGTCTCTTTGGATTATTATGAAAGTCAAGTTTCACAGTGTTCAGTCTAGCAATACGATTATTTGTTTCAGCCATCTGAAATATTAAAAGCCGACCATTTAATGTATTCTTGTAAAGACACTCAAATAGAATGTTTCCATTTGACTCAACACACTTAGAACACTGCCACTGACAGAACTGAATACACGCAACTCTCGCTTAACAGAAACACAGCATTGCCACGAAACACGTTTAATCCGTGCAACAACCACACACCAACTGAGGCCCTTAGGCTACACCGACAGCTGCTACTGAGTAATATCTATAACTTCAACAGACTGTTAACAAGGAGTGTATACAGTTGTGTATATTCGGACGTGAAAAATGCTAATAGCGGGTAGGTTGGAGTGATAAATGGGCTACTTCTCCTATCTTCAGAACAAATTCATAGGATTTCATGGCACTTCATTTTTAAGCGACCCGGAGCTATTTTGTGTGCAATGTTAATTCCTTACTTTTTAAAAATAACATAGCTTATAGTTCGTATAGAATTTGATATTATTGATGTCCTTTTAGCATCTTTCACTCACGGCGGGATGTGGTAATTAAATGTGGAGAAGGCACTGACCAGGGCTTTTCTTAAGGTACTATCCCAACATTTGCTTCATGAAACTAGGAAATCATGAAAAAGCCACAAGCTTCGAACCCGTGTACCTACTAAATGCCTATCCAAATCGGCGAAGTCTAAAGTTTATAAGAATAAAACAGTTGCGCATCGTAAACTACAACTCTTATAAACAATAAGCAGTTGAGTCGAATTACATGTTTCGTACAAAACTTAATTAATTTTAAATGTCTATTATTTTCTGTCGCACAGCAAAACCACCTCATTTTATAAAGTTGCAACCTAAACCTTCCCTTATAATGAAGCACGTGCCAAACGCCAGTGTTCTCATCGTCGTTGTACTTCAAGTGTCTCTCTCTGCCCCCGCCCGCATGGTGCTATTCTTTGTCCTCGCCGCCAGATACTCATAAAAACCTAGCTGTACTATTTAGAAAAAAGAACACAAGGTGTGTAAGGGATTTAAAAGGAGAGAGATGGGGAAAGCTCACAAACAAAGCAATAGTGACTAGAAATGCATGATGTGCATTCCTGTAATTTAAAGTTGGCAACAGCGTTCCTCTCTCTTTGGCAGCCAAAGAGTGGATCGGAAATGATGATTTATGACTGGAGCGGTTTGTCCTTTAGATCAAGAATTTCAAGAAAAGTGGTTCAGAAGAAAAGAGACAAACAATGCACATTTTGCTCAGGTCTAGATAGGAATGTAAATAAGAATGCAGCAGAGAATGGAAGGCTCCCTGTGGCTGTGTGTGAATATGATTTCTCAGAATTTACTTCTTGTGGCAGAAAACCCGGGTGAAACATTAGTCAGCATGACGAGATATTTTTTAATTTCGCAGGCTGTATCATTGTCAGCAAAATTTCCTCAAATTACTATCAACATTTCTTGATCAGAAATAAATAAAACGAATGCATTATTTCTCACGTCTTGATAGGCCTTTTATGGGATATCCATTGGATGTCTCATCAGCCGGCATCAGGATTATTTTGGATTTTGGGACATATCAGTAGGACTACAAGGACTCCTGTATATCTCGGGATACGATTCGGCAGTTTAGGACGTCCCTGGAACTTCATTCGGACATTTGTGCTATCTGGGTTATATAAGCATAATTTGTTGCATTGAGGGAAGGAGGATTGTTGAGATAAGATATAACGAATTTTATGGGCGGTAACAGCACTAAATATTACGACCGTTCCCGAGATTGTTGACAGTTTCGCACAACTACGAAGTATCTATTACCAGTTAACAATAAAATAAGGCTTACGTTGCTCACCCCGTTTGATGGGACTTACATAAAAAAGTCAAACTTCTAGCATTCTTTTGAATTCTACCTTGATCATATAATTCAAGACCTGCACCTAGAGACCATATATATTAACTAAAGTTCTGAATAAATTGATTGTGCATATTATACAAATTACTATACAAAAAATTACGATAAACAGCTGACGCGCATCATGAAGTTATACCCTCTTCGCCTCTTCAACATGTTCCCGATCAAGTGTAACCAAAAGTATATGACAGTAATAATCTCACCGGAGTAATTGTCAAATTAAATAAGCAAACCAAATCAAAAGTACTCAGCCACAGATAGCGGTGTTAATTCAACACTTTTCAGCGGTCCAGGGCAATTACCACGTTTCTGTGTTAGATCAACACAACAAACGGTGTTAACTTTGGTGATTCAACACAATGTATATGTTGTCAATGCTTATTTAACACGACATAGGATGTCATACTATCACTATCACAGAACACTTCGGTAAACTTTATCTTTCTGGGCCAGTGTAGTAACTTTTTACTTCGGTCCGTCAGATTAGGCCCATTTACAGCTAGTTACATTTCACAAACATCCATGCCCCTGACGAGATTAGAAGCCGCGACCTCTGACCACTATCCGAGAATGGAATCATTGAGAATCAACGAAATAAACACATTGCTGTGTAGATAGTATATGTATCTTCCTAGAAGGTATACGCAACCATGTAATAATAATCAGAGGTTACGCAACAGCCCTGATGTTTAAATTCAAACAATAGAGGACTTTTGGGCTTGCGACTCGAAATTATCAGAAAAAGAGAACTTGCTTGAAAAAATATTCTTCACTCCAAGAGAAAAACAAATGCCGTGACAAGCAGGCACCCCGAAAGCATTTTCCGGGATAATTGCATCTTTTATTAAACTACCTTAGTCCAGGGGCCTTCGATGGGGATCAATGATGTGTCTGCGCATGAAATCCATATTGTGTGTATAGGGATAGACATATATAGATATACAACGTTGTACTGTATATAAAATAATGTCTAAAATATTACAATAATTCATTATCACTCTAAAATTATCCTCTCCCTTCCTACGTACTCATCGCTTTATGCGTCCCTGATTTAATTCTATTTCATGTAGTACTGTTCCCTCTCCACCAGATAGTTCAAGCTCTGATAAGTACATACTATAGTTTATAGACAGTTTTAATATGTAGTAATCTACCAAGTTATAACCTTCGTCCTTGACTCCAATGCACACATAACAGCCTAGAGAAAGCTACATTGGTCTAAAATGGTGCTTTTACACTACTTATTTTCAGTTGGGAATAAATAATTTACTTTAAGATAAATTTCTTTTCCTAAACTGCAATTTTTAACTGCTTTTGTTCAAAGATATTTGTATATAGCAAGTATTGTTATCACTGTCGCGGGAAAAAAATCAGTTTTACTCACCCCTAACGCGAAATGTCTCTCAGTTGGGAGAATGAAACATTATCCGGATTTATTACTTACTTCTAACTTTAGATTTCACTGTGAATAATAAATTTCTTGTTAATAATATCCACTTGAAGGGTTTTATTGTCTCTTTTTATATTTTTCTGATCAACTTTTCCATATTTTCCATCAGTTGGAAAAGGAAATAAATCCACCAACTTTTTTTTTAATTTTACAACAATACTTGTAAATTGTCTGAGCAAATCAGAAGAAAGTTCTAAATATTCAGTAAAAATGTATCCTCTCAATAAAGAAGAAAAAAAATCAGTATTCACTAATTTCTCACAAAACAGATGTTTGGATTTATTTCCTTCTTCCAACTACCGATTCAATTATTTTCGCTTTTTTTAATAAGTCAAAGTACAAGGTAATCATCAAAAAGGAAATGAGAGTACATTTAAATTATACATTCCAGATGACACAAAAAAAAGCAAATGGCGACTGTAACATATGACTTGGGTTCGACTCCACTACCTCATTAGAACTACCATTACAAATCTACAACTACATATAAATAACATATATCTCCAGTATGCTTCATACATTAGTAAGAATGGCTTGTGTTCAACTATAGGTTATAAACCATGCTCTATTACAAGTCTTTACAAAGTATATGCCAATACTGCCAATACTGTTTTGCTCCCTTACCTTTGATTTATTACCGAGGAATGAGCCGACCGTAATTAGAAAAGTGACCACTTAGGTGGCAGCACTGGATTAAACAATTTGCAGAACTGACAACTATTATTCCCAACAGCGTCATAATGAAAAAATAAAAATAAATTCTGTTACGCAATGAATTTGTTGTTAAAACCCATTTTGAGGTTCTGGCTGAGCTCTTGTTCTAACTGCGCAACCAAAAATTCAGTATGTATATAATATCAGAAGTCTCTCTAAAATACCAGAAATATATAATTCAAATATTGCCTTCAAATCCGAATCTACAATCACGTGTTGCCGTTTTTGTTACACAATTAAACATAACAAAATCGAACGTACCTAGTAAGTCTTTCCATCCATAGATGACATCTCTTTTGCGTATTACTGATGGAAACTTCCACAATATTGAGGAAGTTGAAAATCCTCCTTTTCTGTGTAATCCACGATATCTGAATTCCGGATTCAATCTATTGTGTTATAAACAAATACATTGAAAATGGAAAAGTCATAGACCAGGTAATGATATACAGTGTTACATTTAATTTTAATTTGATTTAACTTTTGTTTAAATAATGAACCAATAGGTTAGGTACGAATTACAAATATTTGTTTGTTGCAATTGGTCTTCTAATTTATTGATTAAATTACGCTATGTAATTAACAGCGTTGTTCAAGTATACAATAGGTAAAAATTTAATGGAAATTTTGAAATTTTATGACAGGCTAACCTTATCAATGCAATGGTTTGTATCGGAATTGTTTGTGCAATATAATTAATAGCACTATTTAAGTATTAAAGAAGGGGAAAATATAGGTATATTTTAAAAATATACGACCACCTGACCTTTATGATTGTAATTGTTTGTGGCAGCTACTGGTAAAATTTCATTGTTAGTTGTGTGAAATATATTTGAAGTTAAATAGCGCCGCACCCTTAGTTATCTTGTAGAAACAATGAATGCCCAAACGTAGCACGAAATATTAAAATGTTTACATGTGTACCGCTTTGAGGTATTTGCTTGTCCATGCCAACTTCACGCCAAATTAGTGGCGAAGTTTCAAAGTGTTTTAATACCTTTAAATCCATTGCATATACGATAAAACTGTACCACTTTCCAACAAGAACTGTTACTCATTTTTTTTAATTTAAAACAAAAAATATTACTACTTTTCAACTTCTACAATTCCGTTAATTACAATACACAAACGATGAGATCAGAGCACTAGCCAATACAAACATACACTTTCATCGTTAGTGTAATGAAATTAACTGCTTTACCCAAGTTTAAAAATAGGGCAAAATTTAACTGAAAATTTGAAAGATAACTAAAATGCTTTTATTACTACAAGAATTTGTGCCCGAAAAAGGCACAGTTTCATGATTAGTGCAATGAATTAAGCGGCGTTAGAACACTGAAATTTCCCAGGTAATTTTGCAGCTAGTTGTCTGGGACACTAGCAAATGCATGAAAAGGGTATATGTTTGAACATGTTAAACGTTTGTGCTACATATTTCCTGGTAGATGTCAGCTTTTTATGTTTTGCGCAATGTAATTAACATAGTTATGGAAGTTTAAATGTAAAGAAACTGACATGTCCAGACCAATAAATTTTAAGTTGGCCGGGATATTACAAAATGCTTAAAAATGTATGCATTGGAAATGTCAATTGTTTGCTGCTCCGATTGTGCTCGTAATGCTCGGGTTCCATCGTTTGTGCAATTATATTTGGGGCATTGTTGAAAATTAGAGACCAGAGATTTTTAAGTGTAATCGTTCATAAGGGAAAGTGGTACAGTTCCATTCTTAATGCAATTAAATCAATAACTTTAAAAACTTCTAAATGTTCTGCTGATATTATTGTTAAGTTGGTCAAGACGAACATTTGCATCAAAAGCGAATATATTTGAACATACCAGACGTTTGCGCTATTTTTGTGTTGGTTAAGTGCCCAGCAACCATTGTTTCTCCAATTTAATTAACTTCATTGATTACGACAACTACGAACTGGCAGACATGCATCTGTGTTACGGGGGAAGCCCGTGGTAATGGATATGCAGCAAGTCGTATTTACAGAGAAAGATTTCCGGACAGGCAATACTCGGACCACAGACTATTTGCTAGATTTCATCAACGTTTACGTGTGTCGAGATCATTTCGTCCAACATTCGTTGGTGGTGAGAGGCGCCACAGACGAACGCCAAGCTTTGAAGAGGAAGTCTTGGATAGAATAGAATAGATCAACAAGCACACATGTGATAGCTCATGACATGGTACAACTCATGGATCTGTTTGGCATGTGCTAGAAGAGCAACAGCATCACCCATACCATCTGCAGAAGGTACAGGTACTGGGACCTAACGACTACGGTCCTCCTCACCGTGCGTTTGTGCAATGTTTTCTGTAACAGCATGGCAGTGACCATACACGGACGGGGATGCTTCACGAGAAACAACTTTTTCAACAATAGAAACAGCCACATTTGGGATGAAGAGAATTCACACGCTCAGTTCCTTGGATCTCACCAGGAAAGGTTTTCTGTGAACATCTGGGCTGCTATCCTCCATGGGCACTTGCTCGGTCAATTCATCATGCCGCAACCTCTGAATGGTGTGGCGTATCTTGCATTCCTGCAGGAGAAATTGTAATAACTGATGGAGGATGTACCCCTCGCAGTACGCAGGTCTATGTGGTTCCAGCATGATGTAACCACCTGTCATTTCACCATGAATGTTCGCGAACACTTGACAAACAACTATGGAGCCTGGTGGATTGGACGAGAGGGGGTCGCATGGACAGCACGCTCCCCGAACCTTACCCTTCTATTTCCTTTTTGTGGGGATATGTAAAATGTCTGGTGCACTCCTCTCCAGTTGCTAGTAGTAACGAGCTTATTGTAAGGTTTAACGACGCGTTTAATCACATCCGAAATAATCCTGCAATGTTTCCAAGTGTTTGAGAGTCCCTTCTTCGGCAATATCGCATATGCAATCTGGTGCAAGGTGGCCACTTTGAACACCTCCTGTAACACAATGTAAGGGTACATGAGACATACCGTCACATCTTATGTTACGCTCAATAACTACCGAGGTTTTCTTCACGCACTGTACAATGCTTATGTTACACTTCTTTGTAAATGTGTTCATGTTAACCAATGCTGTAAATTACATTGACGCAAATAAATGTATGTATGTATGCAGATCACTTAACGCATAATAACCGCAATCCATCCGTAAACAAACCATGACATATTGCTACAGAGAAGCCAAACATTGTCCCATTATGCAACCACGCATACCATTCTTCACTCCTTGCTGATCTTGTATTTGTGTGAGGTATCGACTTTCAATCATTATATTATTGTTCTCTGGTATTAAGTCATTCTCTAAATGCTCTGATCGACCTTGCCGTCCAATTCTTGGGGAATCCCTCAATTCACTGGGAAATCCCTCACGCACTTTCCCATCACCTCTGACAAGTGCATTTTCCAAGCGTGCAAGTCCGATTCTTTTGACGAAATGATTGACTGCAAGCTCTACAGCTATTAGTATTCGAAATAAATCGCCTTGAAATAGAGTTTTGGACGTCTTTGGTTCTATCTAGTTCCGAAACAACGCATGATAGGGCGCGTGTTCATAGGAACATTTTTTTCTTGTTTTGGTATGAGGATTAATCTCCCGAAGTTTGTACCAGAGGACCTGAAAGACAATGTGTATATATATTCAGTATAAAGAAGCTAAGAAACCCTATCTTGTGTTGAAAGCTAAATGTTTATAGTAAGGAAAAACATAGAAAAAATGAACAAAATACAACAAGATTGAACAGAAATAACGCACAAGATTATAAAATGTGTCAGCTCAAAAACGAGGTAATGGGACTTTCACTACAAGTGTGTGTATAGGTTGAATTAGATTGCACTGAATGGGAATACTTGACATGATTTATTTTCACAACTCTAGTGTGCCACTTAAGTAAAATTAAAATTAAAATTAAAACTGATTATATAGATATTCCATAGAACACCGAAGTCTTCTGGGACTGTCTGTGATGAGCATAACAGATATTGGGTTTTACGGTCCCTGGCTATTTTCATAGATAATTTTATTTCAAATAATCCAGGTACTTTAGAACCGAATCTCTTTCATAATCATTGTTTTATTAAGTCTGATTTGACGGTACTTTCAAAGTATGACATAATTTCAATATTGAGTTAGGGTAATGCAACATTTTTCCTTCTTGTTGGAAGAAAAACGTCTCAAATTTTAAGCCTGGTAGAGTGATCTTTTAAACCACCACTTTCACAATCTATGTTAGCATTTCCTTTCTACCTATTTTATAAGTAACGTCAGATTTTCTCAAACAAGCACACGATCTGGCTGCTGTTAGAAGATCCAGCAGGTTGGTGCTGCTATTTTGGACATATTCAAAGTCATATCGCTGTCATTAAGTGTGTTCAAGCCTTTCATTATCATGAGTATTATTTAAAACATCCTACATCCCATAATAGACTTAATATTGTTCGTTGTATCTACAAAGCAATCCACTTAAGTGACCTCCTCGCTCCAACCACCACATTTCTAACATTTTTCAAAATATCTAAAAAACAAACCTATAAAAAATGTAAGCGCATAGTGCATTAGAGCTTACACAAATTACTATGAAATACAATGAACAGCCATCTCGAAATCTTGTCGATTTATAAGTAGTGACACTTCAATTAAATAATGACTTCATAATCTTTGAAAACGTATCATTCATCAATAAACTAAGCTCAAGATCGCTGTCCGTTGTATTTCATATTAATTTGTAAGTTCTAGTGAGCCGTGCGCTTACATTTTTAATAGTGCTCGGAGTTTTCTAAACATTTAGAAAAGCGTTAAAAAATGGGAGCGGACGCGAGGAGCGCTCTTAGAAGGACATGCTTTGTTTGGTTAAAAAAAGTAACAACAAAACCACCACTTATTAGCCTCATTACTTACGTTTCCAATAACAGATTTTAAAGCAGCCCCTCTCACAACCTTTTTCTGTAAAAAGTACTGGTGGCAACTATCTTGTTACGTGACATGTAGAGTGGATTTCATTGAATAAGGGCATAGAATAAAACATAATTACACACATACAAAAGTCCAATTACATAAATTAACACTATAGTCACAGACAGCTTAAAAGGCACTGATATAGAATGAAATAGAATGTTTTTTTTCTGTAACCTTGGACGACATATAATAAAACACTTTTCTGGTTTCCACATTTCCTGCAAGAATTCATCAGCACTCTTAATGGACATTGAAAATGTACGGAACATAGTATCCAGTAAACATTTCCCATTACCACATTTCGAGTAAAAAGCCAATTCTCGATTTCTGGTTACATAGAATAAAATATTTATCATGTGATGAAGTGAAGGTCAATATGCAGTTCACTTTGAACAAGCGCTTCCTTTCCATTATCCCTTTCAGTAAGCGTCTACACTCATTTGTGCGGTTGTGCCGAAAGATGTTCATGCAATCAGTGTTATTCCGATACGAATAGTTCAACTGCGTCCTGTTGAACGCTGTTTCCCTGGGTTACGTTTGTTCAAATCTACGTCTTTTGGGCAACGGAGCATCTGGATGCATGCGATTCAGTGATGTTTAAAGTTTGGTTTCGATCTTTTATTCAAGCAAAGCTTACAAATAACCCTGGGTCTCTTAGACATCACTAACAAGGGTAGTATTTCGGTTCCGAAAGGAATGTTTCGATAAGACTTCGTATATATATCCGTCCCCCGATGCTGATAATGTCGGCAAAGTAATTCAGCCGTATAAGGCCGCTTTTGTCCGCTAGAGGATGTTAAAATTAGGAGCAATGGGACACAGTCGCTGCTATGGCTTCTCCAGTTTCGGTTTGAACAAGCATTTATTACTCAAAATATCTACATGAACATACCTGATTGTGTTGACAAAGACTGCAAAGCCACAATGCCGTGTAGCAAATAGTTTGGCAGCTATAGGCCTGTATGTGTCTTTCCAAATGCAAGTGAGGCTTTTCTACAAAATGAGTAAAACAGAAGAGAGATTCAAAATAGGCGCACACCTTCAAATTCACAATTCATGGACATGGTGTCAAATGCCACCTTATTTTACACTCTTGAAGTTGCTGACAGTTACAGATAAAGGACACACGTAGAAAGGGTCCTGGAGGTGCTGACCCCACCTCCGAAATTCAGATTTTTTTTGTGAGATTAGTATTCATTTTTGCAGTGTGCTTTTGAAGGTTGCCGTCGTGTGTCTTTTGTCCTGTGTGTCTATTGTGATTCTCCCTTCTGTTTTAAAATTCACAAGTTTTATTTTTTCGGCACTGAAGATCCCTATACGGGGAAGGTGACACTGAAGGTGGCGATTGAAAGCTTCAAATAAGTTACCTCTGAAGGGGCTTTGTATAGGCTTCGGACGATGTCATCTAACAACTGTCATACCCAAAGGCCAATCTTTATCATACCACTTTTTCCGCCTTGGTGAAAATTTCGATTTACGCTTACGTGGCGTAAATTTAACCTACGAGACCAGATTTCCACAGCTGTGAAACAAATTGATTTTCCCCCGCACTGTCACGTATATATACTACTAATGCACTTAAATACAAACTTAAGAATGGAGAGATTGTTAATGTACTTTTGTCTCAAAATTCTTATAACCAATAAGAATTTTAACGTCGAAACACAAAACCTTACCCGAAGACCTTAGTTTATCAATTAACGCACATAAATAGAGGAAAAAGATGACCGTCATGTAAGGCAGTGTTGTCAATGTACACAAAAATTCACCAAAAGAAACACCGTTATGTATAATGTTTTGTAGGTAAGCATAAAATACAACTTAAAATATGTTCTAAGTTACGGGAATTGTATCCGTCCATCAATATTATATTGTTTAATAGATATAGGGCAACACATGAAACCTATGGCAATATTTTTAAAATCATTCAAGATTAAATTGTCTGCCAGCTAAATAAATTATTTGCTCTGAACCTAAAGTTTTAGTATAAAGTTTTAGGTCGTTTGATAGAAAAGCTATAAGAAAAAGGGATCTTATAATCCTACTCACTGTGTCCGTCCGTATCTGCAAATTAAATCTCAGGAAATACATTATGTAGAGAGACGCTTGAAGTGTCGTTGGAAAGGTCTTGGCTAGACTAGCTCAGAGCCACCGGAACGATCTTCATTAGTGAAGTAATCCAGTGTTGCTAACCATTGTTTAAAAAACAATTGTTCAAATTGCTTCAATTCAGTTAAACCTAGACACGCCTAACTTAGCATAAATATTATTCGACACAATATAAAAACCTATTTAAGGGTTTACTTCTACTTTCCAGTGTAGTCAACCTATTTCCTATAAAATAGTTTTATTTTCAAATTGCTTCCATTAATGTCGACATGGTAACACCAATTATCAATTTGACAGAACAGGAACATACTGTACGTGTTTCCGCTTTCAGTTACCCCAATGTCACTGTTGCCAACCTGTGCCCCAAATATATTTCATTAACTACAACGTTCAAAGGGGCGACTGCAGAGTCGTTGGAAAGGTTCCGCATTGAGTAACTCAGAGCCGATCGGTATAGTAGTTCAGTACTGTCAACCCATTTTTTAAAAAAATAAGATTAATCAATTGTTCACTTTTCCCTAGCTGCTCTAAACTTTTCTTCAACATTGTTCAACGCAATAGAAAAATACCGTAAGGTTTTACGTGCCTAACCACTGTGGTTGTCACCGTTGCCAACCTGTTCTATAATAATTAATGCGTGCGTGGTTAAACTGCTATGAAAGGACCGGAGCTCTCGCGATTGTTAGTATATTCACAGCTCTAATTTTTGTTGTTGTTGGATACATCCTATTTGAAACAAAAATCTTAAAATGACATCTTCTCGCTCTTCTTGGGCAATTCTCACAATTAAAGGTGGTTTTGAAATGTTGATAGCTTTTAAGCTGGATTTATTCTTCAGAAAAATGGCTCATCTTAGAGGCTTTTATACAAACGTTGCGGCTTGAAATCAGGCATTAACCACTTTTTTGGGTATATTTTCGTCACTTACGATACGTCGCGACAAAAGGTTGAGATCAGGAGCGTTGCCAGTATCTTCTATAAATGCGAGAACTGAATAAGATTTATCCATGCGTACTGTATTCTTTATATCGGAATTCTCTAGTCCCCTTTAGCACCGGCCCTGTTTAATTACCGCTGTTAGTAATTTATAAGGGCTTCAGAATTATTTTGGTGTAACCAAGAGTGAAACATAGAAGCGGAACAATTTATAAATTTAAACATTAAAATACTGGAAAAAAACATGACACTTAAATTATTTATTGTTTCTACCACCAACTACAAGCAAATCCTGACAAAACTAAAAAAAAAAAAAAAAAAAAAAACTTTAACTTTTATTAAAAGATATACCAGGTGCGTAAATATGAAACCGGAATTTATGTACAGAAAACACACAGTGATTGGATGACAATGCTAAGAACTATTTTATTCGAAACATTGGCCATCGTTAGCTATACATTTCTGCCATCGTTCCGTCAATGTGTGGATGCCAGACCAAAAAACTGTGCCTCTTGTGCTGCAAACCAGCCATAAAAACATTTTCGTAAGATGTGAAGCGCTGGTCAGCAAGTGCGTGTCCCATGGATGCAAATAAGTGAAAATCGGAAGGCGCCAAGTCTGGTGAGTAAGCCGCATGCGAAAGGATTTCCCAGCCAAGCACTGAAATCGTTTAATTGACCGGTTTTGCTGTGTGGGAGGGTGCATTATCGTGAAGTACAATTACTTTATGTTGTCCTTGGTCATATTCTGGTCGTTTTTCACGCAAAGCTTGATGCAAAACGATAATTTGTTTCGGTAACGTTGGGTATTAACGGTTTTGCCAGGTTTCAGCAGTTCATAATAGATCACTCCCTTCTGATCCCACCAAATACAAAGCATTGTCTTCCGTCCATAGCAATTTGGTCTTGCAGTCGATGTCGCCGGTTCTCCTGGAGTTACCCATGATCTTTTACGCTTAGGATTCTGATGTTTCGTCACCAGTCACAATTCGATGGATAAATGATTTCCTTTTGTACCTGGCAAGCAGAATTTTGCAAGTGGTTTTTCGATTTTTCTGCTGTCGTTCAGTCAATGCATGTGGAACCCATTTCCCCAACTTCTGAATCTTGCCCATGGCTTTTAAACATGGAAACTACTTCTCGTGTCACATTTAATTGATCCGCGAGTTGTTGTTGCGTTTGAGCGTCATCCTCATTAAACAAAGCTTGCAATTCACTGTCTGTGAACTTTTTCGGTGGTCTTCCACGTTCTTCGTTACTCACGTCAAAATTGCCACTTTTAAATTTTGTAATCGACGCATAGCACTGTGACTTACCAAGAGCATGATCACCATAAGTTTCGACAAGCATGCGATGCGATTCTGCAGCAGTTCTCTTCAAGTGGTAACAAAAAATCAATGTTGTCCGCACATCGTGGTTTGTAGGTACAAATTGCGCCATGTTCAACGCTATTCAACACTACACTGAGACATGAAACTTGTCTGGTTGTGAGTTGCAAATCGTTATCAGCAGTTAAAACAAGCAAGTGGCGCCAAGGACGCAGTTTTTGTATGAGAAAAGCATAATACTATTTCAAATGTTGCAAGTCAACTTCCCAATTTTTTACATTAACCTATGGGAATTTGCGAAAGAAATGAAACTGACTGTCATGTGACATCGCAATTAGTGTTCGACTTATGAGGGCGGGTGCAAGGGGATTTTCCCGGTTTGTGAGAATTTCATTCCCGGCTGTTGATACCGAATATGTTGGAACTTACCATCAACCACTAGTCTTAGGATCCTGCCCTCGTAATTTATAACAAATGGAACACTGATAGGAATAAATGCTTTACTTGCATAAAATAGCCGCTGAAGGTGACAGGATGGAGCCCTAAACTCTGTACTCGGCCCTGGCACTGACATTCTTAACTACAGCTCTGTACTAGCATGGTGATAATGAGTGTTCTGCCCGAAGGCAGGTCTAAGGACCGTGGCCCAGTTGAACCGATTGTGGTTAGCAATTGCCTTTCATCGGATGAAGATGACGCTCTAAGAACGAAACCTACAGTTTAGTTTAGAAGCTGAAATTTGGCATGAAGATTCGTGAGTAGGTTGAAATTACGTGAAATATAAAAAGATGCGATCATCCCATTAAATAAGAACCACAACAACACTCCTCCACCCGGTTATCGAAAATACACTTTCCGATCGTCGAGAAAGCTGAAGTTCGTCAAGATTATTTTTCACAAGGGCGTCTGCAGGATTTTCCGTAAGGCTGGGCAATATTAAGTGCACACACACAAACCAATGGTGGAGAGGATTTTCGTGAGGAAGGGGATCTGGAAGAATTGAAGAGGAACATTTCCGATATTTTACCGCTAAGTGATTTTTCAATATAAATTATATTTCGCCTCATATTGCTAGGTTTTATCATGGAATATGACATGGATATCCTCACACATTTATATTTATCGTAAATTAGATTTGGATAAGATTTGTCCAGAAACAAATGGAAACCTTTTTGAGATAACTTGTTTCAATACTGCTATAAGAAATAAAGTATTTTATCTTGAGATGGTGCGCGCCCTATCTATAGGCCCACCACTGCCTTCCTATGATTTCCACTCCAGGTCAGAAATAAGTATGAAGAAAAGTCAATAATTCATAATCACTTCTTCCCCTCTACCTCAAAAGTAATCTTCATCTCCCGGAAAATCTGGAATGGAACAACTAACGGTTCGCATATTTTGGTGTTCTGATAACGATATCCACACAGCCCAGTTGGCCAGGCAGTAAGGATTTGCACTTTGAATTGGCAATGGATAGTTAGGTATGTTCGAATCCCACGACCGACCATTCTAAGATTTGCCAAAGTTTTGCTCTGTTCTATCAGGCGGATGCCGCGATGGTACCTCGTCGATCACTCCTTCATCCTCTACATCCTACATATCCCACCAGACTTGAGCCAAAGATGCCAAAATACCATAAATAAATTCAAATTGAAAATAGCGATATCCATCGAAGTTATGAACACGCCTAGCGGCGACAGGCTTAAAAAGTATTACTTTGTAAGGAGTGTTTAAAAAGTTATGCAAATACATTCCATCAGCAAATAAAAATAATTTTAAGAAACATAATTATCAAATATTAAAAGTTCATAGTTTATTTTTCCTTGGAATCTAATGCTTCAAAAACTCAGTTGAACGTAGCACACAATTCAATCCATTGATTCTTCTGCAAATTTTGTTTTTTATATTTTTCTGACGATGAAGCCCAATTGCTTTTGTTTTTTAATTTTTCTACCTCTCTGATCTAATGTTTTTATTTATAACAGAAACCTCTGAGCAATGATACCGGCAACAATTTTCGACCTTTGCACTGACATATGTAGCAAGGTTGCTCAGCAACTATCCTGAATCAGTGGCAACGCTGCCATATACATTTTTCTTCGTTCGTTTTTCTCTGGAGGGAAATTATTTTATAAACATTAGCTTCGCTCGTTCTTTAGATCAACGACGGCAATGTTTGAGAACGAGACTGCAGAAACTCGGGAGTGATGGGCACGAATATATTCATTTGCTTCCATTATTTTATAGAACGCAGCGTTCGTGTGGTTCGAAAGATGCTTGATAAACCTGTTTACCTATAAGCAGCATTACAACACTTCGGCAATTCCCACAATTGAAGACAGCATGCACCGATCACGTGACTGTAGAACGCATATTGTCATATGGCTGAATAAGGCATAATACATCCCAAAATATTAATAAGCGGACAGAAAATACTGCTTCATTCAAAAGCACTTGTCAGATGAAAGGGAGTACGTTAGAAGTTTCTGAAATTCCAAATCTTTCAAATACTTGTGAAAACGTTTGCTACCGAATGGCTAATTTTAGCATGTACATACATTTGTGAGTTATTTTTTCTTTTACACATGAAGGAAGACATGGTTTGAAGAACAAGGACTCGAGTATGACACTGGGTCGCCCATAATCAGTTTGAGATTATGAAGGTAGCATTTATGCAATCGTCTTGAAACAGTCAATATTAAGCAGCATCGAAAAAGCTGCTTCAACAGTCTATTCGCAATGATCTGTTTCTTAACTCTGTCTTCGAAGCATGTTTTCATACATAAAAGAATGTGGTTGGGATTAAAATATCTCCTGCATTTTTGTAGGCTACTTCAGCTATTCTTTCTTAAAGTTCCGTAACTGGCCTTATATAATATATGGAAACTATGTAAAAGTGAGAACCTCTAGTCTGAAAACTTAATTGTTTGAGTGAGAATATTTTTGTAAATACGCTATGATGTTATTAGTATATTTAACATTGGTGTTTATTAACGTTCGTAAACATGGTTTTAGTATATCCTTAATAAAGTATATTTTGTAAAAATTAACACTGTTCAAATCCTATATTGAAACCCATATATTGTATGCAGTTGCATACATTGCAATTTCGCCTATTGCAGAAATTAAGTGAAGCAACATTGTGTTATCTTTTGGGTATACGATCTAAAGATTTCTTCTTCCAAAACAATTTCTTTGCAGACATTATCAACTACATCTACTGAGTGCACACTGAAGGGGATTTCATCGACATTGTCCGTGGCACTAGAAACATTTCAAGGGAATTCGTTGAAGTCACTGGACGTGGACGAACAGGGAATTCGTGCAGAGGAGGGAAACACACCTTCATCATCATCACTTTGTATGGCCAAACTTAACACTTCCGCACTAATGCTTAATACATTTCGTAATGTCTTCAGACATAGGCTTACTTAGAAGACATTTTGAATTTTTGTATTTAAGTAATCAAAACATCACAGGATCCATGTCTGCTGTGATGTGTTTAGTAGATGGTTTCCTTATGTATGTATGTCTGTAAGTGTGAAGGCATTAGATTCTCCTGAAGCGCAATGTCTGTAGGCGACAGAGAGCAGAGAATTGGCGACTAGGAACAAATGCATCAAATTTTGTCTGTCTATACCTTGAAACCCGAGACACACGGCAGTCATATCACATCACGCCAACGTATGCATCGCTAGAATATCTATAATGTCTCCATATTTCTCCACTTTTAATCTTATTTTCAGTTGTTGTGTGGAAGCTGATTGGTGATTCCATTATAATGAATACTGTTATGCTCTCCAGCAGTACGATAACAGAAGAAATGCATGTGTGTCGTCTAACACGACAACAATTTGCACGTCATCTATTTTACTCACAGGAACTCTAATTGCCGGTTGAACGAGGATTTCATCTGCCTCTTAATGTGTGGACTGGTAGGTATGCCTACTCTTCGCTTCACCTCTCCTTGTAAATCTCAAGTGGGTTGACATAGGAGCCACTTATAAATAGTCTCAGTACGTTTGTGAATTCATTAAGAAATTAAATATCCTGTATAAGAAATTTAAATATCATATTAAAGTTATACGCGTCTTGTTTGCATGCACACAAGTAATATTTTTCTGAGACGACATAGGTGTTTGCTGTGAGAATTTGTGAATTCTGGTCATTCCTCTGTCCCTAGAAGATCGCCATATTTAAACTGTGAGATTTGCCCAAGGGTGAGAAGGTGTCGTTTTCATCTCAAATAGACTCCACTTAAATTTATCAACTACAAAATTACTTAACACCAAACTTTTGTGTGTGTCATATAACATCATTCTGTCACATAGGACACCACATTGAACAGTCATCTTAACGGCGGACGCTATCTTGAATTGTGGCAGTTGAAAAGGGGTGAAAAGTGTCATAATCCATTTTCGTCTTAAATTTTTCTTACTTAAAAGTTACCAATAAGAAAGAAAATTTTATGCTAAAATTTTGGGTCAACGATCGGCTGCCGGACTAAAGATTTGATACTTATGTCACAAGTTTCAAACTTCCTTGCCACAAAGTTGTATTAAGGAGAAGCGTTTCAGAAAATAGAATAAAGTACTATTGTTACCCTAATATTATTTTTACTTGCCTTTCTGATGTTTGGAGCGTAACAGGCACGTATTGGAGTTCATCGCAGGAAGGAGCACAAATACATGACTTATCTGGTTTGATGAAATCATCTGAAATAAAACGTATTTAAAAAGTCATCTTAATATTCTTTGAAATTAAGAACATAATATATCGATATAATTATACCTGTGAAATATTTAAAATGTTGTCAAAATTATGAAGTATAAGGTCATTCAGAAGACGAACAATATTTTTGATGAATCTTAGATAAAAATAAATTATATTTACTTTCGAAAGCTTTATTAACAAATTGGTCCAAAAATGAAAATTTTATTCAAGGTGTGCTTCGTATGCTACGGCTAGTTATGAATAAGTTTATCAATGTCTTCTGCCCCGGTAGGAGATGAAAGTCTTTCATTTTAAATCTGCCACTTCACGTGTCTACTTTCTAAGTAAAACCAGGTAACTGAAACACAAAACTCGGTGAAATAGTCATAAAATAAACCGCTTTTCTGTTTCGTTACTGAGTTTTTAGACCGTCACTCTGAAAGTAAATAGTCTTCACAGATGCAATGATTCTTTTTAGTGAGTTAACACTTAGCTAGGTGTGTAAAAATCGTACTTGGATTATGGCGTAAATAACTACTCAGTGTACTAAAAAAGTTTCAATTATTTTAATTTTTGGTCTCGTAGTAATGATACTGACTTTTAGCAATTTAATTTGAAGGTTGGAGTTAATGGTCTCCCACCAGGTAAAACTGTAAAAAGTGGAAACACGAAATGGATGAAAGTTACTCCGCTTTATGGAGAAATAAAAGTCGAAAATTAGCGTTTTTTTGTATTTACTCTTAAACATGGATATAATGTAAGCCTTTTAGTCAAAATATTGGTAAAATTAACTCCATTTTTAAAGTTAAACACTTTCTTTGTAATAGCTTAACGTTAATTGAAATTGGGTTGAAATTGGTTAAAGTGATTTGTCCGTGAACGTTCAACTTATTTTATGTTTAAAAATCGGTCATTTTCTAATCGAAGTGTAAGCTAAACTGGCAAGTTTGAGGTTACGTACTTTTGTGGATGAAGTTTAAGTCTTAGTTGGATATTCTATAATCCAGTAACAGGAGTAACGTTACTTGCTTGTCACTGAACGCCCCGCCATTTTGAGTGTTTATATTGCTTTTACTCTGTAAACAGTAAACAATTCACTGGTGGACCGATAACGGTAAGCATTGTATTTGGCGGAAAGAGAAATTAAGTTAGGTATAAATCTTTACACTGTAGCAAACGTATCTTTCCTCTTTTCACGAGACATTCCTCGTAGTAAAATAAAATACGTGTTAATGATTATCCTGCTTCGCAGCAAAACCCTAGCTATAGATATCACATGGAAAGCCAGAAACTCCAACTGCTTTCGTAGCTTAGGGTTCGCGCTGAATCGTGACCGAGTGAGGACGCAAACTTCCTTGCTCCCGATTTGAAGGACTTTTATGTTAAGCTGCACTGACCAGCTTTGTGTTTCAGAAGTTTTTCTGTTCTTTAGTGTGACTTTATATATTGACTGTATTGTGCTGATTATAAATTAACATTGATAATGTCTCGTGTTGTTCGCAAGAACACAGTCAAGTGTGAATTTAACAAGCAAACCAGGCATATCCGACCATCCGCATTGGATATTCACAAATACTGTTTTACATGTGGAACCAAATCAATTGGAAGAACTACAACTGGACAATGAGGCCTATTGTGTATATCTGAAATTTGTGTCAGTTTGCAGTTATGACAAATTTCTCCGGTCCACTTCGTCAACACTTCCCTATACCCATGACGATGGAACTACTAATCAAGTGCTTGTTTCCCCTGCAGAAGATGGGACTACTTCAGTTCGTATATTGAACGTACGATTAGAACTAGATAATAGTGTTATTCAAAATGTTCTCAGTCAATATGGTTCTGTGAAAAAGATTGTTAATGCACAATGGGGTCAACGTTTTTGTTTCCCAGTGTTCAATGGGACACGTGTCGCATCTGTCCAAATTGTTCGTCCCATTCCATCGCGTATTATGGTAAACAGTTTTAGAGGTCAGGTTTATTATGATGGTCAGATTCCGACTTGTTTTTTTGCCATGATCCAACACACTCCATAGCAAATTGTAAAAAAAGTAAAATGTGCCTTCAACGACATGTGTCAACGCCACCATTCTCTCCGCCCTACAATTCGAACACACAATCGCTCTCTCTCCATTGATTCAGTGCACGTGATTTACAGTGATCACGGAATTGCTAACATTCGCATCTAAAGAAGAGTGGTTTTCTTATCACGTGCTGTTTTGTGTGTTCCACTAACAGGTTTCCTTAGACATTGGAATGAAGTGTTTGAGGTTGTTTATTTTTTCATCTGCTTTCTTGATATGTCCCTTACTACACGAATAGCGACATTCAATGTCAACGGATTTTTTTCTGATTTTAAGATTAGCTTGTTAAAACAATTTCTGTTTAAATTCGATATTCATATATTGTTTACACAAGAATTATGTACAACACAGTTAGACTCGGTTTATGGTTACGATGCTATTACGAATATTGGAATGGATCAGCGTAGCTGTGGTATTTTAATTAAACACGGTATTCATTACAATGAAACCCAACACTTATTATCTGGTAGAGGCATCAGTTTTGTTAGCCATACCACTTTATTTAAAATTATTTACTCACCAAGCGGTTTTTTATAACAGACGAGAACGTGATATTTTCTATAACACAGAGATCGTACCTTTGTTTTCCCAGACTAATAGATTAATATTTGCTGGTGATTTTAACGCTGTGTTGCGGGCTTGTGACACAACAGGATATTTTGTGTCATGTACAAGTCTACAGACCTTGGCTGACAAATTGCAATTAATTGATGTTTGGGTTGCCAAACGTAATGATATTTTTACATATAAAACTAGTACAATACAGTCCAGATTGGATCGTTTCTACTGCAGTTCTGATCTTATATCACAGGTATCTACTATCACAGCTGTAGCGGCTGAGTATAGCGATCATATCTCTGTAATTATGAATATTTGTTTACACACCCCGGATAATGTTTTTGGTTCTTCTTATTGGAAATTAAATCCTCGTTTATTGGATGATGAAGATATTTATCAGGAATTTAAAACTAAATTGGGTAAAACAACAGAAATATTTTCCTTCAAAGAACCATTAGTGGACGCAATATACAAAAGATAAAATTAAAAAGTTTTTCAATGGCAAGGCGCAGAAAAAAAGCGTGAAATTCATCACACATTTGTATTTTGGTACGGTGTCTTGAATCAGCTATGGTTAGGGCCGCATAACTGAGAAAATTTCATAGAGATAAACAAAATTAAAGCCAAAATTATGCAAATGCAACGAAATAAATTGAATAAGTTCACTAATACAACGTACCCTAGTGAAATGATTAATAACGAGCAGATATTCTTATTTCATCTTATTCGTGCACATAACCGTCGAAAATAATTATTCATTTCACAATTACAAAATGATGAAGGTAATGTACTTATTAATCAAGATGATATAATGCGCATATATAAGCAGCATTATGAACGACTATATACCAACCAGCAAGTGTCAACTCAGGACTAACTATTTGTTTTCTCATGTACCACACCAATTAATGGACGAAGATAACGATCAATTGTTACAGCCAGTGACTGCTAATGAAATTTTGAACACTCTAAAATCTTGTAACAAAAACAGTTGTCCTGGCAAGGATGGTTTAAGCTATAATTTTTTACGCTATTTGGATATTATTAGTGACGAATTTACGCAAAGAGTGAATGAAATTATAACACAAGGTACTGTGTTACAAAATGATGGCATAATAATTCTTATACCTAAAAAGAATAATTGTTATAGTGTATTTGATTATCGTCCTATCTCGATACTGAATACTGATCTCAAGATCATATCCAAACTTTATGCTAATAGGCTTCAGCCCCACGTTGAATACTTGGTTGGTTCTATGCAAGTTGCACTGTCTAAACATTTCAACATTTATTATGCAATAAATAGTATTGGAGACTTGCTCAATTATTTCCGCTTCAAGCGAAAACTTCCAGCGTGTCTGTTTTATTTAGATTTTGCTTGTGCATTTGACCGCGTAAATCACGAGTATTTATATCCAGTGCTCCAGTGCATGAACTTTGATCAGAGACTGATTCAACTTGTTCAAACATTATATTGTAATGCCAAATCTCAAATTTCTATTAATAAATATTTATCTCAATCATTTGCCATACGACGGTCAGTCCATCAGGGTTGTGCTTTATCAATGATTTTATTTGCACTGAGTTTGACACCATTTTTGTATACTTTAAATAGCTTTAGACAACCTCAGCTACATGATTTTCAAAATTTGAATGTCTTTGCTTATGCAGATGATGTTAGTGTGAGTTGCATAACTGCCGAACATATTATATGTATTTATGAGACAATACAACGTTATTTAAGAAACTTTAAGAAATCAAAAAGCTTCCTTTTTAACAATTGTCATGGGTTCGTACTAGATCGCAGATATTTACCTTATGAATCAGTCGAGAAGATGAAAATCTTGGGTATTAACTTTACGTTAGATGAAGAGGCACAGGATACAGCTGTATGGGAACCGCTTGTTTCCCAAATCATAACACAATGCATGACAAATAAAAGCGAGACTTCACATTAGTGCAGCGCATTTGGTATGTGAACACGTACATTTGTAGTAAATTGTGGTATGGGAGCCAGATTTTACCTTTACGTGATAAGTATGCAAAGAAAATACAATCAGCAATTGGTTGGTTCATCTGGGAAGGACATTTTTTTCGTGTGCCGAGAATAGTGTTGCATTTACCACACGAGAGTGGTGGTTTACAATTAATTGATGTTCAGCTCAAGAGTAAAGTGTTGTTTTTAAGTCGTAACTTCAAACTGTATCTTCTCCAAACATCTCACACTAGTCACTGGCTTAATTGCTGGACCGACAGTATCCCAGCACATAACCCTCCTAATGTTAATTATTTGTAACTTAGCGGTGCGGTTACATGTGTATTGATCATAGAATGGAGTTATATACCACTTATGGATCCCCAAATCTATTTTGAACCAAAACAGTTGTATTCTAGTCTCACAAGTAAAGTACTCGAAGTGAGGACTCGAGTTGCTCATTAAGTGAAACCAAAATTGAAGCTAGGGACGAGTATAGTACACCTGTGAAATCCTAGCTGCAGAGCTCCAGTAATAACAAGGTTATGGCGGGTCAAAGTTCAAATAGAAAGCGAATTTAGCTGCTTGCGATGTCCACAAAAGTGATTTAAAAGAGTTTTATTCTGTATTCTGGAATAGCCTGCCTGCCGATCGTGATAAAGTCTTGCTTTTGCTGGATTCATGGAGTGCAAATAATTATGATAACGTATCAAATGAATTATGCCCTAATCATATAACACTGTTCAGACGTTTAATTCCTGGTGGTTGCACTGGTTTCATCCAACCACTTGATGTTTACTTCTTCCGTCCATATAAATCATTTATCAGGTTCATTACTGACACAGTTATCGCTTCCTCGGAAATTAATCTCTGGCATCGGGATAACATTTTACGAATGCAGTCCTTCACTGTCTTCCAATTCAGCGCCTCACGATTTCGCAACATGATCAGGTTTGCGTTTTACAAAAGCGGCTACTTGGATAAGGAGCCCGAGCCCTGGATTTCTCCATTGGATTATTGTTTTGATTCTAATATACGTGACGAGTGTTACAAGACCTCATGTGAGAACATCTCTTTTCTCAAGTGTGCTCATTGTGAGCAAAGTATCTGCTTATCACACGCCTTCATTGACGACTTACATATTGATTGTATCAATGTGTAGTACTTTGTACATGTCTCTTTCCTTCACATGAATCACATTTCAATTCCAAACCATGTCCTTCTGACTTTTGTTCTGCCTTTCAATACAATTCGCTTTGTTTTTGAACTTTGATCCGCCATAACCTTTTTATTTCTGGAGCTCTGCAGCTAGGATTTCACAGGTGTACTATACTCGTCACTAGCTTCAATTTAAGGTATCACTTGATGAGCAACTCGAGTCCTCACTTCGGGTACTTTACTTGTCAGAAAAAATGTATATGGATTGACACTTCCACGTGTGGTACAAAAATTTCCTGACCATGACTTGAATAATACATAAGAATTGGCTACCACAGCATATTCGTAGTTTATTTTATGAAGTTATCCATGACCTAATGCCAACTGACCTAATGTCCATGACCTAATGTCCATGACCTAATGACACATGTATAAGATTCAGCGTAGTACAACAGAACTTTGCCTACAGCGCAACAAACTGGATTCCCTGGGACATAGGTTAACAGAATGTGGAATCCTTATGATAATTTGGAATATCTCACAAAGGATGTTAGGCTTAATATGTAGGTGACCACGACAGGTTTTCACAAGTGATATGTTTCTTCTCCCACCCTGAACGAAGAATAATGCTGTAGTTTGGATTACTGCACACACCTTGCAATATGTATTTGTTAAACCACAAAAGATGATGTCAGCAGAAGACTATATTGACTTCCTGAAGCGCACTCGTTGGAAGTTAGATACGTCTACTATTCAACGCCGGTGTTTTGCTCATTTCCTAAAAGTAATTGACGAGGTGTGATTAATAACTAATACTCAGTTCACACTTTCAAAGTTTATACAACACATGTTAGTTAATTGCGAGCTATTCTCTTGTCCATTTTCTGTGTTTGCGTCAAATGTCATTGTCTACAATGTCTGATTTATTTTGTCTGAAACAACAGTTTCCCATGTATCATGAATAAGCAATAAAAGTTTGTAAAAAAAATGTGCCTAGAGTGTCTGATCAGTGTGCTAGTGGATCCTGGATCGAAACCCGACTACTTCAACTTACTTTCTTTTTTAATTTTAAAGTAATATTACATTTTATTCTTTTCTACTTTAAAAATGCTCTGCTTGAATGACATACGTTGGAGCAGTCATATACAGTATATATGTATATATATACACACGCATTTTGAAATTTTACAGAACGTAAAACGTTCAACCGAAAACGGGCTGAATGTAGGTTAATCCAAAAAGTAGAGGCAGCTCAGCTGCCTCCATTTTTTGGATACCCGTTGTGTCTCCTATTTTTACAGTATAGTAGAGGGATCTACAAAGGCTAATGGAAGATAAACAAAATATCATGGTGAATAGAAGAAACTTCACTATTATCACCCTGAGGCTTAAGATGAATGACATTGACAAAGCTCAGAGATGTCTTGATGAGGATATCTTGAATGTCTGCCTTTACTGCGAGGTCGTAGAGCTGATAACTATACACCGTTAAATCATGTCAAGAAATAGTAACAGATGGTTCATGGATTCTCCTAGATTAAAATATTCTGGAGGTAAACTAGTCCCTCATTCGGATCTCGGGGCGGGGACTGCTTCAGGGGGCTCTAAGGACAGGATTAAGAAGGATCTTAGAATAGGAAGGTGGAACGTACGATCGTTATACAGAACGGTCAGTCTTCATGGGATGCTACACGAGATCGAGAAGTACGAGCTGGACATATTAGTGATAAAAGAAGTCCGGTGGAAGGGTCATGATAGCATCCGGCATTGCAAGAGCACTTTGTACTACGGGGGAACACAGTCTCATAATTTCGGAACAGGATTTCTCATGAACAACAATATCCTCCTGGAGGTTCAGGATATAGAGTTCGTAAACGAAAGACTATCGTACGTTGCGATACGTACTCGATGGGTCAGCATATATTTAATAAATGTCTATGCTCTGATCGAAATGACTAATGATATTAACAAAGATACATTTTATGAGGAGCTAGAGAGATTATTTGACCGATCACCGAATTATAGAACGAAAATTGCGTTGTGTTATTTTAATGCTAGGTAGGAAGGGTGGAAAAGTGTGATCTACTATAGACAAATACAGCCTTCACGAAATCAGCAACATCAATGGACAAAGACTGGTAACTTTCGGGACCTCGAAAAATCTACTAGTAAAGAGCACGTATTTGAATACAAAGATATACCCATGTGTATACACAAATACGCATGGGTATCTCCGGATGGCGACACTCTCAGAAAGATCGATCATGTATTAGTAGATAGACGATGACACAACAACATAATTGACATTAGGACTTACAGTAAACCGGAACAGTGGCGCAACCACAGGGGGGCGGGAGTAGTATACCCCCTCAACTCTGGTCAGACATGAATTTTGCGGGGGAAAGATAGGGCATACATAGGCTACACATCCGAACGTAGGTGACATAGTAACAAAACTTAACCCGAATGACTCGATTGATCCGGTCCGGGATTTATGATGAACTACGAATTTCCGGCGTTGTATTATTCGTGGTCTGGAGGCATTGCCTCCAGTCTCGGGCCTCCCCTGAAAAATACTGTTCAAACACAAGGAAATAATTAAAAGCTCTGCTTTTCCTTCCGGGTCACTGGGATCCAATCTGGTCACTGGGTCAGGTGGCCCAGGCATTGAATCTAAACTTGACCCGAATGAAGTTATGATCCGGTGACCCGTTTTATCTCTGACACTGACAGATCAGATTTTAAGAGTAACTTTGATAGGTACAGATAGGTACAATGGACTGTCTTATCTGAAATCTTTAAACAACGACCTACATTTATAATAATAATAATTATTATTATTATGTTGTCATGTACATCGTTATCACAGACTTTAACGTTTGGTGTTTTCCTGTTGATACTCCAAGAGAGTCCTGCAAAAGTTTGCCACGCTTCTGAAACAGTATGAAACATGGTTTGGAAATTGTTTGTATTTAATAAGAGAAAAAGTTAGACAAGGAAAACAATACACATTTGAATTCCAGTTTGTTTTAATGTTAGACAGTCAGAACGACAGTCGTTTCCACTACGTAACAAATTATTTCCAGTTCAAAATTTTAACGTTTCAAATATTCTTACCTTTGTAAGTTTGGAGACACTTTAATTCCGAAACACTACATATCTTGGAAGGTTCTGGAATAAAATAAAAAACTATTAAATTCTCATTTATACATTAACGGTATCAGAATTGATATCAAATGCACTCCATGTGATGTTTGTGTTGCCCTAAATTTAATAACTAACTAACTAACTCTATGGCTTATGAAACTCGTAAGTTCATCGCTGCAGTAACAAACGTTCGCTATTGGATTTTATCCTGGGCAACATCAAGCCAGTTTTCATCACGAACACCACTTCTCGAAGATCTCTTCTAATATTGTCCTCCCAAGGACGTCTCAGTCTTCACAATGGTCTCCTTCCTTCCGGCCTTCCAACCAGGATAGAATATAATCTTCGTTTTTCCCCCATCCGACCTACATGGCCTGCCCACCTTAGTCTTCGCGATTTCATTATTTTTACAACATCTGGTGAATCGTACAGTCCGTGGAGTTCTTCATTATGCAGTCTCCTTTATTCTCCAGTCATCTCGTCCTGTTTTGGCCCGTATATCTTTCTCAAAACCTTATTTTGAATCACACGTAATTTATGTTCATCTACTAGGGTCGCCCTAGATTTAATAGGTGACAACATGTAATTTGAATGTTCTGATTTCAAGCCTGCTTTCCGTTCATTGTATCAGTACGGTCTTCTGAAAGTGATGATCTGTAACAATGTAATTTGAATGTGATGTAATAACAAATAATACTAAAAAATATGGACATTTTCATAAAACATGAACGAAATAGAAAAAAAGCTTAGTGGCATATCCAACTATCCTTAATGCATTAGATATTCTCCTTCGTTTTATATATAGTCTTATACGTCTTGCACTTAAGGGACATTGCACTGGCGTCGCGATTCCCGTGCCCACCCGCGTTAAGAAGGTGGAAAGATGAAAATTGTAGTTACGAAATCTGTCGTCATCTACGGTTTTCATTTAAGAAAACAATGCAATATGTATATTGTTAACTTGGAGAAAATCCCTAAGTGCGTCCTGGCGGTTGCTTGCCGAACTTCCTTGTAAATTGATAATCTCTAAACAATAAAACTGCATCACAACGTTGTGCTTATCACTAAAGGTATTCACCAAAACAAAACCCAAAAGTAACAAACATATGTTACGAAATTAAAACCCACTTAGATGCATAATATATATAAATTTAGTGGAACACAAATTCTTGTTTGTCTTGCATTCTTCCGTATCCAAACATGGCGCTTCACTATCACTACGGTTCTTACCAACTGGTTGAAAGGGTGGTACTTTATTGAGTTTACCAAAAGTCACCGCGTCGAGATCAGTGTCAAAAGATGTATAACGTTTTTGTTTGCTATGCTTCCTACGTCGTTTATTACGTCGAGTAGTTCGGTTTAAGGTACTAACACTATGATCACTAAACGTATCTGAACCTGCCGTCTGGAGTTTTTCCGATGTTATCAGACTGAGACTGTCTAAACTACCATATAAGGTGGGTGGGGGGTTCTATCCCCGATACTGCCTGCTCTTTGATCTCTGTGCCCATTTCACTCTTTCCCAAAGGCGGGCTTGAAAAATTTTGATTATCCATGGGTTGTTGGCACTCCAAATTGTCTACTGCTACTGTGGGTTCACTTACCTTGTCCGTGTCGTGAGCAAAGTTTGTTGTAATCTTATCCCCTTTGGCGTCCAATTCTGCTGAGATGGTAGCAACCTGTTCTTGTTCCATTGAAGAAACAACCGATGTTGACTGAGGAATATCCTCTAACACTGAAACATCATTGACTGACATCCCACTAGAACCGTGCTTATCTTCTTCATTGGCTGTAGGTGAAACAGAGTGGGGAACCACAAAAGACACTTTATATGGGGCATTTCGGATCAGAATCTTAGTGACCTGATTTTCTTTCGTCTTTTTCTGGGGAAGTAACGGCTGTTCCTTATGGCTTACGATCGGAAATTGATTTAAACTGGCGATGTCATTTTTTTCATCACTCGCTACGTTGAAAGTGTTGCATCATTAAAGGAGTTTTGCCCGCAGTGACCATATGCATGTTACGGGGTGGGGTGTCTTGCGCTGCGGGCACGTATCAGACTTATGTTCTGGATTCGAACAAATAAAGCAGTAGCCTGTCTGTAATAAGACACATCAAGTAGAAGGCCTTTACTACTACTACAATTGAACTACAATTGAAGAAGGAATGTCCTTTTATAACTGCATCCGAACATGTATCATTCCGGTTCGGACCGGGGTACACATGTCCGTCGGAAAATTGATCCTCGCGCACAAAGAGCACTTTATCATAGGGTTGCAAACTTTGAATAAAAATTTGTAGACTCAATTCTGTGGGTACAGGATGTATGTTTACACTGGTCAAGAAAACGTCTGCTTTTTGTATCGGTATTTTGTAATTAACATTGTTCACTGGAAAATTCACCTCTCCTCCGTAACTTCCAACATTCGACTACATACCCTATCGGCAATTGTCTTAATATATTCCTGATTCCTCTTTCCTGATTTGTATAATCTCGATCGAAATAAGTTCATCTAACTGTAAATGAAACGTATTGGAAATCCATAGATGGATATCCACACTAGATAACTTTTCTGGTACTTTTTTGAAATTTAAACGGACGGTGTTAATTCTTTGTAATGACATTTCTTCAAACTTTCACTGTACACATCTTCTAATGCACAAAACCGTACTGAAACAAAGAAACTCCCTAACAGGAGCACAACTCAGTGGGAGGTCCCACTTAAACTAGTATTAAAAGTTCACCGCCAACTGCAATTACATGCACTATACAACTGTGCCGGCGGCGAAGTAAATCTCACTCTACCACGAGCAAGACCAAGACACGACATGCCTTCTCGCAAGCCAGGCAGCCTCTCACCCACGGAATCTCTCTGCAGACAGCATATTTATTGCATAGTATTCATGTAAATAAAAGGAAAATTCTAATATGAACATCATGCACTAATGATCATTATGTTATGCAACAAAACTCGTTTTGATCCGACCACATATTATATACGAGTACTCATTTTATTATGACACACTTTATATTATGTATATTATATAAGAGTCCTAACATGCTAAAATACAACAAGCCATTGTGAATTTGAACACACGACGTCCAGATCCTCGGTTTATCGAGCAAGCTATTTACCTCTACACCACTTTTACGGGTGAACCAATTTTCTAGAATCGATTAGTACTATTTAATGTGGCTAGGAAAGGATTACATAAAAACTATATCTTTCTCCATGACCCATTTTGCGCGAAATGTTATTTATTCATATATATACCAACATCAGTTATTAGCTCCTCAGCTTAAAAAGCTGCATTTGAAATGAAAAAATATTTAATAACAGCTTATGTAACAAATAAGTTTAAGGTCCGGCAGGAAAACCAACCTAGGCCGTCCATCTAACAGGCTGACGCTCTAAGCTATTATATAAATCTTACAACATCATGGACTGATGTTAATTATAGAGTATGTCTCAGCTAACTACTGACCATAGTTTTTTGGGGGTTGATCAGTCCAGTGTTGAATTTCATGTTGCCGAATGTTGACAAAGTGCAAAGAAGGACTCGGACCCCTCGTATCTCTAGAACCAATGCTCCGCACAAAATAGTATTGTACATGCATACTAAAAAGGTCAAGATCTACCACCATCTCAAATTTAGTCCCAGTCAGGCGGTTTCTACCCGACGCGTACGATATATAAAGTTTTTTTTGGTAACTTTTTCACAAAACTCTCAAAAATAGAACGAAACAAAATGTCTCCAATTAAATGAGCCGCATCGTAATGTGTATTGCTTTTTGTCTGCATGCAATGTGTTGGTAGGTACCAGGTGTATGCATAAGTTTTTGCCGTTTTTTTTGGTAAAGAAAACACGTAATTTTCATGGGAAATTAATTTTGTTTTATTCAAAATATTGGCAATCGGCTTCTACACATTTCGCCCATCTTTCATGTAATGTATGAATACCATGCCAGAAAAACTGCTTGTCTTTTGCGGCAAACCATTCGTCGAGCCATTTTCCAACGTCTTCGAAACAGCTGAAGTGCTGCTCTGCGAGCTCGTGCCCCATTGATGCGAAGAGGTGATAGTCAGATGGCACCAGGTCTGGGCAGTACGGTGGGTGCGGAAGGATGTCCCATCCAAGCGATTTCAAGGTGTCTTTCACTGGTTTTGCTGTGTGAGACGGCCCATTGTCGTGTAACACAATCACTTTGCCATGTCTTCGGGCCCATTGCGGTCGTCTTTCGATCAATGCGTAATTTAAATTAATCATTTGTTGGCGATAGCGTTGTGCATTAACGGTTTCGCCGGGCTTCAAGAGTTCATAATACACAATACCACTCTGGTCCCACCAGACACAAAGTATGGTCTTCTTGCCGAAGCGATTTGGCCTTGGTGTTGAAGGGCCGACTTCGCCAAGTGAAAGCCAGGATTTTTTCCGCTTCGGGTTTTCAAAATAAATCCATTTTTCGTCAGCCGTCACAATTCGATACAAAAAGGATCTTCTTTCGTGGCGCTGAAGCAGCATTTCACAAGTGACTTTGCGATTTTCCATTTGACGTTCATTCAAATCGTGTGGGACCCATTTACTCAATTTATTGATCTTCCTCATTGGTCGTAAACGTTTGCTGATTGTTCCTTGTGACACATTTAAAGCTTTTGCCAATTGCTGTTGAGTTTGAGTTGGGTCATCCTCCAATAACACCTGCAATTGCTCGTTTTCGCACTTTTGTGGTCTACCAGAGCGCGCACTGTCTTTCACATTGAAATAACCACTTTTAAATTGTAGAAACCATGTCTCACATCTTCTAATCGATGGAGCGTGTTCTCCATATGTTTCTACCAGCACACGATGACTTTCTACAGCCTTTTTGTTTTGATTAAATAAGAAAAGCAATGCATGCCGCAAATGTTCTTTTTCAGGCACAAACTTCGACATGATCACTGGACGATAAAACAAGGACGCTAGTGTTTGTTGGACTCAACTTGTGTGTGTTTGTAGTTTAATGTCAGACGAACAAAATGACGTATGTGTCAAATGAATACGCTGCGTGCTTTTCGCTGGCGCCATTTCTTAGGTAAACCGGAAACTACTTATGCATACACCTGGTACACGTTTAAATGCATATGGTTGATAAAATATGTCGAAATCAAAACTGAAGATTATTTTTACTCTTTGGGAACAAAACCAGTTGAGTGTGATAACACACCAAATTTTACCTCTCATATCACCGGAACCAGTATTTTGCACAAAATAGGATTCCACATATAAAATAAGGAGGTCAAGCTCTACAATCATGCCAAGTTTGACCCTGATTAGGAGGAATATACCCGGCGGGTACGATATATAATAGTTTTTTGTCTTTAGTGACGAAAAGAGCTAAAAAAAACAAAACAAAGAAATACTGCATTGATTCAATGGCCTTATTAAAATGACTTTGCTCCACATTTTAAACATGAATGAAACACGAGGTAATAGAATATCAATAGTATATGAATAATAGGGGTATACGTTAGTGCATCAGTAAATTCTCATGATCGTGGAACCGGGGCTAACTCGCTCACAATAGCGAGTATAATAGCTGATTTAACAACGCATATTTTATGGTCTATGTAGGTAAGCAGACAGCTTGTGAGACTTTCATTTTCAAAGTTTTCGGTTAGATTCCCCACCTAGATAACTATTATTTTCTTGAAGGAATTAAGCGCTACAAGTTATGTTAGCTATTGCTGCTGAAATAAATTTATACAGCAAAGGGAGAAAAGCACAAAAGACAGGGAGATATCGTAAGGAGGAGACGCAGATAGTGTTTTTAAGCGTTATAATTACATTTATTCCATCTCTTCTGCCATATCCCTTTCCCTGTGTGCTCCTGTGGTGTAACGGATAGAGCGACTGTATGCCAACTATGGGATCCGGATTCGATGCCCAGTCGAGGCAGTTCTCTTCACATTTTCTTTTTTCTGATAAATACATTTTCCGCAACTCCTACATAATGACGGACATAGGTGACTTAGAATCAATTGAGATTTTAGTACTATGAGGGTACCATAGAGATAATCAGTAGAGGTCTCTGAATGTCTAAACGACGTGGAGGAAATGACGGTGTATAAATCGTCCTCTGTAGACGCGTACTGTATGTTCAAAACACATCGCAGATCACGTGATTTTTGTCACATTTTCACCAAAATAGTGACGTCATCCAAACCCTTTGAAACACATCTTCTGCAACAATTATTGTTATCTGAGATATAATGCGTCTTATTTAGACCCCGGCAGGGTTCCCACTCGCATTCTCGTTACCTGCACCCACCCTGACCACTTAGGTAAGATAGACGTTTCCTATTAGCTGTTTCATATCCATGTTTCGCACAGTCAAACGAAATTTACTCAGTAGTCAGCAGAGGACTTGGAATAGTTGAATTGTGAAAGTTAATTTTTCAAAGGTCAAAGTCAATCACATTAAATATGTGCACTTTTCATCTTGTATTATGACAAAAATGACTTAACGAGATGTGTATTAAGAAAAGCAATTCCCAACCTGACATTTTCTAACAATGTTCGCGAAGACGTGGGCGTTTCTCCAAGTGTTTACTTAGCAAGAAATAAGAAGTAAAGGAAAGAAAATGCTTGTTGTGGGTAATAAGAAAAAATCTTAACCTGACAGTTTCTATCCTTTTTCCCCGAAGACATAACGTTTTCCAACGTGCATATGTTAGAAAAAAAAACTAAGAAGGAAATAAAAGAGAAATTTTGCTGTGCGTAATAAAAAATGCTAACTTGACTTTATCTAACATTTTTGCGAGAGTGTGGGCATTTTTCGAAGTTCGTATGTTAGAAAAATCCAAAGGTGAAGAAAAGGAAAAGGTTAAAGTTTTTAAAGAAAATAAGAAAAAACGTTTGTAATAAAATGAGAAGTGAAAAAAATACAGGCGGGGACCCGAACCTGGTATCTCACGATTACCAGCCGAATAATCTACCACTACACCAGCGAGCTATTTACACATATGTGTTTTGGAATTGCGAGTTGTTTGCTTTTTTCTTTCTTCTTTGAATAGTTAATATAGCATTGGAACAGCCAATAGCGTGCCAGCAGTGGTCAGGGCGGGTAAAGATAACGAAGTAGCATCCCGCTGTCTCATTGCGGGTGAAGATAACGAAATAGTTTCATCGAAAAAATATTGTGCCGCAGAATGAATTAACAATTCCGTCCAGAAATTTCATGCGTTTACTTAGTTTCTCTTGTATTTGCCTCTCAAACTTCCTACTAACTCTAGGGTACTACTCTTACAGTGTCGTAGATTTCCGAAAACTCTCTTTTAATCCTGGATTAATCCGAAATATATGTTGGTGCAACAGTAAGTTCTCAAGATTGTGGATTAATTTCTACTTGGAGCCGGGGCACCTGAGTCATAGATGCCTAAAACCGTAAATAAAATGCAAACCTCAAGTGGAACCGCGGGTAACTCGCAGACAGTAGCGAGTTTAATGCCTGATTTAATAATAAATTTGTTATGGTCTGTGTAGCTAAGTGGACAGCGTGTAAGACTCTCATTCTCAAGGTTCGGTTTGATTCTCTGCCTAGATTTGCAATTATTTTCTTCAAGGATTAGAACTATGTATATGATGTTCGCGCCGTGAAGGAAGAAAAATATAAGACAGAGAGAGGAGCAGGGGAGAGACGGACTGTGTATTCATCAGCGTTAAAATTTTATTTATTTGCATGTTTCTCGCCATTTTTCATTCCCTGTTTCCTTCTTTACGCCTCTCTTTTTTCTCTCTTTAGCGTCTTCTTCTATGCTCTCTCTCTCTCTGTGTGTGTGTGTGTATATTTGAACAAGACAAGTTTTGTTGCATTGCGTAATGGCGATTCCTGTATGATATCCATATTATTATTTTCCTCTTCTTTGCATTAATTCCTATCACTTAGATCGTAATGTGAATGGAATATCTGCGTATCCATATCGTGTTTCTCAATATAATGAGTGCTCAACGACTCATGCTTTCTTCCTTCAAATGGAGGCATGCCATATTTTGTACTATCATGTTAGCTGTCTAACTATTAGGCGTACAGTGAAACTGTTCCCCTGGAGGAAAGAGCTATTATTTCTTATAGCTCTAACCTCCACTTAATATTGTAACTGAGTGTACAAAGAAATTTGCTGAAATTGCTTTTCCACACATCACGAATTTTAGCAGGATCCGCCTGAAGGCTTCTGCTGTTCATTTTTAATCATCCCTAGCCTTGGATGAAAACCTTTTCTTAACGGGTTTACCCCTTTTTACAGATCTCTAATGTTATTCTTCTTACCATTTCCCTCTATCTCCTGAATTTTCTACTTCAGATATACTCCCTTGTTGTTTATAAACCCATGTCTAGTGTTACGTTTTGCTTTGCAGTAATAGTTTATATTTTTGCGGTTTTATTGTTCAGACATTGTTGCCGTGTTTGTCTTCATTCCCCGTTGTAGAACGTGTAGTAGACCGTTATAAAGGGTAACTTTTACAAGTAACTAGATGTGTTTTATACGTACTACTGAATATGGTAAAGGTCGAATTACTGAAAACATATTGTTATCGGATTAAGAGACGAAAGGATATACAAAACTCGAGTTGCAGTGAATACAGGCTGCAAGGAATTGTTGGCTCAATAAGAATATGATATATTTTTAAAAAAATATAACGCAGCCTTTTTAAAATTAATTATATATTACAATATAGCAGCCTCAGTTGCGTTTTGAAGAAATTTAGCAGTACAACTAAAGAGGAGTAACCTGAAATTATGTCTGAAGCAGAGGTGGTTTCCCTGCTAAGGATTTCCATGTAAGCCGGAATGAACGAGAGATGCTGCAATGTTTCGAAATTGGTTTGTCTGTGTTGAATGTATGTTAGTAAACCACAAGGTTATGTCATCCTTGTGCGTGAAGTAATATGGAACTGGCTTATCTTCCATTTTTAATCTTAATTTCATTGCGGGACTATGCCCTCTTTGTGATTTTGTGTGGTAAATTAAGTGTTTCTTCTGTGTGAATTGAATATGTTATTTTCACCTAGAAGAATGCGTGTAGTAGATATGATTAAGTAATTCCTTTGCCCAGGATTCAGCGAAGTCTGGCAGCAGGTATGTGATAGTTGAGTCCCTAATTTCCTCTCTGCATCCAGGTCCCTTTTACAATATATTTTGGTCAAAATTCCATTTTATGTAAGTCATGATACCTAACCTAACCTAACAAAATCCTAACCTTGCACTTGGTTATGATAAATCCTTCGCCATTATGTTTCCAAGTACACATTCTTTTCCTACACCAATTTTGGTTACCTGCTAAGAAGTTATAATTGCATGAAGCTTTACTACTGAAATTTGCGTTATTGGCCGTTTTTAAATTTAGTAATTTAGTTGAACGTAGTGCTATGATTACTGGTACCATAGTTCGAAACTCTTTTCGTTTTCTCGTTTTACTGTTCATTAACCTATGCAACAGAAAATTATCCACCTTAATGTAACCTAATTTGTAATAATGCACTTTCGTATGTATACCATTGGAATTAAGGGTAGGTTACATTCAGTTCGTATTGGAAATATATATTGCATAACCTATTTTTGAAAATACTGAAATGCTAAATTTTATTTAGCAATGTTGTGTGTGTTAACGGGTTCTAAATAAACCGAAATGTTTGATGTTCAGACTGAAATTCGTCACATTTGATCTAAATATATTGACATTTAATCTAAATCTAAATATATTGACATTTATTCCCTAATATTGTTTAAGAAATATTTACCTTTGTCTTTGACATCGAGCGTGATTGTAAATTACATCTAATTTGTTATGTGCAAAAAATTAAACATGAAATTCATTGTAATATGAAAAATTTACAGAGAGCATATTTTAGGTAAATTTTAGGATCAAATTTATTTTTTTAACTAAATTCTGCTTTCATTTATGAAAATAAATATTATTTTACCAGGTATTTCACGTGAAAAGGTTTCATTAAAGAAGTAGTTAATCTATCATTATAATTAGACTTGGTTAGTAGTGCTGTTAAGTTTTGAAGGTCTTCAAACTTCTGTTGTGTCAGTCCGCGAATTATTACTTTTCAAGTGCATATGATGATAGTAATCAATTGAGTTTGAATTTAAAATTTTATTCTGATACGTAACTAAAGCAAGGAAATAGTCAAATAGCTACAATTTAGTCCGAAATTTTGCGAACATTGTTAAATTTCGCGTGGCCAATTTGACCTTGTATTATTCTACGGACTCTATCATCGGGTTCCCTAGTTACAAGTTTATGAATGTGTGAATCAGACTTAGGCTGAGCGAGGTTAGTTGTTGGGTTCAGGAATGATGTTACAGTTTTGGTTTAGGCAGGTTAACTGGCATTTTGCTTCGGGAAGTTTTATGGACAGGCACCCTGCTTCAGAAATAGTAAATGCTAATGTCCAGGGATGGGAATCAAATTCCGCTTGGTGAATATAGTTCGTTATTGCGTTTTATTTCAGTTCTATAGAAATTGGATTTTGGCCAATACGAAGAGAATGCCATGAGGAATGAGGTAAAATGTGCCTAAGGTTAGCCGGACAACCTGATGGGAATACCATGAACTGTAACTCTGTTACAGTAGCTCACTAGAATAGTGTTTTATGTTTCTAAATTTTCTCATCGTTTCTGCAATTATCTTCTCTACGCATGTTTATCTTAAAACTTTATCCTATACTCTTTCTGCATTGTTTAAATGAGCCCTATGCTCTGAAGATGCAGAATTGAGATGATGTTAAATATTTTTATAAAGATTGTTTCCTCTTTTGGGATAGGATGAATGTCCACGTTGCACGTGTGTTCTGACCGTGGTAATGCAGGTATATTTTAAGGTTTTAATATTTCCTGTATGATCCTGTGGAAACCTCCCCTTCCCCTTTTTGTCTCTTTCTAGAGTTTAACCTTTTGCTTTCGTCAACTTTTCTCCTTTTTGGCACTTCTTTTCCGACCTCTCTTCATGTATGCTTTATGTGTTAAGACTAGTGAATAAGATGTTTACGTACGGTCTTATTTATCGAGGCAAGGCAACGATGAGCAGGTACCCGCATTGACCTCCCTCCGAACAAGGTTATATTATTATTATTACAGTATTTTGTCCCTTCTCCTGTGGCTTGAAAGACTGCTATTTCTCTGATCGAAGTATTTTCAATTTAAATTGTGCTGATCTTCGGATCGTCGTCGAGTGGGGAGTCTTTCACACAACAGTAGTTACCTTACAGTTTCTGACAATTCTTTTGTACAGAAATACCCCAACTGTTTACAGTTCTTCTGGACATTTGAACTGTGTTTTCAGTTTCATTAATATAGTTTATTTTGATATGGTATAGAATGTTTTAAAATATAGTACAAGTATAGGAATAATACAGTTACCATTGCAGATAAAATATAAAATTATTAGGATATTTCCCTTTTTTACGTTATAACGTCTGGTTTATTATTGTTTTTGTTATTAAAATGAAAAGAAACTAATAACCTTTCATAGACAAGTTGATGAAAAGATTTTTTTTCGGGAGGGTTAATTGGACCCACACCATGCAAATTACGTGATAATATTTTACCATACTGCTTGAGGGTTAAAATCAACACAGGAAATTCCACGGCCGCCATCACCGGGACTTAATCCGGATCTCCCAGTTTTATATCAGTTGTGCCTTCCATTACACGTGATTTATCAATTTTTCTGTGTTAATTTTAGTAATTACCTCCCAGAAGGAAATTTTTGTAAAATGCAGGTAACAGAGTCATTCCATGTTAACAGCAAACCCCCTTGTTACGTACCAAAATAATTAAAATACAATTATCACCTACAGATTGTAAATCATATACTCTTTAAATTTCACGTTAACATGTAACATTTTCATTTGCAACACAGAAGTACGATATACATAAAACGTAACAGAATATTTAAGATATAATATTTAACAGAACATATAAGAATTCCAAAAGAAAATGTTGCACTTTACTTGAGTATCAATAGTATTTGGCTAACAAAACTAAACGAACGATGTTATTTTACTTCCATGAACGTACAAATATAAAACACGTTACGGCGAAATGTAACTAAAATTTTGGAATAAAATTCTGCAATTTGTTTTGTCAAGATTCATCCGAAAATTTTCCCATGTTTCAAAGTTCATTTTTTTCATCTCATAGTTTTTTATAAATTTACTATCACATCTGATATATTCTTTTTCGAGTGACGCGTATGAAGCTTTTCATAATAAAGTACGAGTTATAAGGAAACGATACAACAAAATATACGAACTTGTAAGCCCTCCTCGATTCAAACCCCACATTTTCACGTTTATTTCAAAATATTTCCCAAACTAAGAGCACTATCAAAAATGTAAGCGCACTAGAACTTACAAATTACTATGAAATACAATGGACAGCGATCTCGAGATCTTGTCCATTGATAAATGATTTTCAAAGATTATGAAGTCATTATTTAATTGAAGTCTGAGCACTCAACAATCGACAAGATTTCGAGATCGCTGTCCATTGTATTTCACAGTAATTTGGAAGTTCCAGTACACTATGCGCTTACTTTTTTATATAGTATTCTTAGTTTTTTAATATTTTGAAAAATGTTTTAAATGTTAGGGTTGGAGCGAGGAGGTCTCTTAACTGAATTGTTTACAACATGCAAAATAAAATACCTGTTTATAAAACCAAACACTAAATAAAATCAACACAGTATCGTAATGACCAGCGTGTATTACGAACACGTGGACATTGTATAAACAAAACACACATGTTTATAGAACAAACATGTGGTTATGTAAGTAAACAAGTCATGCACACACATTGGAGCAGACGACGGTCAACTCCGCAAACTAACACCAGATGGAGCGAATAACGGAAAACAGAGGGAGCTGGAGTCACGTAGGAGAAGCAAGATGAGCCACCCCTACAATCACCTTTAGAAAGGACGTGCACACAGCACTCATTCCCCGGGTGGTCAGCTCCTCTCCTTCATCCGTTCACAGTTTGCTAAGGAACTGGAACATCCTTGGTACGCAGTTCGCTAAGGAACTGGTATTATCCTGCACAGGTAGTTCGCTAAGGAACTGGTACGCACTCTCACTTATAAAACCTAAATTCTCCTGTACGCAGTTCGCCAAGGAACTGGTACAACTACCTGACACGCAATTTGCTAAGGAATTGGTGTTATCCGCACACGTAGTTTGCTAAGGAACTAGTGTGTACTCTTACCTTAATATTTCTCCTGTACGCAGTTTGCCAAGGAACTGGTATAACTACCCTACACGCAGTTTGCCAAGGAACTGGTACAACTACCCGACACGCAGTTTGCTAAGGAACTGGTGTCTTCCTATTTTCCAGTCTCTATCCGATCACTCCATGGAATAAGATATCTTTGTAATCGCCTATATTTAAATAACTTGTAAACAGTATTCTTCGGGACGGTAACTTTATTAACTTTGTTCTTGTATATGAATAAAGGGTTGAGGGCTGAAACCACTCCCCTGTATCTTTGACTCTACTAATTCAAAACTAAAAGGAACATTACGATATTGTAACTTGCGAACAGCAAAAGAGCAATTGACAAGAAGACAAGCTTCTTTTACTTTCATAAACGTACACAGAAAGAGCAACAGGAAGAATTTTGCGGTCATCCCTGCGACAATTTCCGTCAATACTAATTCGACATTCGCCCGCTTTAACATTCTAGTTACCTTACCTTTTAATAACTCTAAGATTGTCATATGTTTAACATGTAAGTTGCATTTGTATGAACAGTATATTGATGACTACTTGTACATTTGAAATCTTTAATCGTTTTATTTTTTGCCGTACAATTTCGATCACAGCTGCAAACATGCTGAAGAGGGGAATGTGCCAATATGTGGTAATGCAATACTGATTTCCTATTCCACTTAATACGAGTAGCAAATGTTGAAGGTTTTATCCATGCGTATTACTCCCTGAAATGTTATATTAAGCCGCCTTACATAAAAGTGGGTGTTATGTTTTAAGTGTGTGTGTTCATCACCTTTCTTAATCAACGGATATACATATTTAAAACATTATCTACGTTGTCTACTTGTGTTAAGTGCATTGGAATATTAATGTTGAATTGCCACATGTTGGAACATTCCTCTCTCCAGTGTGACTGTTGACGATATTTAAATAGTTGAACTTGATTGCGTTTTCACAATTTGATAATAGCAGTGAATAAAAGGAAAGTATATATGCAACAAATCATCACTGTCTTATTCATGCAAGTGAAACTTACAGGTTGAGATGTGAAGAAATAGATTTTTTCAATAAAAATCTAATTTTAAAAAGGACGAATATGAAGAAACAGAATTGTTTCTATAATAATACAATTTTTAAAAAAGGACGAATGTTCAATGAATATTCACGGAATATGTGAAAGAGGTGATCCACAAAATTTTTAGTTTAGTTTCTCATCATCATTTTTCTCTGCATGTGTATGAAAGTAGAAGAACCTCATTCGTTTAGTTATAGTAATTACTCTTTTGTGTCATTATAAGTTAAATGTTTAGATTTTATTTAATTTGTTCCAATATTATTTAAGGCCTTTAGGCAACTTTCGCTAAGAGCGAACGGATTATGATGGGCGAAATGGTGGAATAAAGAAAGTAGACGGGAGAATTCAGAATAATACCGCGCACATGGTGTTTGTTCACCAAAAAGCCCACATGTCATTTCCTAGGATCCAGTACTTCAAGTTCCAGAGCTCTCTATCACTGAGTCATGCTAGCTCTTTTATTTTCTATTGGTTTTATAAATAAGTACTGAATTATGCACAGGACAACCAGATATGCGCATATAATGGCCTCCGACCTAACCTCAAGTATTCAATCTTTTCTTTCTAATCACTTGTTCTAAGCTATGTTCACTTTATAGTCATATTCTTACTGTCGGATTACGTAGACGAAGTAATCCTCAAACAGCACCCGTCACTCGGTTTTACGTAATTATTAAGAAGCACACTAAATAATTATACATCTTTTCCTCACTAACCTTCTTACTATAGTTACAAACATTATATGTTTATACCTGATAGCATGTAAGAATGAGGGATGCAACCACATCTCTTTCGGGCCAATGACATCCTGCACTCCATAAGGCAAGAATAGTATGCATAGCCCGAAGTAAATAGAAGCTTCTTCTCGTCTGGAAAAAGACAGTTTCTCTGCCATTGGAATAAACTCTTCACGCTGGGTGTGCTTGAGATAATAAACAGGTCATACATCATCACCACACTCCTTATGTTAAAGGTTTGAATGTATTTTCCAGGAAGGTCATGTGGAGAATGGAATGAAACCTACGAAAAATTGACGCAATAACAATTTAAATTACAATTAATGCTAGAAATATAAGTAGTTGATTTTGAATAAGAAGTATTACTTAGGGTTTACAAAATCTAAATTTATTGCAACTTGATATGTATACACACTAATTAGAATGTTATGTCCAGATTGAAATAGAAAATTGTGTTCGAAAATTTGAGGAACGTCATAATTTTATCGTTACAAATAAATGTTAAAACACGTAATGATGTAAGACTGTTCGACAAGTACGAGTTGAAGCTGTACACAAAGTTAGTTTTTGAGCAAATTTTATTATTTAAGGATTGTAGAATATAGATAATTTAAGAACATTCTTCGTAAATAATTCAATTCTAAACTAGATATTAATAAAAACAAAAGACCAAGGGAGAACACCAAGTATAGTATAAGCAAATTAAGACCCGAGACGAAAAAAAATATTAGAAAACTAATTTGTGTTTTAACACATTCTTTGAACTCCCTGAGACTCCTGAGAAAAGTCTCCAAAAATCACAGTTGGGCAACCATCTGAAATGACGCCATCAATATGGCTGTGGCGCGACCACATCCATTCGTGCCTATACAGTTGTATCTCATCACAGAACTGACATATGAAGTTCGTTCTCCTGCCCCATCAATATGGCTTCCGCGCGACCACATCCATTTGTGCCTATACAGTTGTATCTCATCACAGAACTGACATATGAAGTTCGTTCTCCTGCCGAATTTAAGATAATACACGTTTAAGTGATCTCAGCTAATATCTTGCATATACATTGCCGATATTTTTAAGTCTGGCGGCTATTATCTAAAATTAGTCTTGTCGCTTTCCTTATAAATGTCTCGTAGCGAATTACTATGAAACTACCATAGAAACTATGAGAAACACCTCGAGGTAAACTTTCTACGGATACCTATATTGTTTCTGTATCTTAAACATTGAGGGTGTTAGGTCATTTTATATAATGCAAAGTGTTGAATTACGAGAACTAGGTTTGCGTTAAACAAAATAACATGAGCAAATATTTTTACAACTAAAAATAAGACTAGAAAAATATACTATAAATTTACAAATGTTGGAAGGCAATAAGCAGTTCGTTGGTAAGCTTCCTGCGCACGCCATGCAGCCTTTTTTCAGTTCTAAAATATCCCAACCTCGAAGCGCACCGCTCTGGTGGAATTTTGTAGTCTGTATTCATGTCTAGTTAGTGTAAGAACTTCATGTGCGACTTATCTTCTTCTTTTATTTTGACAGCTTTCTTGATATGACGTGGTTTCAAGTGCATTCCTTGTGCCAGAATAAATAGCAATAAATGCAGAAAAATGGAGGTCCAGGAGGGTGTAGAGTAAAAGTGTATTTCTTCGGTAAAAGACTAGAGGAACTCCCAAGTGTAGAGGTTAAAAGAGATTTACAGACCGTTTAAAGCGCAATGACGGCATTGCCACCAAACAGCAAGCTGGACAATTTCAGATACGCTATGCACTAAACCTTGCTTGAATAAACGTTAGGCTATTTTGGATAAACACGAAGTATGATACTCTTTGGTATTTGTAAATGTACCCCTAATAAATATGACCCCGCGACAATTTGTCTGGCTACACCGCTGGCCATACAACTAGTCTTAGTGCGCACGATAAAGTGAGTGGTGGACTGACTCAGGGCAGGGGATATAACGGATGTCGTCCTTGTTCGTTGGATCTGCACAAAACCAGGGAGTCTGCGAGTAATATAGGCCGTTGAAGCTTTTGCCGAAATGACCGGTGAATACTCCAAACAAGATGTTTCACTATCAGCAAAATATTTCGTTATTGGTCTGAAATTCCCTTTTCAATGTGTGTAAAAGTGATATAGTATTCCCTTTAACATGCAGATAGTGTGATTTTTGTATAGAGATATGTGTGCTGTGGTTATCATAGAATATTTGCCGGCCTGTTAGGTCTGTTATCCGGACTACAGGTATGTATGGTTGATTACTCAAAATTTCTTTCTCTCGGAAATCCAGATCTGTTTAACGAATAAAAATTTACAGTATGGTAAGCTTAACTGGGAATTTAAAAAAAAAATACTACCTTGAACTTTGTGTAAAGCAATGTTTAGAAATTCACGTCCATTTTTCTACTCAGCATCTAAATTGCTTGTTTTGGAAATGTGTGGTTTTATTGCATGAAGTGTCTTTTTTTTTTCATTTGACGTTTTTGCTAATTTTCCTTTCGATACCTGATAGCTAAATTGAACGCAATGCAATGTTGATTTCGGGTACAATAGTTCAAAACACCCCCGTAAGCTATCTATCCGAGCAGAAATTTGTTTTGTAAACTAACCTAATCCAACTAATAGTTCTCATGTCTGCTTTCTTAAATTGGCGGTTAGGTTCTGTTGGAATGAAAATGGAATGATTTAATAAATCGGACAAAAATTCGGAATATAAAAAATAAATTCTGTCCAGTGAACATAGTTATATTTAATCGTTTTCACGGAAAAAATATTGCGTTTTATGATAGGAGAAGTTTCTTTCTAGATGAGCAATACTGTAGTATATATAGCTAACCTAATTTTTTGTAACGTAAATATCCTCATTCTTTTTGGAAATATTGTGTAAGAAATTATGTCTGCTAAGATGTAGGGAGTAAGAAGATTGTAAATTCCTATTCATCATTTCTTATGTAAAATAAAACAAAACTTTTGAAAACATTTATATGCGATCAGGAATTCTTCAGGAAGTATTTTGTTTTTTACGAAATTCAGTGATTAAATATTTCATACTGCCAAGGACGCCGATTTCTGTGTAACTTTGGGGGTCCATTCAGATATTTATTTTTGTTGCCAGATAAGTGTATAAGAAGACACATATGATACAAATCCAATTAAGATTTTGCCAAATAGTGTATATTCACTATATATATATATAGTACATGTAGTCATTATGAAGGCTTCCCCAGGCCCAGCTATTACAGAATTTAACTATGTATAATGTTAAAAATATTCACTAAAGCATATTATGTTCTAACTAATAAGAACAAAGTTTCTATTGTTACTAGAAAATAAACTTAGGAAGTAACAGAAACTGATGTTGGTCTATGCAGTGGAGTTATTCTGCTTTTCCAAATGTGGTTCTCTTTCTGTCCGGCTCACCCTTCCGCCGCGCTACTGCTTTATTGGACAAACATTGTTTTGCTTCTTTCAATTCTCTGTTCTCGATCTCGACAGGCATGGTTCAAGAAGATTTTGTGTCACCTACAGTGAGAAAAAAATATTTGGACCAGTTGAACAAAAAGGAAAAACAGACTCAAAACGTGGCCCATTTCGAAATCTCTTGCTCTTTTTTGATAATTTGGATACCTTAGATAGAATGCTATAGAAATAACTACTACTTGATACACCTGTAAGGTAACAGGCAACGACAGAGTGACAACTACGTAAATCCATCGCAAGAATGTATTTTGACAACACCATACTACTCTCGAAAGAAATGTTTTATTTACCCTATTGTGTACAAAAGCACTCTGCGTGGTGTATTGAAGCAATCCACGCCGTGTCAGGCATAAAGAAGCAGCATGGGGAACAAAGTGAGCTGAACAACATTGGAACTGCTCAATTTAATTTCAAATTACGTGCGGAAGGTAAAAGGTATTGAAACATAGCCAAGCTTGTTGGAAAGCTATGCTCTAGCCTTGGATACATCATAAAGAAACATAAAACAGAATAATTATTGTGGATTCGTTCTGGTCAATTAAGGAAACTAACTACCCGGAATGAAACCTACATTCTTCATTCTGTGAACAAAACTCAAAGAATTAGTGATAAAGATTTGGCTATTTCACTTGCCTAGGATATGCAAGTTAATGTTACAGATGTGTAGATGTGAACAAAAAACTGGGATTCAGAAAATGTGTAGCCAGAAACAAAACACAAATATCAGGAGAAAGAAGAAGTTCTAATTTCCCCCAAAAAGATAAATATGAGTGCCTGAAATTTTGAATTTTTTTTTTAGGATGAGACGAAGATAAAATTGTATTGTACTGGTGGATATCAGGACGTCTGGCGAAAAAAGAGTGAAGCTTTCAGAAAGTAGAACATTGCTTCAGTTGGTAAAAATGTTGGAGGGTCTGATATGATTTGGGGTTGTGTAGTTACTAATGGAGTGTCCAGCATGTATACCCCGAATACACATCTTGTAAATACCATTTTTTCAATGAATTTTGGATTGTTTGTGGTGTAACATTAACTTGCATATCCTATGCGAGTGAAGTAGTCAAATCTTTAGAACTAATTCTTTGAGTTCTATTCACAGAATGAAGAATGTAGGTTTCATTCCGCGCAGTTAGTTTTCTTGGTTGGCCAGAATAGATTTTATTCCGCAATAATAGCTCTGTTTTATGTTTCTTTATAATGTATCCAACGGTAAAACATGCATTGCAATCAAGTTTGGATTCCTTCAATACAGACTGCTCTTGTACAAATGTACAAAAGGATACCTAGAACATTTATTTCGAGAGTAGCATTAGATTCTCTAAATACTTTCTTTTTGCGATGAATTTACGTAGTCCTCACTTTCTCGTTGCCTCACCTCTCCTCACTCTGTCTTACAGGTGTATCGAGTCGTAGTTAGATCTATAGTATTCTATCTAAGGCATCCAAATTATCATAAAAGGGCATGATATTACAAAATGGTCCGTGTTTTACGTGTGATACAGTCTGTTTTTCCTCTTTGTTGAACTTGTGCAAATACTTTTCTTAGCCGGTGTATATAATTTCCCTATTTATATATTGTGTTGGAAACTCAAAATTATGGTATTAACGGTAAACAATAATTGCATCCAAACAGCAGTTTGACGGATATATTTTCTAGTGCAAGTCTACTCCTACTTTTATGTGAGTTATTCTTGTCGCTTACTTTTCTTGTTTATTCTTTCTTTTTTCTTAAATTATGTTTGTATATGACAAAATCGCGATGAATGATCCTTAACCCTCGGAACGCCAAGATAATTTTATCTCACGGAACGCTAAGATGAGTAATTTTCGACCCATGTATATTTTTTCGTATACTTTATTTGATAAAAATCAAGGTATTTTAATATGGGTGTATTCATTGTATTGTATTTATTTATTGTATTTCATTTTTTCAAGTAGATACTACAAAATAATTAAAAATACAGAAAAATTAATACGTCATATTAACCTTGTAATCATTTTCATGGCTGAACAAAAATTAAGGTAACATGAATCTCTTACTTATTTACACATATCAAGTACTACATTTAAAATTACCAGAATCAAACTACCTTACTCTCTCACTCTCACATGTAAAGCACACCGTATCTGTTGTTCTATTCTGATTCTTGCAAATGAAGCGATTACATTGCTGACAGTATGCGGAGTACTTGTTTTACCACTACACAAGCAGCATCGCCCACGCTTCTTCGCTCCTTGATTAAAAAATTATATAGCGTAGATCGTTTGGAAAGAGACATGTAATCATTAGAACCCACAACAACTTGTTATATTAATATAAAATGACATTAAATTATAGTTACACAAAACACCAAGATTCGGTCAAATTGACTCTTGCTTGATTTTCTTAAATTATTACACAAAAAGTACATAGGTTTAACGCCATTTTCTACCATAAGATTTTTGGACATGAAGAATACATAGAATTTCACTCTTCCATTTAATGACTAGTAGACAAAAATAATATTTATACTGTATGGGTCATTTATGATCCGATCTTGACATTCCGAGCGTTATACAACAGAAAATACGTTTTCATTTTTTCCTTCATTCTTTTGTTTCTTTTTATTTTCTTACTAAATGGTCTTTATCGATGTTATGCACGAAACTCCTGACGCAACAAATGCAATGCACGAATAAACTCCTTTAGCCAGGAGAGGGGTATTATACGTGATATAATTTATATAAGTATTTAGCACACGAGTTGCAGGGAGGAGTTTATCAATGAAATAGATTTGCCGAACGGAGATAAGCTTGGTATAAAGGGAAAACGAATGACCATGTACTATAGAAATAGGAGAACCGACTTCACCTTATCATTTGGGCCCACTATCAGGGGAGCCCACTTCAACTCTGGTGGGGATAGAGAACCCTCAGGATCGTCGCCATTGCATACTGCGTTCTTTATTTTTGAAGAATAAAAACAATTTTACCAGATACCCCTTGTTTAAAGGTTTTCATTCAGGAGTAGGTAGTTTACCAATATGGTTTGATTTTATTATAATATTACTGTTTTTTAAAGGTTCTCAACATTTCATTATGTCAGTCCGCGAAGTAATGTTTTCCATATGTATATTATAAAGTTCATTGACTGAAATTAGGTTCGGAAGTGTTGGTTGGATGCGTAACAAGATTTGAGAATAATCAAATGAATTAAATTTATCAAAATTTTGCCGTCAATGCTAACTTGCGGGTGGCTGTTTGAACCTTGTACATTTTAGTGACTAACAGTTCAGGAGGTCTGGCCCTCAGGTTCTCATGTACTGGGTGATTAATGTGTGGTTTAGATTCTGAAAGAACGAGGTTAGACGAATATAGTTCGATGTTTCGTTTGTATTTGTTTGGGTTTGGGTTTTGGTGAAGGCGATATGAGCGGTAGCTGAATAAGGCAGAATGTGCTGAAACTAGCCGGCCTGCTCGATAACCTGATGGGAAATCCTGAATAGTAACTTCGTTGCAGTAGTTCACTAAACTAGCGGTCCTAGTTCGAAATAATTTCTTTCTTTGTTTCTTCGATCACTTTCTTCAGTGCATGTTTATTTTAAGGTTTCTTTCTTTCTTCTTCTGCATATCTTTTATGAACAAGGGCTCTGAGGCTCCAGGTTTTGAAAGCTTCTATGTCACTCGTATGTGGTTTGTCCATGCTTAAGCATATAGAAATTATATATATATATATATATATATATATATATATATATATATATACACTATAGATATATATACTATAGATATGATTAAAACTTCCAGCAAGTTTCTCCCCACCCTTCTTTGTGTTTCCAGTGCTTTCGCCACTGCTTTAGCCAACTTCCTCTGCGTCTGGCAGTTCTTTTCTGACTATCTTTTGAGCATGCTTTTTGAGTTAAGGCTAGTGCTTGATATATGTTCGTAAGGTCATGTAGTGAAGCAATACACCGATGGGCAGGTAGGTACCCGTCTTGACTTCAACCTCCGATAGTGGTCATATAGAAATGTGTTTTGTTTGTGCCCTCTTCGGTGGTTGTAGCTCCTTTCCCGGGTAGGATTTTTGCTACGTAATATTTTGGGTTTCCCTTTCAGCAGCAAGGTGTCATTTGTCCCCTGACTCCCTTTTAGTCGAACCTGCATCCTGGTGAGTGACACAACACATATAGGGAAGTTTGCAACACCTACCTCGATTAGATAAACAGGCATTACGGAACCAAAGTAGTCGTAGTTTTCGACAGGTATGAAGAAGCAAGCACAAAATATGATTCGCATGTACGAAGACCTCTTGAGAGGTAAAGTGGAAAAAAGCCGGAAGTGACAGAATTAAACGTCATATCCGCTCTACAAGAACTGTTGTCAAACACTGCAAATGAATCTAATTTTGTTACACTCCTTAGCACAGCATTAAAAGGAGCAAATCTGTCTATTCTCCATGCCCATAGTGGTGAGCACACGTTGGGTGTAAGAACAGCAAAAAACAACGCCAAGTCAGGAAAAGCCGCAGTCATAGTTGGTACAGACTCCAACCTCCTAGTTCTCATGGCTGCCTTAACATAACGCAAAGACACGATATGCATGCTAGTCCCAGAAAGTTCAATCACTGAAATGTAGATTTATAGCAGCAGGAGACAGACTTCGCAACATGAGGGACTTTTTATTGTTCATCCATGCTACGATAGGCTTTGTCACCACATCCGCGTTCAACAATAAGGGACCAATTACAGGTTGAAGAAAGCTAAAGAGGGACTCCGAGCTGCAAGCAGTAATGAAGGAATTCAAGGAAGTAGAAGCACCGCAGGATAGTATTGTGTCAGCAGGTGAGAAAACTTCCTCTTATTAAATTTCTCTTGCTTTTTAGAAGCATAATGTGGTAAATTTCCGTTGTTGCATTAATTAAAGAGTACTTTTATTGTTTGCAGGGGAGGCCTTTCTGTCAAATTTTAAAGCGGAAAATTAACAGATGTACTAGGCATTACTAGATTGAAGAAATATATCCAAACATTTCCGAGAAAAGCACCGAATTACATCATCGATCTTGACAGCGTCCCTCCAAATTCAGCTAGATCGCGCCAGCATAGTCTTCGAGTGTAACATCAGTTGCAAGAGTAACAGGAGATCGCCTTTGCCCTAAAGAATTGGGACGGAAAACAGAGAGGGGACAATACATACCCGTGTTATTCATTTTACCTCCAGTATAGGATAATCTGCTACATCAAGTGCGATGTGGTTGCAAAAGTGACTACTCCAGAAATTGTGAGTGGCGAAAAGGACTCCGCTGTACATTAATGTGCGAAGAATGTGTGACAGAATCGTACACGAATAAAGTAGTATCATTTCAGAAGATGATAGCGATCATCGCTGTGATGACATTCAGGACACTTCACAACTCCCTAAACGGTTCAAAAACTTAATGAAACAACCAGTTAAAAGTAAATTGTACGAGATCTTTGTACTGTAAGAAGTTTTCTTCCTTTTTAAAGAAGTATTTGTTAATTAAAAAGTAATGTGAATTGTAAACTGCAGACCTTTGTGTTATCACAAAGCTGAGACTTCTCTTTAGTATTTTGATGTCTCTCTACTAAAATACGCGACAACATAATATTTTTGTATTTTCTTACGAATATATAATAAAATAAATTAGCTATAATATTTTATTCGACAGACACTATTAGTACCAATACTATCTCCTACGGTCCTTATTTCCTACTTTTCGAACATATTAGACATTTGTTTCTAAACTGAACCTTCCAGTTCGAAAAAAAATGCATTAGAAGAAAAATTAGCTCTCCAAAATTGATGGTACTAAATTTAAATCAATGTTACTCCGCATCTCCGATAGGTTCATAGTTACCTGCTGTGGAACCGAATATATTAAAACGAAATAAAAAGTAGTACCATGGCAACTGTCATAATACAAAATATAATGGCTCCAATGTATAATCACTGTACTAACTCCAATGACTTGCATCGTACATACAGATGCTTATCAGAATAATGGAAACACCTGTAGTTGGCAACACGTCAGATGTATGGGTTGGCAGTGGTGTCGTGGCGACCGCAGCGCCGGACTGCTGGTGGTGGTGTGTTAGGTCGGTCTCCATACTACGTCAGGCGTCGTGGAACAGGAGTGTGCAGTGGCTGCAGCAGACGGAGGTAGTGTAAAATGGGAGACCTCTCAGAGTTTCAAAGAGGGCAAATTGTTGGTGCGCGGTTATGTGGAGTGAGTGTGACGGCAGTGGCTAGTGTGTTAGGTGTGTCGCCAGGGACAGTGTCGAAGGTGATGACGGCCTACACAACACACGGGAAAACCACATCGGGGAAGCGGAACAGTGGGCGGATGAAAAGCATCAGTGACAGAGCACGCCGGGTATTAAAGCGCATTGTCACGCGGAACCGTCGTGCCACTGCGGCGCAAGTGACGGAGGAACTCAATCAGCACCTCCCCCAACCTGTTTCGACAATCACAGTCCGCCGCGAATTACATGACATGAACTTACGGGGTCGTGTTGCACGGGCCAAACCTCTCATCAGGGACCAGAACGCTTTAGCACGCCGCAAATGGTGCCGCGACCATGCAACTTGGACCGTTGACGACTGGAAACGTGTGGTATGGTCGGATGAGTCACCATTCACCCTATTCCAAACCACGGGCCGTGTTTATGTGTGGAGAACGCCCAAAGAAGCGTATGATCTGCAGTGTCTCCGCCCAACTGTGAAACATGGCGGCGGCACGGTGATGCTGTGGGCCGCAATATCATGGTTTTCATTGGGTCCTGTGGTCACACTTCGCGGACGCATCACTGCCAACGTTTATGTCGCAATTTTAGGAGACCACTTGCATCCTATGGTCCGGATGTTGTTCCCGGACAATGACGCCATATTCCAGGATGATAATGCACCCATTCACACAGCTGGAGTTGTTGCAGCGTGGTTTGAGGAACATCGGGATGATGTTCAACACCTCCCCTGGCCCGCCCAATCCCCAGATCTCAACATAATTGAACATCTGTGGTCCATCTTGGAAACACGACTCCGGCGACGATTTCCACCTCCATCCTCTCTCACAGAACTGGCCGATGCCCTGCACGAGGAATGGTGTAATATTCCACTTGCTACCATTCACAACCTCTATGCCTCCATCCCACGTCGCATCAAGGCTGTTCTGAAGGCGAAAGGTGGCCCGACACCATATTAATCTGGTAAGTTGCACTTTCGTTCAGGTGTTTCCATTATTCTGATAAGCATCTGTATGTCACCAGAACAAAGTTTATATCTCAGTTCTGTGATACTATATTTCAGTATTTGCATAAATGAATCTGGTTGATTGGCCGCCATATTGATGGCGTCATTTTAGGTTATTGCCCAAATTCTATTTTTGGCAGGAGTTTAATGGTGCCCAAAAGAATGTATTCAAGCACTACCTAACTTTCCAAAATGTTTTATCGCCTTCATTTAAAAACATAATTGCGCATGTCACTTTGTTTAGCGTAAATTTAGCTTTTAAATTTCAACACTTTGCACTACATAAAATGTCCTAGCACCCTGAGTTTTTAAGATAGAGAAACAACTGCGATATCATTAGAATGGTGAGGGTCTACTCTATAACGTTTACATAGAGGTGTTTTTCTGTATCTCTGGTAGTTTCATAGTAATTCGCTACGAAACATATATAAAAAAAACCGACAAAACTATTTTTTAGATAATAGCCGCCAGATTTAAAAACATTGGTAATGTATATGCAAAATATTAGCTCAGATCACTTTAAACATGCATTTCCTTCAATTCGGTACGAGAACTAACTTCATATGTAAGTTCTGTGATGAGATATTACAGTATAAGCATAAATGGATGTGGTAGCCATATTGATCACGTCATTTCAGATGATTGTCCAACTGCGATTTTAGGCTAATATACTCAGGAGTTTCAGGGGACCCAAAAAATGTGTTAAAACAAAAATTAGCTTTCTAATAATTTTCCATCTTGAACCCTTTTAAGCAATAATTTGCTAATACTAGGTAAGGTAATTTTCTCGGTATTCTAGTTTGTGGCTTCAATTAATTCTGGATATAGAGGCTTCTCGTACAAGTATCAAATGCAGACAGATACAAGTTAGTGAAGTGAAGAGCTTTTTGCGCTCAGAATTTCATTTTACTTTGCAGGAGCAAGTAATTTCATGGGTAAAATTTTCCCTTTAATCACTTTTGTATCACGTTGACTTACCTGAGTTCTTCCTCTGATCCTTCAAATGTACCTACTTTGAAATCGTATTTTTCAATCGGATCTTGTTGAAATAAATTTATTGCAAATAATAATATCACCTTATTTGCTGACATAATACGTTTTATTTGGCACTGCCCCATTTTTAGGTGCATCTATCTCCGTACCAATGCTTCTTTGATACTTTTTTTATATTAATTCTTTTTATTTCTATATGAGGAATTTTCATTTCAATGAATGATCATAACCTCTAGAACGTATTGCTTACATGCTGATATGAATGAATCGATCGATCACATTCTGTAAATTACGTTCGTTAAGATAATTTTTCACCTACTATGACAACGAAATTTAGTGACAAATTCCTTGATATTTATAGACAATGAAAAATAGTAACCTACTTCTATCTTTTGTCATATTGAAATAATACTACAAAATTATATTCATAAGTTCTTATATAAGCATAAGTAAAACACGTTACTTTCTTTCGAGAAAAAGTTTTATCAACTAGATTATAATACGTTCCAGAGAGCTCTTTTGCTGTTGATATTCAAAACGAGATTTCTGTAAAGCTGTAGCTTTGATCAGATTCATTGATTTTAAAAGTTTTGATATAACTAATGCTATTTCGAAACGAATAAACTATATACATTAACTGTTGCTCAAAATAATTTTCAGTTCATCTGAAATATATAAAATGTAAATGTTATTAACCTACTCTATAAATACATCCGACACTTTTAAAATGAAACAAATGAATCCCCTTGGGCTTGTCAGCGGAGATTTTTTTTGGGGGTGTGCTACCTAATTAGGAAACCGAACCCACTGTTCCATAATTTGATTTTGGCTAGTGATCTACAATTTCGCAATGTAATTAAGATAAACACGCTATCAGCACCTGGTGAATACCCACCCATTAGCATCCTATCATGTCTTCCCCACACCGAGAAATCACAAAACGAATTCTTCATTGAAAATAATCGAACTTTAGGAAAGTTTAGAGTACAGTGACTGCACTTGTCAAAATAACTAATGACATCCAAATTTATGACAATTGATAGGTTCTTAAGTTAGATCACCTAGATTTAAGTAAAATGTTTTAGTTCGTTTATCCTGACATTCCTCTTGCTCAATTAAAACATAACTTCAACTTTGCCAAACACACAGTCCTTGACTGTGAACATTTTGTTTAGACCTGACTGATCGAAAGCAGGCTGTTCTATCGAACAGCTCTTTCTCAGAGTAGAATAACGGAGTATCACAAAAATCGACTTTCTACTCATTATTATTTTCAGTCTTCCATTGTATCATTGTGAACAATTGGAACTAAAACAACTGTCATAAAGTGAAGAGGAAACATAAATGGCTACAGGAGACAATATTACATATTTATTGAACCGTTTAGACAAAGAAATAAAGGGATTTAAGCTTTATTTCTCAATAAACCTCATTTGTGATATTCTTTACTTCCTTCCGACACCCTTAATATATCGGTTTCTTACCTATGCCGAATTCTAGCCAATCGGAATCGAGCTGGGATGATTGGTAATATCCAAGTGTTCGACATTTACATCCTAGACGACGTGAAATTGTGACTTTACATATTTCTTCGTATGTACGTGACATGCAACGGATATTCTGAAGAGCTGCAAGTACCTTAGATGCTTGAGACATGTTGTTCGTCTCTTTATCGTATTAGATAGACACACTGATATTTAATCATCGAGGTGTAGAGGGAGCTAGACTAGCTCAGAGCCGCCCGAACCGTTTTGATTGGTGGAGTGGTTTACTGTTGTCAATTCAGTTTTGTAAATCAATAGTTCAAATTACTTCCATTGAGTTAAAACTAGCCGCGCCAGACTTAGCATAAACATTACTGTACACAATAGACAAATACAGTGAGTTTCCCCGTTCCTTAGCGCAAACGTTTTCAGTGATGCCAGCTTATTTTATAAAAAATAATATTTGAGTGGATAAAATGCTATCAAGGACCCAGAGTCTTTGCGAATGTTAGTAGAATTACAACTTCAACATGTTTAATTCCACCGTGTTCCTTTTTGTTAGCAGTAATTTTGCACTTAGTAGGTGCTAATACCAATAATTAAGTGCAAGTGTTCAATATAATACGCAAATCAACTAAAGCTTTGTATGTAAATACATTGAGGCAAGATAATCCAATGCTACATGCATTGTTTTCTTTATGTAATCACCTATTCTTTACCATAGGCACAACTAGGCTTTATAATCTAAGAAATTGCTACACAATGAGAAAATTCACTTTTCTTTTAAAATCTATTACCAATATTTTACATAGCGACACTTCAAGAAGATCCGTGCATTACATTTCAGCAATACAGTCGTAAGCAGCATGATATTTAAAATTCCTAAACTTACCTCATTTTGGATTTCTCCAGAAGATTCACGTCTTTGATAAGAGGGTATATATGCTTTTTCACTGGAGAATAGTAACTCTTTAATATCACTTATGTCTCCTACGTTAAAAACTGTTTTATCTCGCACTGTTTCTCTGCCTACTTATTACCGAGCCGCCGTAGCCCAGTGGTAGGACGTTGGCATAGAATTCGGGAGCTCGTGAGTTCAAATCCAGCGGCCGACCATCCTGACAGCGTTTTTTGTAGAGTTTTCCTCAGTCAGACTAGGCACATGCCTGGATCTTACCTTCATCTTATGCCCTGGCCCACACCTTCTCGCATCATATAACCTCCCCTTTACTGGTTTGATCTTTAGATGCCTAAAGGCCATAAATAAAATTAAAAAGCTGCCTACTTGTGCGATAGTCCAAGATAATGCTACAGAATGTGCACTAAAAATCTCTTGACACAAAACAGCACACAAAATCTTCATCAAAAATTAACTTTATATGAACGCATGTGAACTTTGTTTGAACCTACTAAAAAATGTGAGTTTTTGTGTGCTTAATGTGTCTTTTTATTGACTTTTTATCCTTGGTGCATATTTTCCACACATTAGTTTCATATTTACTGAAGTTCACATTATCCAGAACATGTTTTGAGATCACTTTGAATACATTTTTCACTATTAAGTGAACTTTATGCGCATGAATTGGGTATCAGCACCACCAAGCCACTAAAAGTGTGCTTTAGTTCATATTAATTTAAAGAAAAGTGCATTTATTATGCACTAAAAACGTGATAGAACTGGAACATATTGTGATTTTTTTTTCGTGACATATTGTGCTCTCTATGTGTATTTTGAATTTTAGTGTGACAATGGACTGTCTTGCTGATTTTTTTATGGAATCTCTTGGGACAAGAGGGAACTTTGCAACATATGCCGTAATTATGAAGCTATTTCGAAATCTGATAGCTGCAGTCAAGTGTCACGTATCAACCATTAACTCGTTTTTCACCGAAATGTTGTCTCATCCACTGTCTCATCCACTTCATATAGATGAAAATAGTTAAAATGTCACTAAATCATATACATAAAAAATGTTGAATTTTGGTATGCCATAGTCAAATGACACTAATTTGTTTACAAAATATTAGGTAAAAATGTCAGATTTATGTAGCTCTTACAGTATAATCTGTCAATTAGTGTTTTTCAATATATGGCTTTATGGCAGAGTACAAGAGGATAACAAGACGTAAGTTGTCGCATTATAAATACTATGTAAATAGAAAGTTTCATTGACCTACCAGTCTGTCTTATATAGGCCTTATCAGAGTTCTACAAGTTTCAAAATAGTGTATACACATAAAATAAAAGTGGGATAAATATACCAAATTAAAGTGGTATACAGGACAGACGGAACGCTGTATATCGAGATAAGAATATTCTTGAAGGATGGCAGAAAATATTATTATTTACTGTTGAAGGTGATATCCAGTCTCTGAAGGTTTCACGAGACGTCAGATTATTCGATTTCCGATATTTTACTACAAGTTTTATAGGATAGTTTACAACGAATTTGGTAAGTCATAATCGAAATTCACAGTTTTAATCAAATTCTAATAACTGATGGGTTAGAATGTCAAACGTCAGGTATGTAATATGTCGAAATCAGCACGAGGGTAGCAACAGCATGAGAAACGAAACTCGGATACTATCCTTAAATGTATGCATCTAGTTATACACGCTGTCTATGAAACGAAAATAGGTAAATCGAAACCGATTACAGATTTGGCATGAACAAATAAATACAAAATGAGACTTTCATGATAATCGATGACATTCGAATAAATATCATTAAAGATGTGCGCCATCGTGACATGCTATCCCCGAAGCGGTTAAGCTGAAGCGAAACGGCTTTCAGGTTTGATATCAGCATGATCAAATTCCACCATGATAAAATTGGCATGATTGTAGGACCAGAATTAAAGGTCCGATATGCGATAGCTCGAAAAGGATAAAAGGATTCAGATTTTTCTTTATCATGACGAAATGCATATAAACTACGAATTTCACGAAAACCGGTGACAACATTTCAAGGAGTATCCTGGGAGGCATACACCCCGTAATATATGCTATCCCGAAACCTGTAATAGTTAGATGTAAATAAATTTCAGATTTTTTCATAACTGTGATGAATAATATTAGGAATAATCGGTGGTCTTGAGGTTAAAATCGTACATGCGAAACGCTATATCACAAAAAAGGAAAGAAATACAGCAAATATATAAAAACAGTCTCAACATCCCTTTATGAAACCCTAACAAAAAGGTGGAGATGAGCAACCTGTATGCGAAATTGCATCATTCTAGGGTCACAGATGGTCGAGTAAGTAAACTGTAATAGCTAGAGAGAAGCTGATTTCAGTTTTGGCATCATCTTGATGAATACCATAAAGTGTGAGCTCCATGATTCTAGAACTAAATGTCACAATTCGAAGTGTTCATCTTTCCAAACATTTTAGAATCCACACACAATACTTTGGTTCGAAGAAGACACTAAGTTGGATACGATAAGCAAGAGTTGTGCAACTCGCATACAATAGCAGGAAAAATCATATACAATACTTCGAGTTCGACAACTTGCATACGGTATGCAAGAGTTCTGTAAGTTGCATGCAGTATTAGGTTAAATCATATACCCTAGTTTGGTTCAACAACTCGCATACGGTATACAAGAGGTATGTTAAATGAAAGTTAAGTTTGTTACATGCAGTATTACATTAAACCACATGTACTACATTGATTCGAAAACGACAAGAAATGTCTTCAATGCTCAGTAAGTTGTATACATGACTTTACCATGTCTATTCTATGTGTAAAAAACTGAACTATTAATTCGTTCAAATAATATTCATTTTAATAATACTATGCAACAAAAAATGTATATGTTACACAGCAAAATTTCTCGTCTTTTCAGAAAAGCGTACATATGAATTGTAAATGCTTATACAATAAACTTCCACTACAAACGAAAGGTATAAGCAATATTAATATATTTGAGAGAAGACTGTTTAATTTTTTTGTACAAAAGTCTTGTTACACAATGGCTGAATATTTAAGTGATAATTTGTATTTTCTTATGTTATCTGGCAACTGTAATGCTTACTATTCGTAACCTAATGTACAAGCTGAATAAATTGAATTAAATATTAATGAAAGTTGAGTGTTATATACACGAACCATTCTGTTGTCTAGGTCTTGGAAATGCGGCATGAAGTTACAATGTTAAATTCTATCAGAATATATAGAACAAATTAGGTTACAATGTTAAAATTTCACTAAGTCAAATAGGACATGTTAGGTTATATGGAAAAATTTCGTAAAAAGACTAAGTTTTTAACTTGTTTATTAATAATAATTAGGTTACAGTGTCTAAAATGGAACAAAAGCTTTAAATGTTACATTATTTTAAGACCTACATGATAATTTTTACAACGTTAAATTTTCAGTAAATCATATACAATATATAAGGTGTATGATATGTTGTTATAATATGGTGTATACCGGGACGGGTAATTGAGTTGGGTCAAAAGGCACAATGAATAGCTCGAAAACGAGAACGAGCATTCAAGGAAACAATATAGTACATAAAATATAGTTAGGTAAGCTACGTCAGAAAGTTGAATGTTTATTTCGCATTCGAAGAAAAAATGTGTCGTATACGGAAATCGGTATTTGTGTTAGGTAAAGCATATGGCATATACGGGAACGACAATTCGAAGTAAAATAAGATTAGTACGGTATTAGGTTAGAAAATATTTAATTTTATCAAGCAATACAAGATGAATGTGGTTATAATAAGCTGTATGTTGGACCAACACTTGCATGTGGTAGAAACGTAGATCGTATGCGAGAACGAGCATTCGGAGAAACAAAATGTTCGATACAATATTAATCAGGTAGAATACGTCAGAAAGTTGATTTTTATTTCACATTCGTAGAAACAAATAGGTTGCAAACTAGAATGAGTATTGGATAAATGAGAAAAAATAAAATGCCAAATTGGGTTAAGCGATAAATTAGGTTAAAAGGTCATAGCGTTGGGTTACAATTTGCCCATAAGGGTATCAGCATTTGGATTAGGCCAAAGAGACAAATTTATTTACCATAGTTAAGTTAAAACAAATCGTAAGAGAGACATATTCAAAATTCGCGGGAAACGCTAACTACGTCATTTGCGTCGGCTAATCAATGTTAGAGGAAATCATGTGATTTGCGACGTCCAATCAGCGTGCAGCAGTTTAGGTCACATAACCTGCGTCAACCAATCAGCGATCGACAAGGGAATTAAATTCGAATTAAAAACAAAGTGCTCCCCAAGTGTCGCAACTCTACTTATTATATCTATCTGAGACCTCGCCTCTGGAAGCATTAAAAATGTCATTCCCATCGTTGTGTAAATTTTAACCAGGGCAATCTCGTAAAGAAACGGGTTAGAAGGTCGGGACGTTTAAGATTAAATATAAAGTGAAGAGATGCATTATGAATACGATGATCCACGGAATAGGACAACGAAAGACTTATTTTTAGGTAGATTTCGAAGAAAAATTTACCTATTGAGGTACGATATATATTTACACGCTAGCGGCCATAATTTTGAAGATGTTTGAACCAAATTTTATTATGTTCTTTCTAGGCTTAATAGGTCGGCTAAGTTCGTTAATGAGCAAAATCTGCCGAAGGGGGTTGAAATTTTCGAAATAGATATATATATATATATATATATATATATATCAGCCCTTATGGAGTTTAGAGGGAAACTTTGTGTGCATAAATTATAGTACTTCCTATGAAGTCTACGGTGACACCAACGATTGAGGAGTTGTGGGGGTGGAAATTCGAATTTTTTAAAACCACGTCTTGTGGGGCATCGTTGAAAAGGTCTTGATAATTAATCTATAAATCAACAACTGAAAATTAAAGAAAAACACTTCGAGATCTACCTTAGCCTATAGGCTTACCGAAAGGGATTTTTTTTAAATTAGAGCATGTGCATCCAAAACCAATAATTAAGATGATGTGAGAAGATCAAGCTTCGACTGACTGAAACACATTTTTAATGCCATTGTAAGGACGCAGAATGCGGCTAAGAAGCATTATTTTCTATTGTACTTGGTTCTGAATTATTTGTTCTCTAAAATATGAATTTACGTTAGTATATTCCAATTTATTGTTAACATGTCTGTATTTATTATGGCGAAGAATATTGTTTTCATAATTTGCATTAATTAGATTAGACAAGAAAATAAAAGCAATAAGGTCACTCACAAAGAAGATATGCACAGTTATTATTAGCATTAGTTTGCATTTGAAAAGCACAACGGTTCCATTTACTGGCAGGGTAAGAGGTTTGATATTTCATATCTCTACTTAGAATAATAAAGAAAGAAACATATTTCAACTCACCCAGCTATATGTATAACCTACCTGTTACCTTTTAGAATGTTATCTAAATAAATTCTTATACCTTTCCAAAGTGAAACATGCCAGTTATTGCTCGAGAACTGGGTGAAAATCCGGAATGGAAGTGGTAGACAACGTTATTGCATTGTCCTGAATAATCCGGAGTAACTTTCCTGTGTGGAACAATAACAAAAACGTTAGGGTAAACGAATAAGTAGCTATTTCAAATGATCTACTTAAGCAACACTGCGAAATAGGTCGTTAACCCTAAAGCGGTCGCATGAGGTCCTCACGGACACCAGAAGGTATTTTGAATTTGTAGGAATTATTTATTAGCGTCAATTCTGTTCGTTTCCGGTAGCTGAGGTTTTCATTCCACTCTACCTTGTGCCGTACAAGATGTTAATCCATGATGAACTGTGTTGGACTACTGACATACCATGGGGTCCGCGCTGACCCCACGCGACCGGATTCAGTTGTGCTATTTGTGTATCATTTCAAGTTTTGTTTTCGTTCATAGTGAAATTTTTGTGGTATTTCTGTGTAAACGAAAGACTAAATGACTTGCATTATTAGCAAAATATTCTATATTTAAATACAAATATATATTAATAGAGTATTGTATACGTTGCGGTCCAGGCAGACTCCACGCGACCGAATTCGTTGCCTTTTCTCTGATAATTTGGTATTCAAACACATGTCGGTGTTTGAGCCGGTTTAGAGCCGGCCGGGTAGTCGAGCGGTCTATGGCGGTAGGACAACGAATCGAAGGTCCCGGGTTCGAGTTCCGGGACTATGATGCACTACATAATTACATTTGATAGATTTTAATAAAACAAAAGATTTAATAATTTAGAAATTTCCAAAAATCGTACCGAGGGTTAACCGTTAATACCTTCTATTTACAATTTTTCATCTAAAGCTGTTTTCTATTTATTGAAATGGGAAATTTTGGCGTATTTTCAAGTTGAAGCTTTGTAGCAAATATACTGTCAATTATTAACATCATGGGTTATTTGTTAAAAGTTTCAACTAGAAAGTTCGTCAATTTATTTCCTTTCGACAATTTGTTAACAACTTTAGGTTACAAAAATTATAGATACGAGGTATCAATGGTTAACCCTTGTTACATGTGTTATAATTTAATTCTCAGTTGAAAGTAATTACACATTGAAGACTTTTCTTCCTTGTATAGTTTATGAAATACCAATTTAATTTATGTAGTCGGAGAAATTGAAAGCAGAATGGAAATATCTTTCATGGCAATTTTGTTTAGAAAATTATGTTTGGTGTCAAGATGAACCGATATTCGTTTAACAATCTTGCATCAGGTGATTATTTTCTAAGAGCAGAACCAAGGTACGTTGATTGCCCGATTCCTCTCTCATAAAGTCCTGTCATATAGGCAGTTTTGGCTAGAAAATGACAGGAGAATGTGATCCCATGCAGATGTTATAACATGCCATCTTCTTGAAAACCTTTGTTGCTTCGAAAACGAACAACAAACAAAGTAACAGCATTAAGCGCAGGGACATGTCCAAAATATTGAATTACAGCGCAAGCTATTTATATAGGGAAAGAAAATATTAAGAGAAACATCGTTAATGAAGTCCACTGTTAGATGCATTGTTATGTAGCCATTGCTTTCTCTTAAGGAAATTTATCAATTTAACGTCCCATGTTTTCATGTTGATGTGACGCAAACGAAAAAATGTCCTTGCCGTACTGAATAGTTTCAATGTGTTTCTGGTCTTCTAGTAACATTTCTTTCAACAGCTGAAATAAACCTGTTGACACGTTTCTCCTACGACACACAGAAGAGGCATCGAAATACTAGTTCGTACTTCTGTATTGTTTCCAACTATGCGGCAGATGGAAAATCAATACCATTTTTTGACAACGTTCGTATCCATACTGAGTTCGATATGCAGTGTTGAGTAAACTCATTTTTGAATGAGCACATCTAAACAAAAACATGCAAAAAGCTTGCGGCTTGCTCACAGGCAAACTTCTAAGCTCATACTCGAAATCAAATTTTGAAAATTAGCGTTCTCAAGTTTAGAATACGTTCAGTTTGAAATCAGCAACGCTCACTTCTGCTATTATTTACTGAAATGCCAAAAGTCATGAGACCTACCTAATAACATGTGGGACGCACTCGAGCACGACTAAGTGCGGCAACTCGAACTGGCAGGGACCCGACAAGTCGCTGGTAGTTCGCTGGAGGGGTGTGCAGCTATGCAGTTTCGAATTACCGTCCACAATTCGGTGGTTGTTTCAGGTGGTGGATCCTGCGTACAAATAGCCCGTTCGATGATATTCAATATGTGCTCGATAAGATTCATGTTCGACAATCTAGAAGGGCAAACCATACGTTGGAAGTATATGCCATTATTGGCAGGCTACATGAAGTCCATAAACTGTTGGTTATAGTCACAAAGCAACTGAACATAGCGGTGAGTGGTCAATGTCCGGTTCAAGTAGACCAGAGGAACCAAACAATGCTAGGTAAATGCGTTCTACACAATGACGGAACAACCACCAGCTTGCTAAGTGCTTTGTTGGCAAAAGACGGGCTATTGTTTCCTTAACAGACTGTAGCAACCTATTAATTAGTTACCAAATTTTTACGAACATAAAATTCTAAGTTCCCATGTAATAAGTGAAAATGCTTTTGGTTGCCTCTTCAGGGTTAAAAGAACAGCTGAGAGGGAAATAAATTGCTACTTGAGTTTGAAATCTTATTCAGTGCACATCCGTCATGCGTGTATTGGTCCTCCATAAGTGGTACCCCTACAAGCTTAACACCACATTCTTGGGACACACGACGAGTTCTTCGAGTCGAACCTTTGCTAAATGGTGACAACACTCCTATCGTCGCTGGTTCGTCCGTCGCCGTGCGTAGCCTGCCTGATTTTGGTTTGTTAGCCACGGATCCGTTTTCCTTGAATTTCTTGATCAACTTGCTTACTGTGGTATGGCTAATGGGTGCCCTATCTGGGTGATGGTTGTTAAAATCATTATTAACGACTCTTGTGCTTCGCTCTCTTGACATCAAAATGATCTCAATGCGATCTGCCTGCGTCACAGCAATGTTATCTTAGTCACCTGAAACCTTCACCAAGAAAACAAAACAGTCATAACTTCGTTATGGTAAGTGATAAAGCAAAAACAAACACAGCATTGCATTCCTGAGAAAATTTCAGATGAGAACAAGGTATTAAATCCTATGGTTGTGACTTAATAAAATAAAAGTGAATTCAAATTGGCGGATTTCAAGATGGCGGCCATCGACATCACAAGTCCTAGAAGTTTTTGCCCCACGTGTACTACTAACCTACAGTGTTACCTTTACACTTTTTTTTTTTTTTTTTTTTTGCAAATCCTGCCTTTTATTTGGGTGTTTCCATACCTTTGAGCAACCCTGTAGTATAAATTGTAGGCTTATATATTGTAAAATGGGGCTGTTCTAAAATGAAATTTATCATTCCAGAATTTACGAATTTCAAAACCCCGGCTTTGGGGAATGTGGGAAATTTGGAATTCTGGAAAATCGAAAAGTTCAGAATTCCTCAGTGTCTTTCCAGCTGTATGAAAAGCAACGGTTCACCTGGACCAGGGATCATCGATTTATAAATTTCTTGGCAGTCAGATCAACAAGATATGCTTTCAGAACAATTGAGGATACCCTTGGTGATAGGGTGTTCACAATTTCGGAATCAGAGTGACCATTTTTGTGGCTCCGCAATGTCGGAATTTCGACAAGGTTGAATTTCGTAGCGTCAAAATTCCCAAGGTTAGAAAGATAGCAATTCACAAGCGTTGAATATTCGGAGTGTCGAAATTCCGAAATCCGAGGAGTTGTGAATTTCAGAATTGACTTTGAACTTCCAAAAGTACAGTAAATAACAATTTTAAAATTCGCAATCCTCCGCTTGGTGCTTTTCGGTATAAATTTGGAAATTTCAGTATGTGTATGTTAATTTTTCTAGGTTGGTTCATAAACAAATCGAAGCTTTTACTTTAAAAAATTGCTGGTATCATGCAAAAATGGAGCGTATTCCTTTAAGGGGCACCCGCCCCGCGCGGTCTCTCTCTGGATACACCACTGAGAGGGAACTTAAAATACGTATTTCGACCATATGTCCTTCTATGTGTTTTGAGACCGTGTTTTGTGACTGTGTTTTGAGACTTTATACAGCTATGAAGTTTATTATATAAAACAATACCAGTGTATTTGCATCCCTTTTCATACAAGAGGGTACGATGTTCCACTAAGGAGAAATTGTGTCTATTTCTGGTAGAGTAACTGTGTTCGTTCAATACACAATTTAGCGTAACTTCAAGGTGTTTCTTAACAAATACAAGTATGTTAAGCATGTACTGGCAAGGTTGTGGGAGTATACAGAGCTTTCTAAACATTGGCCTGCAATGTTCTCTAGGTTTAACACGTGTCACGATTCTAATAACTCCCTTTTGTATTTTAAATATGCTATTGGCTTTGCTTGCATTACCCCAAAATGTAATTACGTGCATTAGGTGCGGCTGAAATAAGCTGAAGAAGATCATTCTTATAGTAGAATAGTTCAGTACATTTCTAAGAACCTCAATTACGTAGTGAACACGGTTTAGTTTTTTGCTAAGGTCTGATATATGCTTATCCCAGGATAGGTCAGGGTGGTCGAGCGGTCTGCGGCGGTAGGCTATCGACTCAACGGTCCCGGGTTCGAGTCCCGGCTGGGGCATGGGTGTGGATTTTAATACTTAACAGCTAAGGGCAAAATCGTGACGGGCCGAAGTCCAAAGTTACTAAAGTGGCCCATATAAAAATAAAGTTTACCAAAGTTTTTTTTACCCAGGATAGGTTTTCTTGTATCCATATACCCCAAAATTTTGTTGATTTTACGAATTCTATTGCCTTGTATGCAATATTAATCATTGTTGGTTGTGCGTGTTTGTTACGCGAGTGGTGGACATTTATTATTTGTTAGCTCTACTAACTTTGACATAGTCAGTTTTGACATAGTCTTATTTAAGTTTTCTTTGATTTGTTCATGATTATTAGCTTTCAATATTATATTTGTATCGGTCGCGTACAGTGTAGTTTTAGCTGGCTGAATATTATTGGGGAGATCATTAATATAATCAGAAATAAAAGTGTTCCTAAGACTGACCCTTGCGGTACTCCGCAAAAGATTGATCGCCTTTCCGATAGATGTTGATATATTTTGTTATTTCCTTGTTAAAATGTGTTATTTGCACTGCTTGCTTACGGTTTAGTAAGTAGGTGCAAAACCAACTATAGGCGATCCCTCTTGTTCCATAGTTCTGTAGTTTTGAGAGTAGTTCTGTATGTGGTACTAAATCAAAAGCTTTGGAAAGATCAACAAAAACACCTATACATTTATCTTTCTTATCCAGATTTTCACGTACTGTTTCCATAAAATCATATATAGCTGTTTCTGTTGCTTTAACTTTCAAGAAGCCATGTTGACCATTTGTAATGAAATTGTTTCTTTGGAGGAAGGATGTTAAACGCACACTCATTGTCATTTTGACAATTTTTGAGAAGGTAGGAAGGAGTGAGATAGGCATATAGTTTTCTATATTCTTTTTGTCTCCTTTCTTATATATAGGTTTTACTTTTTCTGTTTTTAGTGCATCCGGATAAATGCCTTCAACAAACGACAGATTGATAAGTGCGCTAAGGGATCCGAAATTAGTTCAATGTTATCCTTTATAATACTTGATGGTATGTCATAAATACCTGCTGACAATATGTTTTTAATTTTTCTCACTACTTTTGTTACTTCACTAACAATAACTGGGAGAAGAAGCATAGTATTCTGGCAACTATTAGGCACTGTTTTCATTCTAGATGTTAGGGGATCATCCGTGTATTTTCGTGACAAATTAACGTAGTCATTATAAAATATATCGCTATTATACTGGGGTGTTTTACGACTGTAGCATTATGACATATTTCGAGATTATATATTTCTTTGTTTCTGTTAACATTCAGTTCATGCCTTACTAGATTCCACAACGCTTTTGGTTTGTTATCTCTCTGTTTGAGAATTGTGTCTTTGTGTAATTCCTTTGCAGCTTTCAATACCCTCTAGAACATTGACAAATTTCAATCCGTCACGAAAGCTTGTCAGTTCAGAGCACGTCAAATTTGAACACATTGTTGCTTAAGAATGATAGACCATATGATAAATATTTGCAAGTCATCTAAAAGCTCCTTACTTATATGCAAATAATTCAGATTTAAAAAAAATCAAATTGCAGTTGTTATGTATAGGGCAAACTTTTTGTTAGTGAAAAGTTCCGGATTGACTTATTGCAAAAATAGTTGGGAAATTAGATTCCTTCAGTATTTTTGCTAGAAATGTTAAAAACAGGTTTTGAAAATTATGGAATGTTATTTTCTAGCTAATACTTAATAATTAGATCCTCTGTAAAATTACGAAGACGCAAGTCAAATTACGCAGTTTACATAAAACATTTCATGTAAATTAAATTAGCTAATTAACATTGAAAATCTTGGTAAAGTGAAAACTGAATACACTTCTGAAAAATAACATAGCCTTCCAATGGCTTATGAATGGTACTTTGCAGCTACCTAGTATCTAAAAATGCAGTTTTTCAGGAGAGCGAGAAAACTCTAACGTTGGTGTGTGTCCTGGTTATTTTCACGCCAATAAATCAGGTCTGTTACCCTTATTAGTGTAAGGATCAGTGGATTATGTGGACCGAATGTTTCTACACATTCATCTCACAAACAGAAAAAATATTTATCTTGAGATGCGAGGTAGCTGCAAAGTATTATCAATATAGTTTGTAATTTCATTTTTCTTCAACAATGTTGATTTTTACGTCAAAATGCCCATATAATTTGAACTATTTTTCATGTCATAAATAGAGAAAAAGTCAGCTACATGAATCCGAACTAAGATAATTTTCATAGAATCACAGTAAGGAAGTCGAGATGGTTCCAATCCTGTTTACTGCTTATTCTGACACTATCCGAATATGAATTCTACTTGAAAGGTTCAGCAACATAGATGTGTAACACACAGAGACAATGAAAATGTGAAATGGACATTTCCGATAGTATTTTTATTGCAATAAAAATTCTTCTGGTAAAGTGGCCTACTGAAAATATTTTGTTTTCTTTCTGTGATGCATTTATCAAGAGTAATAAAGCCCCGCTTCGAAAAAGTCTCAGTCTTGCGCTCGGGCGCCGCCATGCTATGACGTAAGCAATCTGCCGACTGCTTGTCATTAACATACAGATGCTATTTGATTTGTTAGTATTCTTAACAAGAGATAAAAATGGATAGAAAGAAATAGTATAATTGGTGAATAGCGTTTCTATATGCCTTAACACGTCATTTAGTTCGTTTTATTCACTTGAAATTTGTTTTTACTTTTAATATTTCTTTAAGATATTGATATATTTAGGTAGCTTCAACACTAAATTATAGCAGCTCTATTTTCATGATTAAATCATAAGATATCTTCTAATAATGCTCTTTAGATCTCTTGTATTTAAAAAGGATTACCTATCTTTTCTGTACAAGAAACAAACAAACAAAAAAAGAACAATGTGGGCTTTTGCATCCGACAATCATATACTTTTCTAATGAATGCTAGTGAAGCATTTTTCAAGAACTTAAAAGTATATGAATTGATAGTGCTCGTTACTGCCATCTGTTAAAGATTTAACGTATTACTTTTAGCCCGTGAATATATTGAATAATTTTAATATGTAATTGTAAAAAATAATAATAAAAGTACGTAAGTAACAAAAATGTAAATTCAACTGTTATATTAAAGTTACTCTTGAGTTTCGTGAAGTAAAACAAAACACGGCCGTTGATAGGATTTCGAACAGTCTTAGGTGAAAGTATAAAAAGTTAAAAGTTACGTGCGCTAACCAATTGCGCCAAATTCTCAAGACATCAAAATTGACCCAAACTAGCAATAAGAAAAGCACTGCAAGTTAAGTCAGACCCCTGTCATTGTTTCGAGTAATTTCTGTTATTAAAAGCATGTTTTGGTGTTTTAGCTTATTGAAGTGGGGTCTGCAGGTTTGTACATTAATTATTTTGTTCAGTGATGTGAATGTTCTTTCTCTTCTTTTTTTTTTGCCTTCAAACTTCTGAATAAGAAACATAACGTAGGAACAAGCATATAGCTACGAATTGATTACGTCAAACCAATCAGATGATTTTCATTGTATGACGTAGGAGATTGAGTTCTCAATATTTCATGCTATATTTCCATGTAACGGAAAACCGTAGCGCTGAAATTTCAAAAACATTATATAGTATTTAATCTGATGTACACAAACGAATTGTAAAATATATAAGGACGGTGAAAACGGAATGTCCGTTGTGCGTGGAAACAGTAACAATAAATGTATGCATCTTGCTGTTTAGTCGGCTTTGGACTTGGACCTTCAATTATAATAAAAACTTAGTTGTATATCTTCCTTCGCTTCTTCAATGCAGTAATTTGAGGTCGCAATAGTTAAGAAGAACGAGCCTAATACGACGGACCACGAGGAAATTGTAAAGTAAGCAGGAAGAAACAAGTTAGAACATAATAATGTGTTTGAAAAAATCAAATTGTTAATATTTTTTAAAAGAATTTCGTTATAGTATATCCACAAATTCCTACTTCCTCTGATGTAACTGCAATGATTGTAAGATAATTTCAATGTGAAATTTGATTTTGATTTGTAGTTTGTAAGAATAAAAGATAAAATACAATTGAAATAAGAAACTTACTTTGGTTGGCACCAAAAACTAGTTCTTTATGTTTCATTCGTATTGAGTTCCGTTTTTTGGCTGTAATTCTAATTTTCTGTTAGATTTTGTAGTAGATTAGTTACGCGGAAATAAAACGGTAGCTAGGATATAATCTTAAGCTGTCTTCAAATAATGTTGATGGCATGATATATATATAGGCTTTAAATTATGTCAACACTCTAATTCCCATACTTTGATCTTCAGTATTTCTGCGATCTCGAAAGTCATAGTTTGGTTTTATTCATACTTAACGAAAATCCTTCTCACTCTGAAAAACTGTAGTTCAACAGCAGTGAATCTGTTTCTTAGCCAATGAAGACTATTACGTAACCTCGGCTTGCGATATTACGTAACCTCTACAAACATAAGAACTCTAACGAATTGAACGGGCGTAAGCCACAGTGCTGTTATCTCCCATACAATTCATTTTATCTTATCTAACAATTTGAGTCCAAGCGACAAATTTGTTGGCAGATATGACAGACTAACTTTGTGTGAAATTGCCTCAACAAAGATTTCAGTGCTCTCACTTGATTTCCCCTCATGAACATTTTGACATTTGAATTCACCAACCTTTTCAGCTTAGTTGATTGGTTTGACTTGTGTTATTTTCGTTTTGGATTCTCTGTGTTATGTGAATTGTGCGTTATTCGAGTTTTCACATATTGGTTTTGATAGGTTATATTTATTTTAAATATCATTTGTCAGCACACGAAGGCAGTGTTCCGGTATTTACCCCAAAAGTATGTGAATGTTATCCTTTACCACGAAATAAATCTGTACATGTTAGTTTGTAAGCAGTTCTGGTTTCCCAATGTTTTCAGGTATATATTACTCTACCAAAGTTACTCCCTGGGTTCTAAACTTGGATCAGCGTGCCCGAAATTCACGACGTAAGCACATCTTTATCAGTATAGTTATATTGCTTCCATTAGTTACGGAAATAATATCTTTTGTTCTAGGAAAGCCATGTGACTGGAATTATTCATGGAAAATTTCATCATTACTTGTACAGTAAGTGTGGTAAACGTTGATGTTTAAAGAAGAATGACTTGGGCCTGGAAATACGAGCAACTTCATTTAAACACTGTTGTAACGTATGAAGCAATCATTAAAAAAATTGATTATAAGTAAAAGTTCTTTGAAAATGAAGGCTTATCTGTTTCCGTTTCGTTTTCCAAATAAAACCAATCTCCTAAGTTTCTATAAGAGTACATTACTTTCTCTTAACTCAAACTAAGTTACCCATATCTATAATTTGAGCTTAAAATTAATTTCAGTTGGCTATTACTACTTTTGCTCAATCAACACATCATGAAATAGTGTTACAAGAAGCACCGAGATGATATCTTCAAGTATGCAATTTTACGATACTAAGGAATTCCACTACAAATATTTCAGGTATATTTAATAGAACGTTGTAAACAGTATTAAGTCCAATATGATGTAGATAGCTCCAGGTTACAAGTACTAAAGCAGCTGGAGAAGTTATGACCAGAATGGACACAATCAGGATTAGGAAGAAACGTATACCCGAAGGTATTATACTAGAGATACCACAAGCCAATGATTATGGACATGCTTCCATTACTGTCTACTTGAATATTATAACTGTAATTGTAATTGGGTATTACTAAATACAATTGATCAATATAATTTCTTAATGTTACTTTATTCTCTCGAAATATCATGCATAATATATCAGAACCATGTTTTAAAGTAACGAAATTAGCATAAAATTTAGTTTAAATATTGTACTACTCACCATGTGATATTTTTTAAAATCGTTATACCATACGTGAAGCAAGACCCTTCTTCTAAAGGAACTCTTTGAATAGTTACCTTGCAATGAGAGTCAGATCTTATTCGCCTTTTATATCCTTCATCAATGATAGTTCCATTTATTTCTCTAATATTATTCATCTACAACAAAGAAAACTCAAACATAGTCATCTAATTATAACCAATTGGAAAGAAATAAAATTGTTACACATTTATGGAAAGTTACTGCGCTAATGTTTGTACGTACACTGATAAATTTTAATATGTCTGCAAAGTAAGAGCCAGATGTATTAGTCAACAAAAGTAAGTGGTTAACATTTAGACGTTAAGAAGAGGGTACAAACTGCCGCAGGGATCCCTTGGGAACCGCCCCTGGATGATGTGCATCCACCACAAATCTAAGCTGTTCATCCCCGGGGCATAAACGCATACAAGTAGGTTAAAAATTAATGACTTTTTACTGCAGAAATAAAGATAAGAACTTAAATTTTAAAGTCTTTGGTCCTTCGAAAGATGAAGGATCTAGTCTGTTAAATATTCCCGGGCTCTCACAAAGACATTGTTATGTAAATGAAAATAGCTGTATATGAGAAAAGCAAAGGCTGCGGAGGTGGGTACTGCTAGAAATGTAATTTCAAGGAATCCGACGTAACTAAAAATTGTACACATTATTGAGACTTCTGTTACTCCTACTTAGTTTCTGCTCCTCATTTTAGACTCTACGTTTGCTAAGTTAGACACTTGGCGTTTATACCAAATTATTCTATTTGCTACGAAGATTACAATGAGTGCTCAATCATGGTGCTACTCAGTATCAATCTGCCTAGCGAACAAATAAAACTAAGGTTCTCTGTGCAATGTTTTGCGCGCAGTGTTTATTTTTCTAAAACCTCGTGAGGTAATTTTGTATGAGATATTCCTGACAAATTATAACTTCTAAATATATCTGTTTATATATATTAAGATTAAGATTTATATTAATTTTAATAAATTACAAGTTTTTATAAAGAAAGCCCCTAAATTATAATGAATTGTGGTGATATGAAATGAGGGACCTTATACCCTTGTATACAGGGTATGCCTGAAATAATAACGCAAACTTTGGGAGATTATTATTGACCCCAAAAAAAGGAAAACATCCTTTTGGAGACATTAAAAATTATGCGTGAACAATCTGTTATCACTTCTTGAACTCACTCCATGAACAACCTGTTATCACTTCTTGACATGTTTTTGCAGTATAGAGTTGTCAGCTCTACGACCTCGCAGAAAGGCACATTCAAGATGTCGTCCTCTATTATATCTGAACCTTGCCGATTTCATTCATCATGAGCTTCAAAGTGGTAATGGTGAGGCTGCTTCCCTTCACCATTATAATTTTAGGGGTTATCTCTCCCTAACCTTTGCAAATCCCTTACTAACTGCAAGGCAGCGGTACTAGTTTTTGTCCGCCCGGAATATTTCCGGTACGAACCATATTAGTATAGGCAAATTAGGGTTGTAGAAGGAAAAATACCAGATAGCTATTTTTTTTAGGAAAGTGTTAAGGGAACCTCTCTGGCCTCCCCCATAAAAATCCCGGAAATCCCTCTTGACGAACATGCATAAAATCTCTTAAACGTCCGCCGTATTGAAATTTTCAAAACAAATTTACTTCTGAATAGTTTTTCTCTTGACCAAGGAAAACAATACTAGGAATCTAATTTCATCGAGAAAGTATTATGGGGACCTCCCTGATCTCCCACAAGATAATCCCTCGAAATTCAATTTGGGGAGTACGTAAAAATCCCTTAAACAACCGCCATTTTGGAATTTCCAAAACAAATGTTTTTTTATCGAATATTTTGTCGGTTCAACAAGGAAAATAATACTAGAAAGCTTATTTCTTCTGTAAAGTGTTAGACCCCGCAACCTACCACAGAAGAATGCCCTCAAATTCCCTTGGGGAAACACACCATAAGTCTCTCAAACATCCGCCATCTTGAATTTTTTAAAACAAATTTATTTTCTTTGAGTAGTATATCAATTGGAAAAGAAAGCAAATACTACAGTGGCAGTAGCGTCACTAGAAAGCACTTGCTGGAAATTGCACGATTTTCTAATTCCTGGCTGATATCAAGGAGTCAACTTTCCAGGGCTGTACGATACGCGGTGTCACCGTTCTTGTTTATAATGTATAAAAGACTACGAACAAATTTTCTCTCCCTTAAGAAAAGCTACAACCCCTTTTTTCACATCCCGTATTTATGAAAGGCTACAGCACCCTTTGGCTAATTGTGATAAAAGTCTACGAGCATATTTTCACCCCCTATTTAACATAGCAGACAGCACCTTTTTCATTCCCTATTTAACTTAGCAGAAATTACACAGAAATATAGGTTAGTTACGCTCTCCAACACTATGAAATGTTAGGCTCCAATTTTTTAAATCCCCTATCTAACTTAGCAGATAGTGCACAATAGCAGCGATTTTATAAAATGGTACCAAGCCCTTTTCTCAACCCTAAACACGAAGCTCTTTTTGAACCCCTACAGAGGCTACGGTCCAGCAGCTATTTAACATAGCAGCAATATATGCTAGTTACGCTGTTTAACCCCATACGAACTCTTTTCAGTCCTAGTTAACATAGCAGAGGGTACGAAGCTCATTTTGCAACACCTATTTAATATTACAGAGATTACACCCCCTCGTTTTCTCTCATTCTTTTAAAAGGCTACGAGCAAATATTGAACTAACCCAACATAGGGGTGACATTTCTTTGCATCCCCATATTAAACATAGCACAGATTACACGTTCTCTAGGCTACTTGACCTAACATAGCACTTCCTTTAGGCTAGCTGAAATTTCTCGCATCCCCCATTATATGAAAGGCTATTAACCCTTTTTTGGGATTTGGCGCGATATCTCGGAAACGGCTCAAAATATCGCAAAAATAAATCGAAAAATTCCCCTTTGTGGTTTTTCATCATAATTTATCTAAATCTAAAGTTTGGTGATGATCCGATAAAATTTTGGCAATTTGGCCCGATATCTCGGAAATGACTCAAAATATCGCAAAAATAACTCGACAAATCTCCCCTTATAAACCCCTTGTGGTTTTACATCATAATTTACCTAAATCCAAATTTGGAAAAATTTTGGGAACCCTAAAAACTACCTAGCTCTCATCTCAACCCCCATTTAAAGAAGCACAGAGGATACATAGCGTCTATCCCCAACCAGAGTCAATGTCCAGTTTTCAGCACAGCACAGAGGCAACCAATATTTTACCATAGCAGATATCCCATAAAAGGTTACGAAACTCTTTTTCAACCCCTACTTAACATAGCAGAGATTACCCCACATAATACACCATTGCAGAATAGCAGCAATTTCATAAAATGGTGCAAAGCTCTCTTTCAACTTTAAAAATTCTACTTAATATAACACAAGTTACAAAATCTACGAACCCAACCCCTAGCAAGAATTTGACACAGGAATATATGTTATTTACCATAGCAGAGATTACACAGGCAAAGAGTTTACAAGCACATAACAAAAAATTACAACAAGAGATTTGAAGTTAGTTTCCAACACAGCCCCTAGAAGGTAATTACATACACATTTTCCCAATCCCTATTTAACACAGCACAGAGGCTACCGTCTTACAGGTATAGAATACATATTTTCCTATTTAACATAGCAAAAATTACACAAATACACTAGAATATATGCAAATTACGTTATTTAACCCCCACATTGTACACCGGTGCACAATATGAAGCTCTTTTTGCAGCCCTATTTAACATAGCAGAGATTACATGTCCTCTAGGCTGGAGATTACAGCAAAAATCTAAAGTTAGTTTCTATGCCACACCCTTGGTACTAATCAAAGGTCAAATATTATAACCGTGTATATTTCGTAAACGGCGAAACATATTATGATTCTGTTTTCACATTTGGTACAAGGTCATCAAAAATTATATGTGAACCTCGAGGTCAAAGTTCAAACACTTTACTGAGACATATTGAAATTCAGTTTTCACAGTAATATGTATTTCAGTGTGCTAATGACAAATTTGAAGTCAGTTTGCTAACTTCGCCCCTCCTCGTCGTAAAATAATAAAACATATAATACAATGTATTTTAGTCAGAAAAATGGTAAATATAAAAACTACATGTTTCTACCTGTTGCTTTTTTTTTGTTTGAGATATGGCAATTTGGATTTTTCGAATTTCGCTCTTTTGGGTCAATAACAATAAAAACATTAAATTATGTTATTTTGTTCACGGTAATGCTGGATTTGAAAACGACTTCTTTCTACCTATTATTGCTACCAAGATATGGCGGTTCGAATTTTAACATTTTAGACCCAAAATTGAGAAATTCGTAAATTGTATGTTATTTGCTTCAATAATGCTGAATGTGAAATTGCTTCTTTCTACCTATTATCGCTTCCAAGATATGGCAGTTCGAGTTTTATTGAATTTTGACATTTTAGACGTCGAATTGAGAAACTTGCAAATTATATGTTATTTGGGTCGGTGATGCAGAATTTGAAATTTGTTTCTCTCTACCTATTGTCGCTTCCAAAATACAGCAATTTGAATTTATCGAATTTTGATATTATAGACCCAGAATTGAAAAGCTCGCAGAGTATATGTTATTTGGGTCAGTGATGCAGAATATGAAATTTGCTTCTCTTTAGCAATTGTCGCTTGCAAGATATGGATTTTTCGAATCTTAGACGCAAAATTGAGAAACTTGCAAATTCGGTTCGGTAATGTCGAATGTGACATTTTCTTCTCTCTACCACCTACCCTTCTAAAATATAGCGGTTTCAATTTTGCTCTTTTGGTTCCAGAACTATAAAACTCGCAAATTATATGTTATTCGAGTTGGTAATGCTTCCATAATATGGAAATTTGAATTGAGAAACTCACAAATTGGCTTGATAATGTTTGCTTCCACCTTACTCTACATTCTTTTCTAGCCGTATTTACAAAACCATGAATGCGTCTAACTGTCCATATATTCGCCATGCTGCAAGAAAGCGGGGTAACTGTAATACTTACTATATTTACAAGACTCGTACAACTCATGTAAGCAATAACACCCAAGAAACAATATTTTGTTTGTTCTTTAACGACAAGTACACGGTCGGTACGGCCTGTTAGTGCTATTTTATAGATTATACAAAAAATTACAAACCAACGGAATGTTGAAAAAGCTATAAAATGTAAAATTCCAAGTTATATCCTCAAATTGTACTTTTGTTTGCTGGTAGTATACGAGTCGGTTGAATATTGCTTGCTTTCCTATGTGTGGCTTTAATTGCACTACTACCTATTCAAAGTTTGTCCTTTTGGCCTCACAATTGAGAAACTCGCGGATTTTCACGCTAATGCAAAACTTATTTCTCGTTTTCGTGATATGGCTGTTTGAATTAGTGAAGCAAAGATTATATATATTTGGCCCCTGTAGTGTTTATTACAGTCATCAAAAGACAAAATAATGTTACCTTCGAATGGAGTTTTTGTTAAATGGGTAAATAAGACGTGCAAATACTAATTTAAGTACAATTCGCCTTAATATTACATGTTTGCTGCTTTAATTGGCTAAATAAAACATACGAGATATGTGTGAGGCGAATTTCGACCCATGTTTTGTTATTTGGAGGGACATTTTAGCATGTAATTTAGTTGTAATGAAATCAATAATTGGGGGAAAGTGTAAAAAGTGAATACACCACCTCGTTAGTTGGTGTTTGTTAATGAGAAAAGCGATATTAATTAAGTTTAGAGCTCGTATTTGGTCAGAGAGAGACATTAGAATATAATTTTGTGCTGTTACTGAAATGATGCCATACTGGAGAGATATTTCTCGAAAAGAAACTTAAACAGGTGTACATTAATTAATTAAAATTGTTTGTATTTCACGCCTTACGACCATATGAAGTATTTGTAGCATGTATTTTAAGGAGAAAAATTTGAATTTACATAATCCCCACTACTTCGAAATACCTTCAGCATAATTTTAGCCTCTCAAATGTAATTCGGTAGATACACAAGCAGTGTTTGAAGTACTTTGAATAAAACGAAAGCTACTTGAAAACAAACTGACAAAAATGTGGTCTATAGGAACGCTTTAACGGTTTTGTACCTTATTTATACGACATGAATTAATAAATTAGTACATGTCTTTCTTTCTATTCATAACTAAAATGCTGCGAGTCACTTTTATATTCACATCCTTATAACTTTATTGTTAGAATACTCTGCAATTGTTTGACGTCTAATAACATTACCTGGTTTTTATAGACATACTTACGCATGTTCCAAAATCAACTTGCTCACTAGTGGTTACGAGCTGTTCAAGTAGTAAAGGCAAAAGGCTAGCCAAAATATATTGGGCTTCATAAAAAAAACATACACTCTTACAAGACCATAGACACTATTACACTAGGTAATAATTGGTTGACGAAGGCAATAAATTGCAGACAGAGAACTGAATTGTGACTTAGTTTGTTGCAAGTGAACGATGGAACAATGACTATTTGCAATAGAGTTTGTTGAGTGTGTGGTGTATAATCAACAAAATAACGCTAAGAGGCCGCACCGACCCTGTACATGTCGTTAAAGAACAAAGAAAATATTATTTCTTGTGTGTAATTGCTTACATGAGTTTTGCGAGTCTTGTAAATACAGTAAGTATTACAAGTACCCCGCTTTCCTGCAGCATGGCGAATAGATGGACAGTTAGACGCATTCATGGTTTTGTAAATACGGCTAGAAAAGAGTGTAGACTAAGGTGGAAGCCGAGCCAATTTGTGAGTTTTTCAATTCAAATTGCCATATTATGGAAGCATTACCAACTCGAATAACATATAATTTGCGAGTTTTATAGTTCTGGAACCAAAAGAGCAAAATTGAAACCGCTATATTTTGGAAATGGTAGGTGGTAGAGAGAAGAAAATGTCACATTCGACATTATAGAACATAATTTGCAAGTTTCTCAATTTTGCGATTAAAATTCGAAAATTCGAAAAATTCAAGTCGCCATATCTTGGAAGCGACAATTGGTAAAGAGAATCAAATTTCATATTCTGCATCACCGACCCAAATATCATATAATTTGCAAGTTTCTCAATTCGGCGTCTAAAATGTCAAAATTCAATAAAATTCGAACTACCATATCTTGGAAGCGACAATAGGTAAAAAGAAGCAACTTTCACATTCTGCATCACCGACCAAAATAACATTTAATTGGCGTGTTTCTCAATTTTGCGTCTAAAATGTTAAAATTCAATAAAATTTGAACCGCCATATCTTGGAAGCATAGAATAATAGGTAGAAAGAAGCATTACCGTGAACAAAATAACGAAATTCGAAAAATTCAAATTGTCAGATCTCAAAAAAAGCAAAATGTAGAAACATGTAGTTTTTATATTTATAATTCTTAAGACTAAAATACACTGCATTATAAGTTTTATTACTCTACGACCCCGAAGGGCAAAGTTAGCAAACTGACTTCAAATCTGTCATTAGCACACCAAAATACGTATTACTGTGAAAACAGAATTTCAATATGTCTCCGTTAAATGTTTGAACTTTGACCTCGAGGTTCACATATAATTTTTGATGCGCTTATACCAAATGTGAAAACAGAATCTTAATATGCTTTGCCGTTTACGAAATATACACGTTTATAATATTTGACCTTTGATTAGGACCAAGGGTGTGGCATAGAAACTAACTTTAGATTTTTGCTGTAATATCTAGCCTAGAGGACATGTAATCTCTGCTATGTTAAATAGGGCTGCAAAAAGAGCTTCGTATTGTGCACCGATGTACTATGTGGGGGTTAAATTACGTAATTTGCATATATTCTTGTGTATTTGTGTAATTTTTGCTATGTTAAATAGGTGTGGGCGAAAATATGTATTCAATACCTAATAGGCGGTAGCCTCTGTGCTGTGTTAAATAGGGGTTGGGAAAATGTATATGTAATTGCCTTCTAGGAGCTGTGTTGGAAACTAACTTCAAATCTCTTGTAATTTTTTGTTATGTGCTTGTAAACTCTTTGCCTGTGTAATCTCTGCTATGGTAAATAACATATATTCCTGTGTCAAATTTTTGCTAGGGGTTGGGTTTGTAGACTTTGTAATTTGTGCTATGTTGAGTAGTATTTTTTAGGGTTGAAAAAGAGCTTTGTACCCATTTATGAAATCTCTGCTATTGTGCAATGGTATATTATGTGGGGTAATCTCTGCTGTGTTAAATAGGGTTTGCAAAAAGAGCTGTGCTGTGTTGGAATTTCTGCTATGTTAAGTAGGCGTTGTAAAAGAGCTATGTAACCTCTGTGCTGTGTTAAATAGGGGTTGGGACGGGGCCTAGGTGTTTTTTTTAGGATTTCCCAAATTTTGTCGAATCATTACCAAAATTTGGATTTAGGTATATTATGATGAAAAACGACAAGGGGTTTATATGGTGAGCTTTTTGGATTTATTTTTGCAATATTTTGAGCCGTTTCGGAGATGTCGGGGCCTAATGGTTCCTAGTTGCTAAAATTTCATCGCATCATCACCAGACTTTGGATTTAGATAGATTATGATAAAACAACAAGAATTGGGTTTTAAGGGGAGATTTTTTGAATTATTTTTGCGATATTTTGCGCCGGTTTCGAGGTATTTGGGCCTAATTTCCAAAATTTTGTCGGATCATCACCAAACTTTGAATTTAGATAGATTATGATGAAACACGGCAAGTTATTTTTAAGGGGAGATTTTTCGATTTATTTTTGCGATATTTTGAGCCGTTTCCGAGATATCGGGCCCTGCCAAAATTTTGTCGGATCATCACAAAACTTTGGATTTAGATAGATTATGATGAGGAACGACAAGAGGCATGTAAGGGGAGAGATTTCGAGTTATTTTTGCGATATTTTGAGCCGTTTCCGAAATTAAATTATTTTAAGGCCTTTAGGCAAGTATGGCTCAGGCCGTATGGATGATGATGGGATGAATTGGTGGAATAAAGAAAGTGGGAGGAAAGGAGAGTACCCCGAGAAAACCCACGCACACGGCGTTTGTCCTCCACAAAGCCCACATGGCATTTGCAGGGATCGATCTGACGACCCCTAGCACCAGAGGTGAGCGCTCTACCAACTGAGCCAACGTGGCCCCCGAACTGTTTCCGAGATATGGGGCCAAACTGCCAAAATTCTATCGGATCGTCACCAAACTTTGTATTTAGATAGATTCTGGTGAGAAACGACAAGGTATTTATAAGGGGAGATTTTTCGATTTATTTTTGCGATATTTTGAGCCGTTTCCGAGATATCGGCCAAAATTGCGAAAAAGAAAGGTTCAAAGCCATTTATAAAATAGAGAATGCGAGAAATGTCAGCTAACCTAGAGGAAGTGTAATGTTAGGTCAAATAGCCTAGAGGACGTGTAATCTGTGCTATGTTAAATATGGGGATGCAAAAAAAATGTCACCCCTATGTTTGGTTAGGTCAAAATTTTATAGGAATGCAATAAAAGAGTGGCCGTAATCTCTGCTATATTAAATAGGGGTTGCAAAATGAGCTTCATACCCTCGGCTATGTTAAATAGGGCTGAAAAGGGTTCATGTGGGGTTAAACAGCATAAGTAGTATATATTACTGCTATGTTAAATAGGGACTGGATCGTAGCCTCTGTAGGGGTTGAAAAAGAGCTTCGTATTTAGGATCCAAGGAGGGGCTTCGTACCCTTTTATAAAATCTCTGCTATTATACAGTATCCGCTATGTTAGATAGGGCATGTAAAAAATTGGAGCCTAACATTTCATAGTATTTGAGGGCGTAACTAGCCTATATTCCTGTGTAATTTCTGCTTTGGAGGAGAAAAATATGCTCGTAGCCTTTTACAAAATAATGGTAAAAAATTCTGCTCGTAGCCTTTTATCATCAAAAACACTGAACTGCTGAACAAGACTATATTATTCGTAAAAAAAGAATACACGTAACGTTTCGACCTTCTAGAGCATAGATCCTCATCAGACATACACTCTGCCTGATGAGTGTATGTCTGATGAGGATCTTTGCTAGCAGGTCGAAACGTTACGTGTATTTTTTTTTTTACGAATAATATAGTATTGTTCAGCAGTTCAGTGTTTTTGATCTAAATTGCAAGACGTGCAATTATGTTTTTTTGCCTTTTATCATAAGTAGCTAAAAGGTGCCGTAGACTTTCATAAATAGGGGATGTAAAAAACGGTCGTAACCTTTCATAAGGGATGAGAAAATGTGTACGTAGCCTTTTATACATTGTAAACAAAAATGGCGACAACGCGTATCGTATAGCCCTGGAAAGTCGACTCCTTGATATCAGTAAGGTATTGGAAAATCGTGCAATTGCCAAAAAATGCTTTAAAGTAACGCTACTACTATTACTTCAATCGTAATTTCTTTTTTTAAAGTTTTAATGGACCTTCTGACTTCAAACAGAAAAATTCCTTGAAATTCCCTTCGGGGATCATGTCTAAAATCCCTCAAAGATCAGCCACCTTTGATTGTTCAAATAAATCTATTTCTTTGAACTAGTGTGTCAGTTGTAGAAGGAAACAAATATATGTAGCATAATTTCTTCTGGGAAGTGCTAAGGGGACCTGACCCACCACAAAAATTTCCTAGAATCTACCTGAAATCCCTAAAACGTCCACCATATTGGGGTTTCCGAAACAAATTTATTTTCTTTTTAACGGTTTGTCATACGGTCTTGTGATTTGTATCAATCAAGTTAATAGCAGAAAATTTTCTGAAACTACAAAACGGGTGTTACATCTTAAAAACATTTATATATGATTTTCGCAAATTAGAAACAAAATTCTGAACAACTGCATTCGTCTATAAATAAAAAACTTAAGATAGAGATTTAAGTAGTTAATCTTATCTCAGATTACGACTGTTGAGCGCCCAGATGTAAGTCCCAAGCAACGCTCAATGGGCGAGTAAGTTGTCATACAACAGAAGTATGGCTTGTATGCGATCGTTTACACATTTATTTTGCACCACAAAATAGTTTTGTCGCTGCACTTTTATGACCACTTATGAACTAATCACAATAGAAACTGTCTATTGTCTAAAAAATAAGTTTTTAGAAAAAACTACACAGACATAAATAGGTATTTCTATATTATACTCTATTTACTTCTGAAATTCAATCACTCAGTTTCCGTGGTCGTTTTGCAATTAAACTATTGGTTAGTGAATCTTGTCTGCGCTTAGCATTCATAAAACTACCATGGTCTCTAGAAGTTCATCAAGACCAACATCATCTTAAATATCCTGTTCAATCTCTGACCTATTCGTGCACGCATCTCCAGCACATCCACCACACATTGAAGAGCAATGAAGCCCTCCTCTTCTACATTCACAATTCCTTTCACATCCTTTTTTACAATCACACCACACAAGGTACAGCAAGATCCCTGGTGCTTGTTTCGTTGTTTTATTTACAGGACATGTTGCCTATTTACCAGTTTCCACCCCCATTCCAATGATGAAAAATCGTTTCCAGACCATACTTGTACTTGGTGGTAAACTCGAGAACTATGCTGTCGAACGGCAGCAGATATAGGAGATAGGGTAGCTAGATCCAGGAGATGATTAGGTGCTTTTTTCCTGACAGTTTTCATGTACTTTCTATATCTGGTGTTGTCCTGACCGTGCTCCATTCAACTTAATGAGAAACGCTTCTCCGGCCTGCATAACCTGATTCGCTGTTGCTGTGGGGTCCGTGAAGACTTTTACCATTTCTTGTAGTTCTAAATCGTTTTGAAGTACACCATTCATGTTTCCCAAACCTGTTTAAGTAGTAAAGGCTGATATAGGAGTGTTCAGTAATGTATCGCTTCAAAAAGACTTGAGAAACATGAAAGACCACATTTTCTTCCTGTATGCAATAATAGGCTGCGATATCACACCAGGAATTAACAAAAAAAAAAAAAAAAAGGGCACATCACTGGATATAATATATTTGTTAAAGATCTGGACCTACAAGAAATGATAAAAGTATTCAATAACCCTAAAGCAACAGCGAATCAGGATATGACGGCCGGAGAAGCGTTTTCCATTAAGTTGAATGGAACCCGGTGTGGACAACAGCAGGTATAGAAAGTACATGAAAACTGTCAAGAACAAAGCACCTAATAATCTCCTGGAACTAGCTGCTCTATCTCCCATATCTGCTGTCGCTCGACAGCATAGTCTTCGAGTTTACCACCAAGTACAAGTATGGTCTGGAAATAATCTTTCACCATTAGAATGGGGGTGGAAACTGGTAAATAGTCAACAAGTTCCGGTCCAAATAACATTGAAACCAGCTCCAGAAAACTTGCAGTGTCTTGTGCGGTGTGATTCCAAAAAAGTATCTGAGAGGAATTGTGAATGTAGAAGAGGAAGGCTTCATTGCTCCTCAATTGCTCGAGTTACGTGCACGAATAGGTTACCCAATATGATGTTGGTCTTGATGAACTTCCAGAAACCATAATAGTTTTACAAATACCAAGCTCAGACAGGATTCACTAACCAATAGCTTAATTGCAAAACGACCACGGAAGATGAGTGATTGAAGTTCAGAAGTAAATAGAGTATAAGATAGAAAATCCTATTTTAGTTTGTGTCGTTTTTTCTAAAAACTTATTTTTTAGAGAATTGTGATTAGTTCATAAGTTTTTATAAAAGTGCAGCGATGAAACAATTTTGTGGTGTAAATAAAACGTATAAAGATCGGGTAAAACCCACGCTGCAGCTGTATGACAACTTCGGCTATTTAGCGTTACATGGAACTTACATCTGGGCGCTCAACAGTCGTAATCTGAGGTAAGATTAACTACTTAAATCTCTATCTTATGTATTTTTTTAGATGAACACAGTTGTTCCGAATTTTCTTTCTAATTTGCGAGAATTATATATAAACGATTTTTTAAATGCAACACCCGTTTTGTGTTTCCAGGAAATTTTCTGGTATTAACTTCATTGATACAAACCACATGAGCGTACGACAAACCGTTAAAACTAAATAAATTTGTTTCGGAAAACCCAATATGGTGGACGTTTCAGGGATTTCAGGTAGATTTTAGGGAATTTTCTGTCATGAGTCAGGTCCCATTTGCACTTCCCAGAAGAAATTAGACTTCAAATATTTGTTTCCTTCTACAACTGACATACTAGTTCAAAGTAATAAATGTATTTGAACAATCAAAGGTGGCTGATCTTTGAGAGATTTTAGACATGATCCCCAAGGGGATGTTTCTGTGTTGCGATATTTTCTGTGTGAGGTCAGAAGGTTCCTTAACACTTTAAAATACTACTATTGTAGTACTTGCTTTCTCCTCCAATTAATATATTATTCAAAGGAAATTAATTTGCTTTTAAAAATTCAAGATGGCGGATTTTTTAAAGAGATTTTTTGTGTTTCCCGAAGGGGACTTCGAGTAATTTTTCTGATGTTGGTAACGGGGTCCCCTCAACGCTTTACAGAATAAGTTATCTTCCTAATATTATTTTGCTTGTTGAACCGATAAAATATTCTGAAGAATTATATTATTCCAAGATGGTGGTCGTTTAAGGGATTTATACATATTCTCAAGAAATGATTTCGAGGTATTTTTCTGTGGAAGGTCAGGGGGGTCTTCTTAACACTTTGCGGAAGAAATTTGCTTTCTAGTATTTTTTCCTTGTTCAACCGACAAAATGTTCGGAAGATATACATTTGGTTGGAAATTCCAAGATGACGGACATTTAAGAGATTTTTTGCATCCCCAAGGGGGATTTTTGGGGATTTTTCTGGGAGGGCAGGAAGGTCCCCTTTACACTCTCCAGCGGAAATTAGCTTTCAAGTATGTTTTTCCTTCTACATGTAAAAGACTGGTTAATTTGCATGGGCTAATATTTGTTTGGCATTCCCGTATCCGCCACCTGGAGGGGCGCCTGGTGGGAGACCAGTAACTCCAACCCAACAAAAGTTTAAAATAATATAAATAAATTCAATTGTGCGAGCCATAGCCTAGGGTTGTTCAACGTGTGAAATGAAAGTACTAGTACACGCTAATATAGCATATTGAATATATTCCATTTATAATGTAATATGTAACTCATTTTATTTCAGAATCAGTCAAGTGGAACAGAAATTGTAATTTGAAATGCCGTTTTTAAATTGTTAGTGTGAATAAAATAAATAGTGATAGAGATATTACAGTTAGCTCAACAGTTTCAACAACTACATATCAAGAGTCTGACACTAATCAGTATTGTAAACACTAAAGAGTCAAATATAGATTGATTTAATATTTAGATAATATATATAGCACGCAATATATCTGCATATGTTATCTCTGGGTGGCCAAGCAGTTAACGCGCTCCCTTTTTGTGTGGAGGTCTCTTGAAAGGAGTGCTTCAGATAGAGCTCCACTTAACAAAACATTAGGTTTCGTACTTAGAACCCCAGCTCGTTACTTACCATGGAAACCTGTACCTACCTTTCGTATGCTAAATAAGCCTAGGGTGATTACATGTCATTTCACCCAGGCTATGACACCTGTTATCTCTGATTTTCATGAAACTTAGTACAGTTTCTTTCTACATCTTCGTAAGGAAGTGTCTTAAATTGTATCCCATCTTCCCTAATCACTTCTGAGTTACAAGGTGTTAAGTGTCTTAAAAAATATTAACATTTACTTTCTGTCGTTCCAGGTTTAGACATGCATTGAATACTACAAGCGCATTGATTTTTTAAAATCAAATAGCATTTAGTGTGTGAGCCACTTCATCTGAAGCGGTTCAGAATGGGCTGCTTGAGCTCTTTCAGAAATGATGTATTTTCTTAAAATATGTATATCCCTATATGTGAATAGTTCAAAGTGGGTATTTGTTTTTACTTTTATCCGCACCGACTGGTTATTGATGGCCATTTTTATCTTCCAGCGCATTTCAAAAACTATTTTTGTAAACATTTACGGAAGATGTAATATCTAAGGACTTGTTTATCATAGTACATTCAATCAAAAGGCATTTCTTCCTTTAAAGTCTGCTTTATACATTAAGTTCTTTACATGAAACATTTAAAACGTGATCGAACTGGTCGAAGATGATTGTCGGCATATATATGTGGTTGACGAAAAACGTTAGAGCAAAACGGGGTAATAAGTACCAGGGGTAATAATCACCAGATCTTTTTATTTCTCCAGCTGATACAATTGAAGGTATATGTAATGATTTTTGGTTGCTTTCAAGAGAAATAAAGGGGAGAAGAAAAGCATTGACAGTTTGGATGAAAAAGCAGTACATGGTGTGTCCGTTGTTACAAAAACAGGACAAATATTTTTTTTTCACCTAAAGTACAACTTGGAAAAAGATTTGAAGTAAGCTTACAAACTTAATATTAAAAGGAGATTAGGGTCATTTATATTAAAGTGAACTACAAAGCTGCACAAGACAAAAAAACTACAAAGTCAACTTCATGAGCTGCACAAGACAAAAAAAAAACTTTGGTAAAAAGATCGGATTAAAAAGATCGCATATGTACGTGCTTTGGTAATTATCACCAGCGTACCTTGGGTATTGAGCACCATGCTTCTCTGATTAATTAAGTAGTGATTGCAGTATGTTTATGGAATATATTCCAGTAAATTTGGTGTGCGTAGAAACATACTAATTCAGATTATGCAAAAAATTGTCTCCTGATAGGCATAACATGAGTTTTCTTTATATTTTCAAAGTGAGTTACGTGCCACTGGCAATTTATAAGGAATGTGATTTTCAATGCGATATTAAGGCACGATGAACCCTTTATTTAGCAACAGACATAGCATTGTGAAGAAAGTGAGTCTAGAAGGATTTGTGGATACCAGAGAGAATGGAACTGATTAAGTACCAGTGGCCACCCAACCTCACAGGTTTCTCCAGAGATTTTCCTGTCACACCATGCAAATATCGGAATTGTACCTACTTACAAGCTACGTGCTGGCCTAATACCTTTCAACAATTCTGCACCCTACCCTAGCCTGAGTCTGTACCACTTAAAGGCCTTTTATGTGAAGTTTTTTTCTTATGTATTTTATTTTATTTATTATTTTATTTCGTAATATTGTGTCATCCAACATCCTAAATACCAAATTATGTCCTGGTGCAGGATTATAAAGCAATTGCCTTCATGTCGTAATGATATTATACTTGTTAAGAGATGCACATTTCAAGTGTGTCCTTAATACTCTGAAAATTTAACGATGTATGCTTAATACTCCTGAGCCGGGGTAATAAGCATCACTGAAATACCTGTTTAATTTTATATATTTTTCATGTTAGTATACAAAGACAAAAATTATTTTTACTCTGAGGTTTTGTATAATGGATGCTTACATGTGATTAACATGAAGTTTCCATTCACAACCAAAGCAATTAGCTTTTATCTGGAATTTTATGTCAATTCCCCCAGCAATTGCCCTCATTACACCATTTTACACTCCCAGTCTCGAGTGTGATTTTTGCACGGAAGTGGTTGAATATCAAAGTTGAGTTTAGGTACACGATTACATATGAAGGTGTATTGAAGGTGTGCGGAATATTAAGGCCAATTTATGTTCCTTATTTTTTCGTTATTTAAAAATGTAAATCTCGTACTATATGAATATTGAAGCTCAATATCTAGTGGGAGACCTGACAAAAATCTAATTGTTTGACATGTTATGCACTTAGGTAAGAATTTAAGGTATAAATTTAAACTGTGATATTTACGTTTCAATAGAGTTACAAATTTGCAAATTGGAGATGATTGTAGCTTGGTCGCGCTTCCGTAAACACGTTATATTACCACCAGAATGCCAGGAAATGATAAAATACATTTTGAGAAACCAACCTTTCAGCTAAGCAAATATCCACCTCTAACCAACTCGTACGCTTCTGTTCGATTCTTACAACTTACGTAAAAAATGTAAATATAAACATTTTCGAACTTCAACCACTAGCTATTTTGAACAGGGTCAACGTATATATGCATATGACAAATTGTAGTAATATTTATAATTTAAATACTTATATCTTGTTGATACTTACTTACTCTATGGCTTATGGAACTCGCAAATTCATCGCCGCAGTAACAATCGATCGCCATCGAGTTCTATCATGGGCTAGATCAAGACCCTTTCCATCACAAACTCTTACTTCTCGGAGATCCATTCTAATATTGTTCCCCCCGTCGTCTCGGTCCTCCCAACGGTCTCTTTCCATCTGGATTTCCAACCAAAATGGAATATAATTCTCGTTTTCTCATATCCGAGCTACATGGCCTGACCATCTTAGTTGTCGCGATTTAATTATTCCTACAATATCGAGTGAGTCGTATAGTCCGTGGATTTTTTCACTACACAGTCTGCTCCATTCTCCTGTCATCTCGCCCCATTTCGATCCGTATATCTTCCTCAAGACCTTATTTTCAAACGCTGGTAATTTATGTTCATCTGCTAGGGTCGTACTCCAACTTTCGCAACCGTAAAGAATTACCGGCAGAATAATTGTTCTATATATTTTGAATTTCAACTTCCTTGATATTAATCACGAGGTAAGAAATTTGTGAACTTAATAGAAGCATGTGTTGCCCGATGCTAAGCGGCTTTTTATTTCTTCCGTTATCTCGTTTATGCTTGTTACATATGTTTCCAAGTATTGAAATTGGTTTATTTTCTCTATGTTCTCATTCTTAATTGTTACATAACTATTTGAGTTATTCCCTTTGTTTCGACTTGTTATCATATATTTGTTTTCTCTTTGTTTACCTGTAGACTTATCTAATCGCACGCTTCTACTAAGACATTGGTGTTACATTGTAGTGACTTTATATCTTCCCCTATTAAATTTAGATCATCCGCGTACACGAACAGTTGATTCGAGCCATTCACCGATAGTCCCTTTATGTCCTCTTTTATTTTTAAAATCGTATATTCTAAAGCAATGTTAATAGTAGTAGTAGTGACAAGGTATTGCCTTGTTTCAATCCGTTGTTAATCTTGAAACTATATGACATATTATTAACCTACCCGTACTCTGCTTATGGGGTCACTGAGATACATTCTCACTAGTTGAGGAAGTTGATCTCGGAATCCCAAATTGTACCAGGATACTCACATCTTTCTGATGGTGGCCTAACTTTTATTTTAAAACCATTAGATAATTTTTGCTCAGGGCGAATGGATAATGATGAAAGAATTGGTGGAAAAAAGAAAGACGGAACGCCATAAAACCCACGCTAACGGCGATTATCCACCAGAAAGCACACATGACTCTACTAGAGATCAAACCGAGGACCCCAAGTACCAGAGCTACTACTGAGACACCTCGGCTACCACATTCTGGCAACAATATAACATATTTACCAAAGCTTGAACGACCATCAATCATTTCCTCTTTTCAAGTCTGTTATTCTATTTAAATTAAATATCAAAATTCTACCTTCTACCGTAGTTTCTCCTTATATAAGTGCATAAAGTGTAAAAGATGATTTATTTAGCCTCCTAGCATAGTGAAACTAAAGTGTTCATGTCAAAGTACCCACGAGCATTTTTGAGACTGATTTTGGAAACAGGTAACACGTTTCAAACTCAAGACTCAGAGTTGAAATTTCTACCATAGATTGTTCTTATATAAGCACATAAAGTGTAAGAAGAAATTATCGGCTTTCAAATCCAAAAGTCAAAGTTTAAATTTCTACTACAGTTTCTCCTTATATAAATTTATAACATGCTTAACAGTTAGAGTTTCATCTGGTTTCCCACCAGACATTGAATCTCAAATATTAATAAATTATGAACTCTAAGAATTAAAAAAAAATCATAAAAAGTTAAAGAACCATATATCTATATCAGCCTTTATATTCTGTACACCTTCAACACATATTGATATGTAATAGCAGACCGAATAGAAATAACCAGTATGATTACTGTTATCTGTTTATCCGACATTATGCAATTTTAAATCAGAGAATATATAACCGGAACGCCGATGCGAAATTACTGGGCGTAACATGGTTACGCTGTCTAGCCAACTGCTTTGAGAACTGATTTATTGTTACAGATCAATTATATCACTACTTCGCCGAAGGCAAATTGAAAAGAAATAACAATATGAACCAGGCGGAAGTGAAGGTATACGTTCTTGAAGGAATGCAAAAAGAGAACTGAGACGAGAAAGTGCCTTAGATTATTTAGTTTTTTCTGTCTCATTCAAAATACTACTTCCTAGAAATATGAAACATCGGACAGGATTTTTTGTTATCTTAAACACAAAGAATGAAAAATTAGTTTGTTCGTAGTCTTTGTGAGAACAACATACTCCTGCGTATTTCATAACTGTTTATAGCTATAAACAACTTTAGAAGACAAGGCAAATACATTCGAATATTATGTGATGTTTCGCGTGCGATTAAATGAAATATAATTTTGTTTCAGAAATTGTTTATTCTTATTTGTATATTTCACTTAGAGTTGTCAGAAAAAGTAGCATTACGCCATAGTATATATGCACCTGAAAATTTATTTTAGGAAAAACTAATAAATAATAATCACGCATTTAAAAACATTAAATGCCAGATATTGTGAACGATTGATGTCAGTATAATCAAATTTTGTACACTTCTTGTACATTCTCTTATCATATTGAAAGAGAAATATTACTTTTAATGTAAATATGTCTTTAGAAGGAGTCAAATCGTGAAAAGTGCATAAGCTGGTGCAATGTAAATGATCATTGTTCGAACCTTGCTGTTGGCAACGTTTCCATGCAAAAATTGTGATAATGGGTTTTACAAGTGTACATGAAAAATTATCATGGAAACTGGTAGTGGAATCATTAGGATAATAGTGCAAACCCATGAAAATACATATACGTAGGTGGACTGCATCGTTTATCTGTGGCACAGCACTTCAATGGTTTAACCGGATTTAGCGCCTAATGGGTCCTTTAAATTTCATAGAATTTTGCTGAGAACGTTCCCGCAATTAGTTGGTTGAGATTATATTGTATTATTATTTAAGTTTATATCCAGAAAAGGACAAATTGTTTTAAAAAGGATATTAAGCATACCAAAGAATAAGAAATCAAATCAAGGCAAAACAAAAGAAGGAAAACTTGTATTTCAGATTGTAATGAACAAATAGTTTTCACATGGTTATTTTCTCTGCGGAATAATTAGCATAATTTCTGAAATTTAAAGATAAATTGTACCTGCATGTCAAATGGCAGATACTTTTAAGTACTTAGCTTTCTCTATATTAAGCTATCACATTTCTTATAAATGAAAACAGGTAGATGTTATTTTCGGTCATTTTTAATGTTGTGACTTACAAAGAGACAGGTTCTTCGAACTGTTTAATTTTCTCCTTGCAAGATATCATAATACGTAGAAATTTCAAGCGGATTTAAATTTTGGACTCAAATTGATTCATTTATTGAAGGGCGATAACAAAAAACTTCATCAATTTTGAATTACACTTTAGGCAACTTTGGCTCAGGCCGAATGGAAGATGTTGGGATGAAAAATGTGGCAAAAATCTGAGTGTAATATAATTCAAGTAGAACCATGAAATTCTTGTAACAACTTGCTTTTACCGACTGATTCGGTAAAGTTAACTTATTTATTATTGTGTCATATACATTCGAAAGTAAAATAAAACTAGTAACAGTATAAACAAATAATATTTAATTAAAACAATAGGATTTGTTGACAAAATATAAACCTGTAACAGGTGGTTCAGCTCAACTTAGTTGCTGTAACGAAATGGACACTGCTAGGATGGCTATCTGCGATTGTTTAGAAGATACAAATAATCCTTATTCTTAGCATACAACGATGAAATCGATATTTTACCGTTCAATTGCTAGCGTGTTGCATATATCTACAGATTTCATCACACAATATAATTGCATTCTTCTCCGCATAGACTCTCTGGAAGCTGATGTCGTCGAAGTCTTATCCAACTGTATTTTATGTAACGAAATACATGAAAAATTTACCCAGACACATTCAAACTATGAGGACACACTTTATAAATTTCTGATGACATATCAAATTAATTTAACGATCAAAATTCGGAGAACATTGCCCGACTTCATCTATTTTTCTGGATGAGACATTTTGCATACATGGATTTCTACTAATAAAGGCTATCATTACTTTTATGTGCTACGAAAATGCTAAAGGTGCAACGATTCTATGAGGTAACACAATAAACAAACAGTTATATTAGAAAACTATTATTGAACCTAAATTTACGTACAAATTTTTGTGGGTACTATACAAAAATTATAGAACAAGTAATCAAAATTAGAAACACACACACTTCCCCCCCATGTGTGTGTGTATTTTTTAAGACGTCATAGGAATAAGTTCTTTCACTTTCGTATTTCAAATGTATCGTTGTGACTGCAGACAAATATTGAAAATACGAGAGCAACCTTTATAAATAAAGACGCACACTATATGCAAGTGAACGTGTAAAAAATATTTCATATTGTTTAAAGTTACGCAAAAATCAATCATTACTTGTTAAAAAATATTGTAATTACTTTCTCTTTTATAATTGCAGACACATTTTAAGTTAGAATACAAACTGATATTTACAAGTATGTAATAACATGCAATATTTTCCAAATTACAGGTATCGTACAGAAAGGTTCACCTTATGTTAAAGGGATTTATATATGAAGAAACAGTGCAACATGCACACTAAACAATATTTACGAGTTACCATGTTACAGTTTAGTTTGCTTTACAATATCCATAGGTTAAAGTTTAATTAATTTTGAAGAATTAAATCTTTGTTTATTCTATCAGAGAATTTCCTGTTGGAACAATCTTGTAATCTCTTTTGCGACAAATGTTCTGTGCACTAAATGTTATTTTGCTATTATATTTCCGATGGGCATAGTTTATAAACGTTTCTCTATTTTTATAAATACAACTAGTTGCTCCTGTAATGTTAATTTTAGGAACATAACAGTATTTGTTAGCTCATGCACTAATAATGATATACATCTCCAACATATCGTCAATTTCAATTGATAGTTGTCCGAGATAATTGCTTGAAGGTATCGACCCTGGCTCATCACGTCGTCGAGCATAAATAACGATGTCTGTATCACGATATACGACCCATTCAATCCCAACAGTTTGTTTTAATTAATAAATACTACCCCGAGCCCATGAGAATAGAAGCAGCTATAGTTAAGTTTGTAAACCAATGAGACGTATTATTTTCCACGTCTGCATATGTTACTAGTAATTTTCAATCTCGACACCACGAAATTCGAGATGACATGATATTGCAAGTTCCATGAACGTTTGTGGGTCATCTAGAATTTTCGTCTGGGGTAGATCACTTCGTTGACCCCATTTTCCAAACGGGAGTTAAAACTTTTTTCAAAATCCATGTTAACCCAGGATTAGGATGGAGTTTGTCATAGCCGTTACACAGATTCCTCTAGAAGCTCTCGTTTACTCGTATGAAAAGTGTGTTCTCTTTTGAAGACGTCAGTGTCGTGTCTTTAGAAAGTTACACTTGATTGTAATTTAACTTTACGTACACATGTTATAACTTGGTGTTTCGTTTTTTAGAAACTTGCATTTTAATTTTGAAATGTGTAGTTACATGAACTTTGTTCTTATGAAAAACATTTTCGATTGCTGTTAATTTAAAAATTAAATCTATGAATCTATGAATCAACAGTTTATTAAAGCAGGGCGATCTGAAACTCAGAATTATATTTTCTTACCTCGGTGTGTTGTTTCAAAAGATATAAAGAAATTATAAACAACTTTGAAACTTGAATTTATCAAGTATGGCAATTTAAGTGCACATTATCAATTACGTACCTCGACATTTTCGTTTTCCAAACTGATACTTTAAATTGGTTAATTTAATTTAAACTTTTGTCTATTATTGATTTTGGAATTGTGTTAAAGGCAAACGATACCGTAATCACCGTAATCATTATACACACTTCGCCCTAATCGTAGAACAAGAGGAAGTTTAAAAGTTAGCGGTGAATTAAGATTAATACCTTAACAGTGAGTGATAATGGTAAAGTTGATTTTACGGGGCTTCGATGGAGTCAGGTTGGTGGCATCTCCCGTTATTCACCACTAGCTCTGAAGTAAAATTAACTCATAATATAAAGTAATTAATGAATTTGAAACTTGTTTTGGTGAATATCTCTGTATACACTTCCCCCTCTCTGTTACCCTTCCCGCCTGACACACTTCTATGCTGATGCGCGCGCGCCTGCGTGCAGTGTAATGTAGTCAGTAGTGACTGTGTTCATGCTTCTGTTTGTACTTAGCTGTTGAAATACTAAGATCTCTTGTTCAGTTTGCCATTACTAATGTTACTTTCCGATTGTGGCTTCGAAATGTTCTTTTAAACTTTGTGTCCTGTTTAAACCTGGTTTAACCCTAGATTACAAAAGACGGCCTGTAGCAAAGGTTATTACAAAGGCATAGTCTTACAGACAACTTTAGAAAAGAAGAAAAACACATTTTTTAAATAAAATAACATGTCATAAGCTTTAAAGCAAACTTTTGAATAACATGTCTAGTTGACTTGTCACTCACAGCAGATACTGGCTTGATGGTCCCCGTACATGGCTTCATCACTAGTCGGGTAGTATGTCAGACGACGCCTTTGTAATCCAATTTTTCTACTGTACTTCGTAAGCAACGCTGGAAGTAACGCAAACACAGAGCCGTACTCTACTAGACGACGTGAATTAAAAATGATATAGAAAGAAAGCGTGCAGGAAGGCTATCCACGCAATGAAGGTATACGGAGTATGAAAGATGTGGACCTAGTGGAAGAGGGGTGGGGAGATGTCAGCACTAGTCGAGTACTCTGTCAGACAACGCTTTTGTAATCTAAGGTTAATCAGGCAAGAAGTGGACTCGTGTATCTATAGTATTGGAAACTGACCACATGAATAATCCTATTGACGTCTTGCTTAACGCTGAAGGAATCTATGCTTAGGATGGGCCAGAAACCATACTTGAATGTTGGATTCAACTATGTTACTGTAAGATGTTGGGGTTTCAACCTCAAGAAAGCGATCCGTATATGATACTTTATTACCTGCTCTATTATTTTTCGAATAATGAAGGAACATTATTGCAAGCATGCTGTGAAAATACTTTAGATCTCGGAGACGCAAGCATCTATACCACCATTTAGGGGGGAAGCTTCTATCCGAATATTATTGTAACTTATTCACTTATCCGTGATTCCGAAAGATGGAGTGATCTTTGGATTAGATGCAGCATGGAATAGTGCTCTGGAGTGTAATGATGTTCATATGGAGGTGAACAAAGTGATTAGAGTATAAACGATTATGATGAGTGTAGTATGAGGACTCAGTATGTCACTGGTAGTAATGATGATGATGATGATATATGTAGATGAACTGTTTAATAATTGTGATACTAAAGATGCTGTAAAGTATATGAAAGAACGTAATGTACCTCTGAAGGGTGTGAACCTCGGTTTCAAATTGTAAGTGAACATCCTGAAACTTATCCAGATTTCCGATGCGAGGTCGGAAAATCACTAGTCGTTCGTTAGTAACGTCTATTAGTGATCAGGAATAATATGTGGAAAGTTTGTTTCAGTTTGTCAGGGTTGACGATGTTGATCCTGACTAGAAGGTGCGATTCATAATTGACAGTTGTAATTATACTATAGGAAAGCCAATATACATTTCTTTTAAATTGCGTTCCCAGTTGAATTCTCGACATATCTTACAGCACCTTGAGAGAATACTCAATTTGAATGAAACCTTCTTGTTAAGTGATATGATCACGATTCACTGGACATTATCGATTCTCTTCGGGATCAGGAACATAGGAATGATAAGTATTTATCATTGGCATAATTGCGAGTATTTGAAGAATTTGACAATGCACGTTATATGAAGTATCATCCTAAGAAGCGGGCATGTGGAGATACGTTTTAGTGGCCGGTGTTGATTTGCTTGGTAAGAATGGAGGTAGTATTGAAGATGTTGACTTGTTTCTGAAACATTTTTGGGCGAGTACCAGATTATTGTGTACGCATGTACATCCCTAACTCGTGCCAATATAATGGTATAATGGTTCCAGCAGGAACCCTTAGAATATTCTAATAATGATGTGCAATTCATCACTTAGGTCTTCCACCCTTAAGTTTCCAGCATTGGGACCCAAATAGTAAACAAGTAAAACAGTTTCTTAAGTATGTAGAACAGAGACAAAAAATTAAATTCCAAACAAGTGAAAATGGCGGTGCCATACATTCTATGAATTTTATGACTATTACCGCCAACATACTGTATTACTCAACACAGAAATATACCTGTTGACGCTGAAGGTCATACGTTGCAAGATAGATACAAGGCAACATTAGCAAGAAAGGAATCCTTTGATAACAATTGCCACGTTGAAGCTTTTCAATGTGTGAATAGGAATGGACTAACGTGATTAGGACGTCTCCAGAAATACAACAGTTTATCAGGGAAAGATGTACTAATGTACCAAATCCATTATGCCCTAGACAAGCATTTAAAACCGAAGGCACCGCGTATTTTCGAGTACTGTATCATTGTAATGAGCAGAAGGAGTATTTATCGTATTTTAATAAAACAACCCACTATCTATTGATAATTTCAACAAAACCAGTGCTCACAGGAAAGATTGAAATTCATAAAGGTATAGTGGGAACTGGTAGAACTGGTATATACACGATCCAGTTAAAGCGCATGGACTTTCATCTTCTAAAGTATTACCACCAAACGATCGGTCTTGCGGTATGTGTGTAACAAACGACTCACTCGTCTTTTGTTTGCGTCGTAGCTGCATTTAGGATTTGAATACTGGCAGCTATACAAATATTGACGAAGAAAGCTCTTTTAAAGGGAGTGTTTTCACGTCCGAAATTCATCTGGCATTTAACAAAAGATACAAACCATAGTCAACTATGAGGTCTTGGAAATGAAAATGACAGAATATGTGTCTACACCATATGTGAAGAGTTTCCTAAAGCTAATAAAAACAACCAGTTTTGCCGGAAGTTGCATCACTGAAGAGGACAAGAATGGATATATAAACGTATATGAACGTCATGAGAAAATAATTCGAACGACGGCAAACTCCAACCTAATTGTGGTTTGATTTTGATTTAAAAAAAAAATAAAACTCTCTCCTAAGAATATGTATTCAAGGAACTGATCACCCTAGACGAAAGCTTTAGATGACCCATAAATGTTTATGGAACTTGCAAGATTAACTTATCTCGAAACTCACGGTGTTCTTTCTATAGCAGATTAAAATTACTAGTGCGTATATAGATGTAGAAAACGGAAATACGTCTCATGGATTTACAAACTTCGCTAAGGGTGCTTCGATATCCTCATATGCCCGGGATGATGTTTATGAATTAAAAGATACCGTTGGGATTGAACGGGCAGTATATTTTCACACGGATCCTGTTATTTATACACAGCGATGTGATGATCCATGGTTACTTCCTACAAGCAATTATCTCGGACAATACACAAATCAAATTAAAGATTGGTGGAAGATTTATATTTTTCTTGATACATGGGCTAAAATTATTGTTATGATTTTAAAAATAACATTACAGGGCAACTTAATACATTTATATAATTCAAATAATGACATTGAATTATCGGATTAGACGCGACAATAAGTTTAATCACTTTTTAAACTTAGCCCATCGCAAATATAATAACAAAGTAATATTTAATCCACACAATATTTCTCGCAAACGAGATTACAAGAGTGTTTTAACATTACATACGTACATATTTTTAATAATACACAGTAGGTATGGCCTAAAATCATTAATGATTGCGTCTATATCGATATTTTAATCTTCTTTTCCATCCAACTAACAGGAAAGGGAAATAAAAGTTGTTAGATACCTCGCAGTTATTCAAGAAGTCAAACGTCGTTCTCAACCAATAGACAGAGACCACGTGAAAAACTTGAAAACTATACTTACTTTAGTAAAATAAATATTGTTAAGTATAATCAGTTATAGTCCAAAACGCCAGAAAGTCGGTTAATTATGCAATCAGGACCATAAGTGAGACTTACTACTGATTCACGAAAAGCAACAAGTTTACACTTCGCTTTCTCAGGTGCCTGGTCCCAGTTGGTAGGTAAGTAGCCGACCTGGGATAAAGATGCTTAAATATGTAATCCAGAATAAATATAGTGCTTATTATGTTGCCGCGAACCGCCACCCTGCAAGTTTTGTTATTTCTCTACATGCCTAGATCAATGGGCGAGGTGACTCAGCGGTAGTGCAGTTACATTAGCGGGTGTGTTAACTCAGTTATATTCCACATATGTAAATTTTATCATACACAAATATTGTATGGATGGATTTTCTGTTTCTTACCCATATCCCTCATAACAACATATTCCATTCCGCCAGAGCCTAAGTTGCCTAAGTGCAATTTAAAATTAAGGAAGACCTTTTATTGTTTTTTTTAATCAATCAATGTAAACTCTGAATCTGCAGGAAGCTTCCACGTATCTTTGCACGGAGAAATTCAAAGAACTTGCCGCTTTAGAATTCACAAAATTAACAACTACCGGAAATCGGCAAAGTAGAACCCAAATCTGAAATCGGAATCTACACCTAGTTCTTTGGGTAGCAGTATGTTTTCCAAAATATGATAACTAAGGACACCAAAACGACTTCCGGGCTTATGGAGTTTATCAGATGCATTCTTATGTGATCTATAACAATACACACAAGCATGAAAAAAGTATATTTCTCGCTATATATATATATATACGGTATATGTATTGACTCCCTATTTACATGATATATTTACATTAAAATGAATATTTCTCCTTTCAGATGATACGAAAACGTACAAGAAGTGTAAACATTTGATTATACTGCCGTCATAAGTGCACAACACCTGACATTTTATTTTTTTAAATGTGTGATTAGTATTTATCAGTTTTTTTTAATAAACGTTCAAGTGTACATAGTATGGTTTAATGCTATCTTCTTCTGACAAACCTAAGTAAAATATACAAATCAGAAAAAACAATTTCACAAAGAACATTATATTTTATGGAATCGCACATGAAATATCACATATTATTCAAACATCTTGCCTTGCCTTCAGTTTTCTTTTCAATATGTATAAAACGTTACAAAATAAACAGGAGCATGTTATTCACACAAAGGCGACGAATAAACTAATCTTTCCTTCATTTGTTTTTGAAAGGTAACAAAAATTCCTGTCTGACGTTTCATATTTCTACTGTCATTCTGAAAGAGAGAGAGAAGAAACTAAATAATCTAAGACCTTTCACGTCTCAGTTCTCCTTTTACACTGCTCGAGTAACGCACACCTACTCTTACCTTTGGTTTATTTGGATATTTCTTTTCAATTTGCCTTCGGTGGAGGAGTGATAAAATCGATCTGTAACAATAAATCAATTTTCCAAGCAGCTGGTTAGAGAAGGTTAGCATGTCACACCCCGTAATTTCGCATCAGCACTCCGGTTATATATTATCTCATTTAAACTTGCACGATGTCGGAAGGGAGCGGAAATCATCATTGACGGTGCTTTTTAATGCCTCACTAATTCCATTTGCTTCGGTGAACATCAGACAGAGGCAGGCTTCCTTTAGATGATATCTTCGCTTTCTGTTTTAAGTGGAAGTTAATTATATTAGATTAGAATCATTTATACCTTTGGTTAGGTGGTGTGAGTAAGAACTGGAACGATAATTTGAAAAGGAGTGAGATATGACGTAACTCTACTTATTTCTCCTATTGTGGTGTTGGATTCTCATTCTCTGCTGTACCTAATCTAAATATCAAAAAATTATTTTGTAGCTTCCGGTTATCAGATTCATCTGCTTATGCTGACTACTCCCTTTATCATTGAATCAAATTGCAGTTTATTTAATTTTACTAAATAGAAAACAATATCTGATGTAACACTTTCTTTTATTCTCAAACTATAGGTTAAAATAGCTTTCATTTATATAAACAGAAGGTAAAAAAAAAAACCTATCCACTGTGCGACACGCAGCTGTCGTGAACGATGCATGGGGGATTATGGAGGTAGCACACCACATTTTCTTGACCTACGGTACGAAGTTAGATGGTGTGGTCAGTTCCACCGTCTTTATTTTCCCAAAGTGGCCAGGAGTATCAAGGTCGTTCTGGTACTCAATTTGATAGGAAGTTGAGTGTGCCTCAGAGCGCCAGGTATGGGAACACTGTGAGAAAATTCTCGACTGTCTTATCTGGGATTTGAGCTTGGGCCGCCTGATTCGTAGTCAGACGCGATACATTCTGAGCCATGACGACTCCATACATAAATAGAAGGTACATATTTATTTTTAAAATACTTGTTAATTCTTTCTACAAATCATATTTTCATTAGCAAAGTTTAATAGTAACAAGATTTACGTGACTATTTTTTTGTTACCTTATGGAATAACACTGAACAAGGTTTACATCGAGAATAGAAATAGGCTTCAGGAGCAATCGTCCAATTTGAATGATCTAACTGTTATACAAATTTCGCCGTGAAGTTTGGAGAGACACCTGATCCACTTTCCTAGACCGAACACTTCCTGAGTTGACTGTTGTGGGTGGAGGGAGCAAAGGCCGGGCGGGCAGAAGTAATATATGTGGCTAAGGCTTACAAGGGACCATTCTATTTTTAACAATTCGATTTCGGCAAATGCTTGCTTTTAAAGGATTCAGTACCCAAAGAAACCGAGAAAAACAAGTTTGTAGCTGCAGACTGTAAGCAGGGCCGGAGATAAAGGGTCCAAAGTTCGAATACAGGGCGCAGAAAGTGTCTATAAACACCATGTAATTTTGAACCGAATGTAAGAATTGAGATCAAATGTGAGGTATGAATAACGTGTGTGAAGCTCTACTGAATAGGTGTAGTGTGTCGGCCATCTTAAAAGTCACGATATTGGATTTATCGAAAAGAAATAAATGGGAAGGAAGGCATGTGGCATATCATTTGATGCATGTCTCTTTCCTAGAAATTCAAATATGAGGTTATTTGTTACCAACCCTTATTGTGTGAGAAGGTATGGACCCTGGAAGTTGTGAAAAGGCGAAATTAACGGTTTTTGCTTCTGTCATTTCAGTGTATCTAACATGAGCCAAGAGCATGAGCAAAGTAGTGCTGTGGGCACAGTGTTCGAATTATTGCTGTTGACAAGAAACTTTTATGTTGTTAAGGCAGTCGTGAAAGGTGCATACTAAAAGCCGATATAAAACCTGAAAGTGTTCAACGTTCTCGAGTAATTACTGCTAATCGTGCATTTACAACAGGTCGGATGCACGTTTAATTGCATCTGTTGTGTACCTTAAGAATGATTGTGTGGTTGAGACAAACATGGGAACAACAGTGAGCAAATTTAAAGAAAGATAAGGATAAACAATCAAAAGCTAAAACCGTTAATTTCGCCTTTTCACAACTTCCAGGGTCCATACCTTCTCACGCAATAAAGGTTGGTAACAAATAACCTCATACTTGAATTACTGGTAAAGAGCTAGCCTCAAATGGTATGCCACATGCCTTCCTTCCCGTTCATTTCTTTTCGATAAATCCAATATGGCGACTTTAAAGATGGCCAACATGATGCGCACCACACCTATTCAGTAGAGCTTCACACACGTTACTCATACCTAACATTTGATCTCAATTCCTACACTCTGTTCAACATTACTTGGTGTTTATAGGCACTTTCTGCGTCCTGTATTCGAACTTTAGACCCCTTTATCTCCGGCCCTGTTTACAGTCTGCAGCTACAAACTTGTTTTTCTCGGTTTCTTTGGGTACTGAATCCGGTGATAGCAAGCATTTTCCGTAGAATTCGAATTGTCAAAAATAGAATGGTCCCTTGTTAGTGTCGCCGAAACCTCCAAGTTATACCTCAACTACCTTGGTAGCTCTAGTAGTTCCTTATTTGAAAGTTGTCCACGAATAGGCAGAGCAGTGATGTAAATCCTCCCAGTTTTTGTTGCTGAAGCCTAAAAACCGGTTGATAAGATAACATATGGTCGCACAGCTCAAGCACAAATACAAAATTCTATAAAGGACTTAAATATGAAATATTTAACTTAAAATGTGTCATCCAGCTATAGTTAGGTTTACCTTATCCAAAATCATTTGTTGAAGCTTGTAATCAATCTGTAAGTTCTGGTAAATTTCCAAAGAGTGATATGAGAAGTTTGAGAACCTGCGCATTATTTCTATCATCGTTCTTCTATCAATCTGTTTGATAATTTCACTAAAACAAAAGAAACGCAATATTAATTCATTGTTCAAATTTGAAGGTAATTTAAGGGTTTAGTCCAACAATGGCTTTTCTATTTCCATCTTTCATTATCCATTATATTAAATTGTATAAGGTTGTTGATATTATATGAATGTGTATATCAGGTGTGAAAATATTTACGTAGGTATATGAGAGGTTCAGAGGTCGAGCCTCGTTATATCAGAGTGTTTTTTAACAGTTTTTGATTGATTTGTGAATATTTTCTGTTTAGTAAGCTTGGATTATTTCAGCAACTCAATTCATATGTTAAAGGTTTACGTGGCTGGAAAGTCTCTACTTTAGTGTATTTTTCGCCCACCAGCGACGGGGTTGGATTGGAAAATTCTGTATGTAACAGGATAAAGCCGGTTTCCATTGTATCTATGTGTGTGTGCTTTGTCTTTTCAGCAACCAGAGGGACCGAAGTTGTAATTGAGGACAGGAGTGTGGACGAGTCCATGCTTCGGAGGTAAAGGACATTTGGTAGTCCGTCTCGTTTTCGTTTTCTTCCTTCTTTAATTTCGTCGTCATCTTTACTTGATTTGTCTGCTGGGGTTAGGGTTTAAAATTGCGGGTCAGAGCCAGAGAAACTGCAGAACGACTCAGCTTTTGAAAGAATCAGCATCTCTCCAAGAAAGCTCTCTCCAGCGATGCAGCAAGTTCGAAATTAATAGCGAACAGTATTTCTTTGACTTAGTGTGTTTTGTTTCTGAACGTTTAGAGATTGAAATTTGGCAGGACATACTACGAGAGTGGACGAGAGAGAAACTTCGGCAGAGAAGATGTTCGTGAGTATTGTTTCTTGCTTCTCGTGTTTATTCAGAGTTCAAACGACGTTAACAACACCTGTTTTGCGGTCTTGAATTTCTTTTGGGGGGAATTTAACTACTCATGTCGTGTTTCTTTCCACAGCCATTTTTAACACAAGAAGAAGAGGCCAAGATATGCGATGTTCGTATGGTGCTAATCTGATCAGAGCGAGGAATCAAGTGAGATAGCGGCGAACCTGGTTTCGCTTCCAATATTTGCTAGTAAGCCGGATTTCCTCCCATACTCAGTACGGTGCACCCTCATGTGTTGGGAAGCTTGAGCAACGGTCCAGCGGATATGTAGGTTTGTCGTAAGAAGGTGTGCAATCCGGGTCGTAAGTTCTGAAGGTAGATTAGAGCTCAACTAAGCGATTGATGTTCAAGGGGTACGTTCATATTTTTTAGAGAGAACCGAGAAAAGGTTTGGGTTCGATACCCGCGGTAACTCATTTTCAGAAGAAAAAAACTGTGTTCAAATAGTATTTGCTGGCGTCTAAACGCAATCAGTTAACGAAATAAAGCGTCCTTTTCCTACACGACTACGTTACAAAGAAAGAAGATTCAAATTTGTATGTATATATATATATATATATATATATATATATATATATATATATATATCACGTCGTTCAAGAATATTGTATTTTTCTACGTTCAAACTCTCAGAAAGTAGAAAACTATTTTCATTCTATATGTTTTAACACCTTTCTTGACCAGGTCAATGCTCGTATAGTAATGTATGATAATTTGTGTTTCCCACTGTTGCAAGTTAGGTGGTATACATACAAAAACCTGCTCTGGATCGATTGAGAATTAAATATAGACTGAACTATCCGAGGCAAATAAGATAGTCTAATTTAAAAAAAAAATTAAAAAAATAAAACCACACAAAAATCAATGTTTTAGGAGCCTATTCTCGTTTTCGATTCTAAGTCCATGAAGTCATTTACAAAAGTTTCTCAGTTCCAAATTTACGATACAATAGTGAAGTTTGAAGACAATACGAAACTCGTGTATTCACCCCTCTGTTTCGGGATTTGACATGATTTAAATTTTAAACTTAAAACATCATATATATACAATAAGTTACACATTCTTTATTTCTTTCGAAAAAATGATAGTCTTTTCCTGTACACAAAGTTCGTTCTCCAATACTCCCTTGTTTCTTCTTCATATTTTCATACCGTTGCTACCTAGATCACTAGTTAAATTCTGAATATGAAGTGACTCATCGAAGTAATTTGTAGATTATTAACTTTTGTTCTGCGATTTGAGACTGCGATTTTGTTTTGTACAATGGATGAATTTTACTGCGATTTTAAATGGTTGTGGGAGTTTCGAGGATATTGAGAGAGAGCGGAAAATTTACAACAAACACAAGGATCGATAGCATATAACTGGGTGATTATTTTGCAAGAGAAGGTCTCTCTTCTCTTGATTTAAATTATTTTGTCGTAAATTCAGGATATACAGAATGTAAAAGTCAAAATCCCGAATTTGGACCCCTCATAACTCGTGAGCGATACATGTCTACAGTAGCGTACTGCACATGGTTACTACCGAGGTCAAGAGAAGTTCCTGGATTCGATAAAAAGGGATTCGTTTTTTTATTCACACAAGCCTAGATGGAAACTTGAACTTATTCTCTGGCCGACTCCTTCCCCACATTTTCCCTACCCTATCCCTGCCTGAGTCATAGATGTCTAAAGGTCATAAGAACAAGTTAAAATTCAGTTCTCCGCATTCAATAGTGTTCATTTCATGAATTAGTTTGCTCATTTTGTTTACTTTACGTATTTAATTTATATTCTTGGGATTCAACAGGCAGCTATGGTTTACCATGTGCATAAATATGAAAGCGGAATTTATGTACAGAAAAGACACAGTGATTGAATGACAATGCTGAGAACTATTTTATTCGAAGTATTGGTCATCGCTAGTGATGCATTTCTGAAATCGTTCCGGCAATGTGTGGATGCCAGACCGAAAAAACTGCACCTCTTGTGCTGCAAACTAGTCATCAAAACATTGTCGTAAAATGTAAAGCGCTGGTCAGCAAGTGCGTGTCCCATGGATGCAAATAATTGAAAATCGGAATTCGCCAAGTCTGCTGAGCAAGCCGCATGCGCAAGGATTTCCCAGCCAAACGTCGCAATTGTTTCCTTGACCGGTTTTGCTATGTGGGAGAGTGCATTATCGTGAAGCACAATCACTTTATGTTGTCTTTGGTCATATTCTGGTCGTTTTTCACGCACAGCTTGATGCAAATCGATAATTTGTTGTCGGCAACTTTGGGTATTAACGGTTTCACCAGGTTTCAGCAGTTCATAATAGATCACTCCCTTCTGATCCCACCAAACACAAAGCATTATCTTCTGTCCATAGCGATTTGGTCTTGCAGTCTATGTCACCGGTTCTCCTGGAGTTACCCTTAGGAGTCTCGAAATAGATCCACTTTTCGTCACCAGTCACAATTTGGTGGAGAAATGATTTCCTTTTGTACCTGGCGAGCAGAATCTCGCAAGTGTTTTTTCGGTTTTCCTGCTGTCGTTCAGCCAATGCATGTGGAACCCATTTTCTCACCTTCTGAATCTTACCCATGGGTTTTAAACGTATGGAAATTGTTTCTTGTATCACATTTAATTCATCCGCGAGTAGTTGTTGCGTTTGAGCGTCATCCTCATCCAACAAAGCTTGCAATTCGCTGTCGGTAAACTTTTTTGGTGGTTGTCCACGTTCTTTGTTTCTCACGTCAAAATCGCCATTTTTAAAATTTGTAAACCAAATTAGCACTGTGACTTAGCAAGAGGATGATCGCCGTACGCTTCGACAAGCATGCGATTCGATTCTGCAGCCGTTTTCTTCAAATGGTAACAAAAAATCAATGCTGTCCGCACATCGTAGTTTGTCGGTACAAATTGTGCCATGTTCAACGTTATTAAACTCTACACTATGACATAAAACTTGTCTGGTTGTAAGTTGCAAATCGTTATCAGCAGTCGAAACAAGCAAGTGTCGCCGAAGACGCAGTTTTACAGTAACCACAGTGACAGCTAACGCCGTCTATGCACAAATTCCGGTTTCATATTTACACAGCTGGTAAGCTCATCACAAGTCTTAGTAATAAATATCACAAATGTGTTACTTTAGCCGCTTTCAGAATCACATGGATTTTAATAATACATTTTCATGTTGAAGTAGTACGAGTTGGGACACTCTTTCTGATAAAGATATCAACAGCTATTTAAAACACCAGAATCAGGAAAAAAAAAAAACAGAATCGGTAAAACGTGAATTTGGTTCTTTTTTCCGAAGCAGGTCAAAATTTTTAAAATGATCAATCAGGACAGTTTTGAATGGAAGAACGGTTGGGATAATATTAGTAAATACATACGCAAGTATTAGCTAAAAATATGGTCATTTGGGTTATTCTTGAGAGGCTAAGCATTTCTCGTATCTGCTTTTTAAGCATTGAGCTTAGATCTATACGCATCCTTATATATATTCTGTTGTCTCTTCTTTCATTTAATATACGTTTCACTTTGCACATCTGAATAACTTGGTAACTGAGGGTGTTCAAGTTAAACTACAGCGAAGTGTCGGGATTGCCCCAATACACGGGGATTTCCGACACTTCATTGATGCACTTGCGACACCAAATAAAAATACATGTAAACATTTTATAACTATCACTGTGCGTTCAGGAACACTTTAGAATAAATTGAAATTGTGTGTGGAAATGGTATTTGGCAGATATCTTAAAATGAAATGATTTTAAAGAGAATAAAATGTAAAAGAAATGTTATCGAATTGCTAGCTTTACTTTTTACCTTTAAAATAAAAGTTAAAAAAGGATGGAAGAACTCGAATAGAATCAATTCAAATTACTCTGTGATGTTGATGGCTGCTGTAGAGTTACATAATGAACACCTGTAGGAGGATATTCACTCTAAGAAAATTTATTACTGGGTTAATTCCAGAAGTTTCAAACTACAAGTTTGTATTTTAAAGTAAAAATCCCAAAGAATCTCTACCAAGATCAGTTCTTTTTTTATGAGAGCCCAAACTTAACTTCCCACTCTATTCTTGATTTTTTCTTCTCTTGTGCAGCAACATGTATCAGTTAAAGTAAGTTGCTTTACCCTCATCCTATTTGTTAAAACATGTAAAGCTCAAGCCTTGCTGTTTTTCTTCCTAGAGTCTTTCGAAGTATTTCAGGAGTAATTACGAATGGTGTTTGCTATGAAAAATAAAGACAGGCGTCCTTGAAATTTACACGAATAGTGCCACAAGGATTTTGTGAAGAAGGTATCGAAATATAAGCTGAATTAACAAAACTTAAGGGATAGCAGGGCAATTATTCGCGGGAGGACACCACGTGTGTTCCACACCCCCTACAGGATTCCGCGATGCCTGCAGTTGTATTCAGATTCATGTGAAATGCAACGTCCTGGTGAGTTGACGCCATTCGAACGGAAAATGATCGTGAGTCCGATGCATGGGAAATTCGATTTCGGCGGTGGTGCAGAGTCAACTGTGTCCAGAGTCTAACGAGAATGGGTGGACGAAAGCGTCACAGTCCAGAACAGACACCATACCGGGCGTCCAGCCGCCCTCAATCACCGAGACCGGTGACACCTGGAACAAATAGTCAACAGAGAAAGGAGGGTGACAGTGTGAGATATCACGGCCCAATTCAACACTGGCCGCTCTAGAAACGTTTCCCAGTGAACAATCCGTCGGAACGTACGTACCTTCGAGTATGGGAGCCGTCCCCCTACACGGGTGCCATTGCTAACCCCGCGTCATCGGACACTCCAGCTTAAATTTGCTAACAACCACCTCCGATGGACACTGAAACAGTGTCGTAATGTCAGCTGGTCCGACGAGTCACGGTATCAACCGTAACATGCAGATGGGAGGCTCGTGTGAGGCGCAAACTCATGACGGGATGGATCCCGTATGCCAAGAGGGCGTGGTCCAGGGTGGTAGAGTATCAGTCATGGTCTGGGACTCGTTTCCTGGTATGGAATGGGTCCTCTGGTTGATCTTGAAGGCACGCTGAATGGTCTACCGTATCGTCAGCTGTTCATAGATCATCTACATCCGTGTTTGGCCTTTCAACACCCTGACGACCTTGTGGTCTTTCAAGATGACAATGCGCAGCCACATCGCTCCAATATCGTCCGAGAATGGTTCGAGGAGCATGCAGGGGAGGTCCAACGAATGAGCTGGCCACCCCGGAGCCCTGATATGAACCACATTGAGCATATCTGGGATAACGTTGAACTCAGGCTCCGTACACTGGATCCTCCATACATAAACAGGCCGGAATTGGTTTTATCTCTACAGACTGTGTGGTGTCAACTACCTCCGGAAATGTACCAGGGACTTTCAGACTCACAACCACGCCGTATCGCTGCGCTTCCCTACGGGACCCTACTAGATATTAGGTGATTATAGTATCAGTTTTTCTAATTCAGTGTACTATGATGAATGTCTTATAAGCACACTACAATGTAATGTCGAGATTGTCCCAAAACGCCTAATATGAGAAATACAGTAATTTCTCGAGTAGACTTAAGAAAATGAAACTACCTGTGCACACACAAAGCTTTACTATTTGATATTGTGCAAAGACTTGGAATACGATCAAAGCTTATTCATAAAACTTTAGAACTGAATTCTCTATTTTAGAACAGGGCCATTTTAGTCGAGTTTTCTGGACAACGTTATTACTAATACAATTTTTGTTCTCCACAAATACAGCAGACAAACTCACAAATCAACTCTGAACAAGAGAATTCAGTAATTCTCTTCGATTATTGTTTATATGACGAAATGACTATTGTTCAATCTAAAGTGTTGCAAGCATAGAAATGTTGGGATTCCCCAACTGTCGGAAATACCCTAAATGAACCTACTCTTTCTATAATGAGAATATGTCATAGACTTTTAAGTGAAACACACCAAGTAAAAAATGTTCAACTTTTAGTTAAAGTGGTGTTCTAGACTTAAGGGGTTCCTTCGTTTGATTGGTGAAGAACAATAGTGTTGATCTTCAATAAATATGTGTTTATTTACAATTTATGAAATTCATTAATTCACGAAATTTTTCGGCGTGACTTGTTTTCATAGCAAGATACAAGTATCACTGAAATATTCTTATATACTTGATCGATAAATGGTGCAAATAAAAATATAATCACGACTTTTGTTCTTTCTCAGTATTGTATTTTAGCTGCAAAATTACACTTTCGTTTTTTTTTTCAAAACTATGTGCTTTTTACTTAGTGTGCTTTACTTACTAACCGACGATAATATATATCAGCGAGTTATTTTACCTTACTGCTTAACGGAGTATGTCTTTTTGCGAAGTTCATGGATTGCTGTCAGTAAAACATCAATCTTGGAAAAAAGAAAAGACAAATTACATATTCAAGACTAATTTTTAACATTGTTACTCCCACAGCTCCAAGGACTAAGGAGTATAAGATTGACAGATTTGTGACAAATGTCTTGGCAGGAGCTATGACTAGAAAAGCAAGAGAATCAAAGTCTAGAAACGCTACTGACAGTCAAAACCACCAACCTCTTACTCGATTGATATACAGAAATTGGTGTTCAATGTGCGCCTAATTTTAATGAACCTTGTGTATCTTTGTGCCCTTAAACTAAATTTTTTATCGTATCGTATTTCCTCAGTAGCCTCAGGCAAATGTTGGGATGGCGCCTTCAACATAGACCTTTGCCATAACCTTCCCGAATCATTTGCCCTCCTCTGGCCCGACCTGAGCCGTAGATACCTAAAGGCCATAATAAAATTCATCCATTTATTCTAGCCAGTCACGAACCACCACAGCAATACGACATAGAACGTTGTTCTGTATGTAGAGTAGGGCTACCAACAGTCAGCCTTTCACCGTACATGTCACGCTTTTTAACCTTTCTAGTAATGTTAGGTCGGCACTTGTTTATACTTGAAAAAGTCCGAAATTTTGAAAGTAAAATTAACAAGCAATTACTACTACTGGGCTTGCATTGCTTAAATTATTTACGATAAATTCGATGGTGACGAACGGTAATTTCTCGCTATTTAATAACTGCTAGGTTGATTCTTCTGTCGATATACTAAAATATAACGAAAATACATTAGCATCATTCTTCGAATAAAAATGTTCTAAGTTGCAAATTCAGAGTCCGGCACTTTGAAAAAAAAAATGTTCTGCATTTGACAACTTCCATTTGGTAACTCTAAGGTAGACGGAAAAATCGTATTTTCTTGACTGACAAACATAGGCCTATGCTTAGTCACATGACGCACTGTTGAGAAACATATTGTCCTGATATAGTTAAGTGATGGCGATATTTGCAAAATTAAATTTTTTGTCGACAATCAGTTTTAAGTCCACAAATTTACAAAGTTGTATAGGTCTTCTTTTTTATTTCGAAAAACGACATTTCTGTAATATAGAAGAACTAGTAATTCTAATTTTAATTTTCATTAGTTGATATCACACGCGGGAGGAATATCTTCGTAAATTTGAAAAATATTCATTTAAGACATGCGAGAATACTTCTATCCACAGTGTTGTATTATGGTTTCTAATCTTACTTGGAAAACACACAAAGAAACATCAAACAGCTCCGAGAAGCTTTGTGCGATAACCATGGTTCGGGATTTTGGTTTCCTACCTGTCATGCAGCGCTTTCCATAAGTCCCCTGTTAACCATTTTAATTATATTCTTTGCACTGGCAAACGTGACGGACGCATTTGCTGACGTGGTGAGGACAGTTCAGACTTAATCGGCTGTGCCAAATATTCTGCTACAAATAGGTAGTTTCCAAATTAGCTAAGAATAATATTTGAGACAGCTTTGATTTTCACATCCTCGTTGTTTTGTTTTTACCTCTGCATAGGATATGGAATTATGTTCCATATTATTTAAGTAACTGAAAATATTTCAGATGTATTTATTCTACGGAGGTATTGCTAACGTGAAACCCTAAATTTATAGGATTTATACAAACCATGTATCAATAAAACAATTCCAATACATACAAACTTATTTTATCGATAAACGAGCTACAAAACTTTTGTGCTTACCTGTAGGGCCTGAATCTTACTGATTCATATGGGTCAACATTGCAGAAAGTAAGAGCACCCAAAGGAATCCTCATGTCAGGAGGGATACGATCAATAGAGATGTAAGTGGGGTTGTTTTCAAATGTTTTCCATGAAGAAAGAATAAGTGTCAATGCAACCGCAAAAGACACTGTAAATGACAGTCCCCAAAATATTCTGCAAAATACAAACATTCGTTACTTTAGTATGTTTACATTATTGTAGCTTAAACAATATAAAGCACGTCCCGTTGGCTAGTAGCAAAAGAAAGAAAACTTAGAGGCACCATTGACGGGACATGCAGGTAGTCTACCATGTCAAGAGAGTCCTTGTCAATGAGGTTTTCTAAAGATTTTATCAATCACACCAAGTTATAGGAAATAATAATTCAAGTAATTTCAGGGCTACTACTTCCGTTTCTTCTAACAGCAAAATACCATTGCAAATAAAGCTGAGTTTTTATCCTAATTTGACGCACGGTACAATCATGTAACGTTTAGTTTTACTAGCACTACAAAATGGAATTTAAAACAGTATTACAGAAAAAGAAAAGAAGGTTGGCTATTATTCAAGCTACTATAGTTGTAATAGTAATTCGGAAACTTCTACAGAATCTTTTTTCATTTTAATAATGCTTTTAATATATGCATGAAAAAAACTGAAACAGTTCATCTTACCATGAGCAACAAGAGAAGTCAATAAAAGCTCACACCATTCGTAAGATCCTTCAAATATCGTTTCTCTCTCACTGATGAGTGAACGAACGGACGAATGAAAACTGGCATTAGTGATGCTGTACTCCGGTATACGTTTGTGACTATAGCTCTCCTCTCGAGCGTAGTGTGCATGAATAGTTTGACGTTCGACGAAATTAACATTAATTAATTTGTACAAGCTTGTGAGAATTTTACCATTCATGTATTGGTGAAATAGCTATATGGCTTATGGAACTAACAAGTTCAACTCCACAGTACCAAACGTTCCTACTGGATTATACTCCATCAGACATCAAGTCAGTTTACATTACGAACATCTAACTCTCGAAGATCCCTTCAAATACTGTCATGCCAACAAGTTCTCGGTCTTCCCAACGGCCTGTTTCAAGGGCTTACCATGCACGAAAGAAAATGATCTTCGTTTCTAATCATTCCGATCTATATGGGTTACCCATTTTAGTTGCTATGATATTATTATTCTTTCAATGTCGAGTGAATCCAGTCTGTGGATTTCTTCATTACGCAGTCTCCTCGATTCTGTTCTGGTCTACTCCCATTTTGCCCGTATATCTTCCTGCAAATCTCACTCTCAAACACACATTGGACTGCCATCGTCGCACTCCATCTTTCGTAACCATAAAGAACTACCGGTAAAATGACCGTTCTCTGTAGTTTCAAATTTAACTTTCTTGATATTAATCGCTATTCTAGAAGTTACTGGACTGAGTAGAAAAATATGTTGCCCGCTGCTAAGCGACTTGCTATTTCTTTCATAAGCTCGTTTCTGGTTGTTATATATACTCCCAAGTATTTGAATCCAAAGTATGTATCTTCTTTATGATCCCATTCGTAATTATTATGTATCTATTTCCATCATCCTCTGTGCTTCGGTTTCTTATCATGTCTTTTGTAATTTCTACATACACCTGTAGACCTATCTTGTCAAATGCTTCTACTAAAGACTGAGCCTTAGTTACCTGAAGACCATAAAGAAAATGCAAATTTAAACTTTTACTAAGACATCGGTGTTACTTTGTGTTTTGAATTTTATGGGCTTTACGCATCTAAGGCTCAGGCCGGGTTAGGGGAAGGAAGCGGACCTTAGTCAGTGTGGTCGGCCGCTGAGATTGAACCCACGAGCTCCCGAATGCTACGTCAACTCTGTACTATGAGCTACGGCGGCTCGGTGGTGTTTCTTGACAGATCATCGATATCATCCTAGTAGAATTAGTGTGATGTGTCGAACAACGTGGCATGTATCGGTTTGGATAGTTTTTAGGATAGAAGAGGTTCTTTGACGTGGAATTATTCTACTTGGCTCAGAGCATAGTAGCCTTACATGTGTATCTAAGCTAACGTAGAACTTGATTTGAAAATATTTGTAGATGACCTAATCAAGTTGGAGGAGTGACCGCTAGGGAAGTTACTGAACCCCACTGACGTGGTTTAGACTTCAGACGTGACCTTATACTGTAGGTGTAAAGTGACCCTATGGCCCCGCTGACGAACTTCAGACTTCAGAACTGAGCTTATATTGTGGGTCTAGAGTGGATTCTTGTTGGTAAAGAGAAGTGGTTCGGAAGCCACCTTAAAGTGTAGACCTCATACCCCTAGTCTCGCGATGACCCTGCTGACTTTAGAGCTGAGCTTATAGTTTAGACCTGAGCTTAAACTGTAGGTATAGAGTGGATTCTTGTTGGAAAGGAAAAGTGGTTCGAAAGCCACCGTAAATTGTAGGCTTCGGATTTGTTTCTTTGTGGTCCAAAAATTTAACGTGGCAATTTTGGTCTTTCTTGCAATTTCGGTGTGTGGGTCGGAGGTTTAATGACGTTGGTAAGTTGATTGATCTGTGCAGTAATACTCCATCATTAGTAACGTTGGTTGGTTGGTTCATTGTCCTAACCGAAGACTTGGGTTGTTTTAGAATGATGTTACGTGATCGTGCCACATGAAGTCAGTAGTACTCCGGCCACAATGATGTGCTTGCTTATTAGGAGTTAAGTTCTTGCTGGGACTCGAACTCGGGATCTTTGAGGTAAAATTCAGTTTTATATGGTGCAATGTAGTAACTTTGGACTGTAATCCGTCATGATTCGTCCTTTAGCCATTAAAATCCAGACCATTCTCCTGTCTGGAGTCGAACTCGGGAGCTTCGATCATTTTTACCAGGACTTAAACTTGGGACTTTCGTGATAAACTTTGGTTTTATACGATGAAGTCTAGTAATTTTGAACTTTGACTTGTTACGGTTCGAGCTTTAGTCATTAAAATTCACACTCATACTCCTTCCTGGACTCGAATCCAGGACCATTGAGTCGTTGGTCGACCAACGATTAACAGTAGGGAGGAGGAGGGACTTGAAAAATGTTACGTTTAAAGTGAACATGTCTTATTATTTTTTTAAAAATAATAAATAAAAAAAATACTGTTTAATTTTTAGGACTTAAGCTCCTCCCAGGACTCAAAGCCAGGGACCTTCGTGGTAAACTTTAGTTTTAGTGACGAGCCTAATTTAGTAACTCTGGACTTTGGCCTTTCACGGTCCGCGCTTTACACATTAAAATCCGCACGCATGCCTCTGCCGAGACTCGAACGTGAGACCATCGTAGAGAGCACCAGTAGCCGACCAGAGATTAACAGTAGGGAGCAGAATGATCTTGGAAAATGTTAAGATTACAGTGAACATGTCTTATTTTAAAAAATAATCAATAAATACCTTTTTTTAAAAAAAACAATGAAGAAAAGAATATATCTTTCCAGCTCATTGTATGATTTTAAACTGAGAAAATGCTCAGCTTGCAGAGAAGATTCCCCGTTAAAAGCATATAAAATATATTTTAGTGAACTGACGAAACATTTTTATTTACTATTACTTCCGCTTGTGTAAATATGAACAGCATTTGAATTTCAATCTTATAAACTAAAGAGAAAATTAATCAGTTGACCATCTCGTTTACGTAGCAATTTGGAAAAAACATTAAACTTATTTTTTTATATATGGACCAACTTTGGACTTCGGACCGTCATGATTCGCCTTTAACTGTTAAAATCCACACCCATGCTCCTGCCGGGACTCGAACCCGGGACCTTCGAGCAGATGGCCTACCACCGCAGACCGCTCGGCCACCCGGCCGGCACGTAGTAATTTAGAATGTGATGAAATATACTTTGATCATATTTCAAGAGAGGATATTTCGATCGTTGAATATTCGCGTTTTTCTTTCACTAAAATATTGGAATTTAGGAAATATGGATCGTGGAGAGGTTACTCATTGGAGTGAAGAACTTTCTTGCTTCTCTGACGTCATGTGCTCATTTAAGGAAGGAAAAAAGAATGTCTGACATCATGTCACCATTTACTGGAGAAAAGGCAACAATTTTGAGAACTTTTCTTGAGCTGTTATTTATTTAGCTCCTTCCTAATTTTCGTAAAGTGATATTTCATGTTTATTTTGATATCATGATTGCAATAGACGAAAAATATAATAACGATAAATATTGTAAAAGAATGTAAACACTAAAATACAATGAAGTAATTCCAGAACACTTTAGAAGCTTGACGTCATGAGGTCGATCACAGGGAATTGGATGGTGGAGGTCATTGACAGAGTTTGAACTTGAAGCCTTATTTTCATCATCATACTCTGGAAAAAACTTTCTGCTGAAATGAAACACTTGCTTAATATGAAATTTGAATAGCTTCGACAGTTAGTTTGTAAAAATACTTCTTAACGTCATGACGTCAGGAGGGTTATTCCAGATATCTACTACCAAATCATTAATTATTCTTCTTTTTCACAAATTTACTCCCGGATTTGAAGCTCGCTAATTAAAAACTAAAATTCAATTCAACCCTTGACCTTTGTTTCTCACTCCTTTCATTGGCTAGAAACAGAAAAACTTATTGCACCTGAAGGCTCTTCCACCTTGTTCAAAGAAAAAAAATATACAGAAAAAAATTAATGAGTTTTGAAAAGAAAAGGGGGAAAAAAAGTTAAAGAAACATTTTTAATTTGTAACCGAAGTCACAAGTGGACCTAATAAACTCAAGCCCTCTGGCCTAGCATTAATTTAGTTCAAGAAAAGTAGGAGAATGGGTAGAGAAGAATATTATGAAAATAAAATTATTATTGTTGATCATTGATATGAATGCAAGAAACTTGAAGTACTCGTCAATATTAAAAAGTGTAGGTACCTGTTATTAGTGTTTTTTTAGTACAAGGAAACGGAGTATATATGAAAATTAATATAGCAGTATATGAATAATAATAAATTGATGAATAAAATTGCATACTACAATGGCATTAACGAACAAAATTATTTGGTTAAACGACATTGTAGGACTAAAGCTCATGCGCATGGAAAACGAATGAAAGGAAAATGCGCAAAAGATTGCGTGTAGTAATCCAATGAGCTTGTTTTTATGATGAACATACATGATTGGTTGAAGGGTTATAGTGTCATAGCAGTTGAAGTGGAAGGAAGTCAGTTTGTGAGAAGATAGCCATGGCATCATTTGCAGAGATTGACGAGGGTGCCTTAGTTACAGCGGCAGAGGAAGTCGAGGCCTCTGTGAAACCTACTATTTCATCGTGTAAGTGTACTTCCCGATGGATTGACGAAGCATGCATTTGGCGTGCTATTAACGATTGGACTCCCGGCAACCATCTTATATGCTGGGGATGTTTTAAGGGAAAAGGTAGTCAACGTGATCATGCTTGCAGGGGGTATGGATGGATTTTCGTTTATTGTGGCATCATTTTTAACTCCAGGAGCGATACCAAGTATGCGGGCGTTATAAAGCAACCTTTTGAGGTTTCAAGGGTCTCAGAGGTAGATTATTTTAGGTACGTTGACTTACTCGGGCGTGGTCATTCTGCAGCAATGTGCTTCAAGGCAAACAACAAATAATTAACATTTAAATAACAAGTTTATTTACATAATAAAGAAAACATAAAAATGGGGTTTGATACAACACAATTAATTACATCTTAAAATAATTCACTTGAAAACTTTAAAAATTAATTCTACATCGTTTCGATCTAACTAAGCAAAACAACGACAGGCTGTCCTATTTATTTCAGATAACTGAATTTCATTTACAATGCAACTGGTTCAAATAATTATCTAATATCGAAGTTTCAACTTCTTCCTGAAGATGACCTTGGATGGTTGCACGAAAACATGAAAATAGGACATGTTACAACTCTGGGGATAAAGTGTGTTTCATCTACTGGAATTTCTAAGTTCCAAGATAAACTTTACTAACCTGATAGAATAGTTGAGAATTCTGAGTTCACGTATAGATGTCGACTAACAACTCACTCTCCGTCTCCTGGGGTGATATTCCTATAAAATTCACGACCTTAGACCTTATATAGGGGGCCTCGCGTTAACGCCCCGGAAGGCTTACTTCCACAATCTCGACGTTTCACCATGAACACGTAGCCTTCTCGCAAATATCACACGATGCCATATTTGGTAAAAAAGATAGGAATTGAGGAGAGGATGTTTTGGGGTGTTGAGTAACTGTTACTACGCATCACTTGACCACAAACTCTCCTTGAGAATGTCTGTTTTGATCTTATCTAGCCCGTCCTATGATATTGTCTTCCTCTGCTTGTCCATACTCATCCTTCCTGAATTGCGTAAAACAGGACTTTTCATATTTAATCTCTACCACATTCATGACAAGCTTCCTTGACAGCTAACAACTGACCTTGCTAAGTTGCTGTCATATTTCCGAATTTCGACGTTGCTAAGCAGGGAATCGACAAATATTCTTTCAACAGGCTTTATACTATTTCTCTTGTATTTTAACGTTACTCAAACTAGGAGTCTCGCTCCAATCGTGGGTCAAAACTTAAGGTGAAGCAAAATCTAGGATAGGGTGGGTAAGACGTAATCCTATTTCGCCACATTATTCCAATTCCCTGGGAGGAAACACAATCATCGTTAAACAACAAAGCAGCAGATATTTTGAAGAATCCGGAAACTCAACAGAAGTTGTTTGCTGTGTACTTGGAATCTCATCCTGATGGTGTGAACCTTGCAAAAAATTTGAATTGTGCATTACAGCACCTGATGAAAACTTGTGTTTGGAACTTGAAGGAAACTGCTAAAAAAAGCTAGACTTCGTCGCCATATTGCTAAGAGACAGTGTTTGTGAAGTGACATTGAACTGTGTAGTGGGCATTATATTCATTGGAACTATAATTATTGGACTTATATTTACTGGAACTGTGTAGTGGACCAGCCTATTTACTGGAACTGTATAGTGGACATTGTGTTTTATTTAGTGGATATTATGGCTCAGTGTACATACTGTATTGGTGAATATATTTTGGACAAGTGTGTGTTGAACACCGTAAGTACTTATTTACAAAATAATCCTATTGAATGCGCTGAGTGTAATTTACACCAACCTCATAATTGCATGTACGTTTGGAATACTGGATTTGTTATTGCAAACTATATTCAAAGTCATTTGAACGATCCAGAACTTTTTAAAGACTCTTATTAACTTTTTGTACAGCAGGGTAATTCACATATTTTGAAAACTACCTTGTTTAATGTTATTTGTCAATTTATTCGAGACCCTGAATGCATTGCGCAAGTTATACCTGTAATTGTAAAACAAAACAAAACTCTGACTAGTTCACTCGTACTTAGTGCAAGACAGTACATCATTGACTTTCAAGGGTTTAAGATTTCCCCTAAGGAATACATTATTAGAGAATTTTGTTTAGTTGCATGTGATGCCACCTTGATATTTCATAGTCTTTTGAAATTACCTTGCGAACGTTGTGCTTTAGCTGCAGCATATCAAACATAAGTAGATTGGCTCACACATCATTTGCATGGGTTACAGTGGAATACGGCCAATGGATATACTGTATCCCACATTCGCCATATATTGTCACAAATATGTGATATGGGATCCATCTTTTATTGTAAGGGTCATGAAAAGATGGTGTTGTTGGAAAAAGTATTTCAACTGAAAAATATTGTAAATTTAGAAGACCAAGGATGTCCTGCCTTACGTGCACTGAATTTCAAAGTGGACATTTTAAAATGTACCTATCATGAACCGGTGAAAAAATATGCATGTGCTTTGCGGAATTGCATACAGTTGCAATACTGGCTAAAACTTCAAACATTAAAAGTTGTTGACGGAATATCCACAATGAAATTGTAACTTGAAAAGATAATAAATCTATTGTACCAGAATGTGTATTTTTTTATTTCATGAAATGAAATTCAATCGATTAAGAGGTAAAAGGTTTTTATTACATCTAAACTACTCTACTACATGGATCATACAATTGTTCTTTAATAAGTTACATATGATAAATATTAAAAAAAAACTATTTACATTTTTGTTTGCTTTCAACATTTTGTTGACCAAGTTCAGTACCAGTTGATCATTTCGTTGTAAGTTGGTTTTTGAAAATTTTGAAAAGATATTTACATTTCTAACTTTATAATAAATATATATGATACAGAATAAACCACATAGAACGGAATTGTCAGCTTGGTATTGAACTTTATTTACATGATAAATTGAAGAATTACGTTGTACTATTGGTTTTGGTGGATTGCGGGCAAGACTATCAAAATAAAAGGCGCGACGATTTTTATTAATGTAGATACATGTCCAGTGTGTTCCTTGCTGATATGACGGACTTAAATTAATGATTATTGCAGCAAGTGCCTTCACTATTACGGGTAAGTGATTTAATGCATATATGCCAGTCAATATGGAACTTGTAACACAGTCATGCAACACAACACTTAACATTTGATCGCTCCACATAGTCCCTTTGAATTACAGTCTACATCATCATACTCAAGTACACTGGAACTTGGAGTAAGGGGGGTTGGATTATATATGCTTTTTGGTTCATGACTTACATATCGTGACAAATCATGGTAGGTGAGAAATTTACTATAACATTGCGCTTCATAAAATGCACATCGGAACGTATGGAACTGATGTTGGTAATGACCACAATGACTTGCAGGAAAAAGTAATTTATTTGATTTTGGACAGCTTAAATGTTCTAGATTTAATACACTTTGTCCCAGGAGTCGTTCCAAAAACTGTTGTCTGTGGCGACCATGGAAGTAGAGAACATCAATATGTTTTGTATAGTTTACAAGGACTTGCTGCAAATTGTCGTATGCTACGTCGCCTTCTGACCATTGTAATCCATAGATGTTTGTGGACAGGTACTCGTTGTCCAATTGAAGTGTTAGTGGTAAGTCCACTGCTAAAGGGTTGTTTAAAAATCCAAGTATGTGCGGTATTAAGATCAGGATTGACAACGGCCAACTCCTTGACGATAAGGTCATCGTCACCAGCTTGATCAAACGCTAAAAAGTGGATGATTGCCCTCATACTGTTGTTATTACACTGATGTAAACAGGAATTTACTTTCACCTTATATGCATATTTTGAGACAGAGTGCCAACTACTTAAATAATAATAATAACGACACAAAATTTATGATATTCAACGCCGAATTGATCAATTATACCATATTATCCGTATAAACGTTTCGGTCTTTATCTATTTGAATTAATGAATCAAATTGTGCATACACCACACAAGTAATGGAATATTCAAGATTTTGGCTGAACCCCATTTTAATATTTACAGGTGAATCTTTGACAACATCCCATGTAGAATCGTCTAATGTATTAGTAGGCGACACAATAAAATCATACAGCGTATAGCCATTAGAATATTCTTCAGGTGAAATGGTGTGCCCTGCATTTTGATGAAATATACCAGTTCCGGAAATTAAAGTATGGTAACTTGGAATAAACAAATTGTTTGCAAAATCAAGAGTCAAGGGAGTAGGTGGATAAAATTTAGAACCAACCTGCACTTGAAGTTTATTGAGATTAAAATGTTGAAATTGGAAAGGATTTTCATTGTATTGTCCATTAAAGGCAGTTATTTGAAGCAAATCCAATAACAAGACCTTTAGGTACTTTTCCTAAAAATACATTGTCCAAATTGAAACTAGATACATTTTGAGGAATGGTATGAACACGTCTTTCTACACGTGTCGATGGAAGTTTAGCAGTATCCTGAAGCATATATTGATTTAATTGAAGACACACATCAGCAGATATTTCCAAACGACGTATAACTTCCATACAGTATAACTTCCTCCAAATGAACTTTGAAATCAGATTGTTGTGCTGCCATAAGACAGAATGAATCTTTACTACGACTGAGTTTAACTCGCATGTTAACTTTATTGGGAAGAATACGATTAAGGGTTGTAATATCAGTGTAAACATGACCAAGCATTTCAATAGGGGCACTACCTGCAATCATTGCACTACGTTTTTGAAATCCAACATTGTCGTTTGTTAACGTATTAAACTGTCCCGCCGTATCCTTATACCATAAACCCGTTTTCAAATGAGTATTGGCAGCATCTTCCCCGTAGTTGAGACTTGTTCCAAAATAGGAACGGTAGGGATTGGTTCCATTTGAAGATGAAACGATTTTATCATTTAACTAAACATCGACTTGTGAAAACATGGCATGTAGAAAATTATTCACAGGTCCAACAATATCGGGTGCAACGGGTGGCGGTCCTGCTGCAGCTACTTGTAAATTATCCCCATTTGCACTTACTACTTTACATTTGACATACAAGTAAAGGTGCGAAGGATCAATATACTCTGAAGTATCCCCAGGAATAACAAATTCAATAGGTCCTTCGGATGTGAGTGTTGAAATAGGCTGATAGTCAACCATACGTGAGGATTCTATAGCAGTTTGTGTCATGGGTACAGATACCAAATCCAATTCATTGGTACAGCACTCTTTACTAGCAGGTGTAAGGAACGACATGATGATTAACTAAAAATATCTCTTGGTCTAGTTGTTGTACGTTTACGACGCTTTGCAGATGGTCCAACACGTGCAGGAGCTCTTCGTTTGCGTGCACGTCGCCTACCGCTACCGGTAAGCAACTGATTTAATTTGGTTTCAGCTTTTGTCTTTAAAGTTGACCCTGCTTCACGTACGCGTGCTTTTACGGATTCTTTTAGAGGTCGGTTTTCTAACATATCCCCAGCAACTTGAATTCCAGTTTGTAATGTTTGTCGTAAAACGGCTTTGGCGCCCTGTTTAATAAATGGCATTGCGAATCGGAAAAGACCTCGAAATAAACTTCCGATTCCGTGGACGCGCTGATAAACGGGTCCCGCAAAATACGGAATTCCGCGTCCACGATGTACTGCTACTTTCACTGCGGGAGACACGTAAAGTGAAGTGTTAAAGTCAATGTTCCGGATGCGAATGGCAAATTACGTCCTGCATGATCCTTTAGTAGGATTTCAATGGTATCGAAATTTAATTTAGATAATAAAAAATAATGGACGTTTTGAAATGTAATTCTTTGCAATTTTCCATGATTCATATCCGTCATGGAACAAAATACCCGTTTTACGTGTTGGTTATAAAATTCCGTCCCTAAATAAGTTTTACAATGTGCTAATGGTAATTTCAATGACTTTAAAATTTTTGTAATGGCTTCAGCTACAACAGGACCCGTTTTATTTTTGACGGGAATACATGTTGCATACCGTGAAAAAACATCGATGGAGCATAAAATGTATCTGTACCAATCATTATACTTTGACATATTTTGCATATCGGCCAAATCCATTTGTAGTAATTCATTCGGACCACTCACATAATATTGTTTTCGCGGAAAGATTTTACGTAAGCGAGCATGTAATGTATATGCATCTTGTGATGCTAACCATTTTTTAACTTTTATTTTTGATGTTGCACTTTTTTGTTGTAATTTTCTAATACTTCCCAGTGAAACTGGATCCGAATACGTATAATACAATTTGGAAAAGGACATGTTTACATTTTATAAAATCTAAAATTTCTTAACATGGTATTACGTTTTTTAGCTTTTGTTTTTTTACTTTTAACTTTTTGCTTTTACGAATAGGTAATGGTTTCCTAAACAGAGATGCACCTGAACCAAACTGAAAATTAATTAATTCTTTTGGAATATTAATTTCCTGTAATAATTGCTTGAATGATTGTATGCCAATTAGATTTCGTGGTTTACGTTTTCTTACCACTTCATTTACAAGATCAATAATATTAGATACTGGGAGAATATTATTATCAATGGTTACCACCCCGGCTGGATCCCAACTGATGCGATTTAAGGCGTGCACTAGATTTAATAAGACTCCTGTTTTCCGACTAAGAGTTTTAGGAACAGAATCTAAAATAAGTTGAAATAAGGGATTTTTAGAAATACTTTTTGTTGTGACATCTGATTCCACGAGAGGTAGTGCAATGGGTTGGTTTCTTGGTGGAATATGATCCAAGTACCTATGCAGTGCTTGCTGGTACATTTTCCATTTTTCCAGTGGTGTTATATCCGTACGTGTTAATATATTCTGCATTTCATGATCTAAGCGTGTTGGTGTGATTCCTGGGATTTTACTGATGATGCCAATTGTGCTGTTGCTTGTTCCGGTACTAAAATCAGTTTTTGAAATTGAGACTTCACCATATTACCGATTGAAAAGACTCCCGGCCACTGCACTTAATATTGGTGCTAGCAATAAAGGTAAAAATACCCTCCTTTTTGTAATAATATTTTTCGCCTACGTTTAATACTGGACTTTGCAAGATACATTGCACGTAACGTCCTTTTATGTCGACGTAATCTTGCTTTCTGATGTGGACTCAATGGAATGTTTCCATTTATGGTATTTTTGGCAACTTGTGCTATGGTTCGATAACACCACCAGAAGCTTTTTGTAACAACCATTTTCGTTGCTTGCCCTTACACCTACAAAGAGCACGGAGCTCATTTTGTAATGCTTTAAGCTCGACATTCTGACGTGAACTGAACGTTACTGGATTATGCAGGTCTTTTACATGCGCATAGATGTGCATGGTTTCATCGGGAAAAATGTTGGTTCGAATTCCTAATGCTTCAGGAATACTTTGCGTTAAATCAAATAGGAGATAACTATGTGAATTTACTGTTGCTTGTTTAAATACACCTACCAGTGCTTTACTATCACGTGGCATAATTTGTCTTGCTAGGTACTCAATTTGTAGTTTATCACGTGGATTCTTAAAAACAACGAGATCATGACTATTTAAGGAATATTACGGGAATGCTTGCGTTTTGGAAATACATTTTGAACAATGAAAATAACAGTTAAACTTTTATGGTGGCTATGCTTAATAAAAAGGTCATTTATTACTACGTTTGTTTCACTCACTAAATCATCTAAAATAATCAGTGAATTTGGTGGAATTTCAAATGTTTCCATATTCGGAATACCTTCATGAAATCTAACATTTTCAACGGAAAGGTATGGAACTACAGCTCCATAACACTAAACGATTTCTTTGAATTTAGTACTATACATCTGATCTTTAAATTGTAACAACTTATTAATGAATGTAGTTTTTCTGATTTTAAAGGACCACTGACCATGATGGCGCAAGGATGTTGAAACGGCAACATTTTGAATGCAAATGACAAGTTGTAATCTAGATTTTTGTTTTTATATTCACAATTTCTACTACTAGCGCAATTTTTTTCTTCAATGTTGTTTGTAGCCATAGGGTAAGGTTTTGTAGTCTGTTATTGTAATGTCTTCAATAATTCTTCGGCCTTTACTGGTAGTTACCTGGTGTGTCTTAGTTTCAGGTTTAGACACAATCACAAATCCAGGTTTTCTTCGAATATTATTTGGAGAAAAAATAACTTTCTTTCTTGTTTCTTCGGTGATCAAATCATAAAAATGTTCCAGAGTAATTTCGTCTTTATTTCGGTAGTTTAAGGTGATGCCTCTAATTTTCAAAATATCTTGACTTTTCCTGTTGCAATTTCCTGTATACGATACGCATAATTCTTTGCACCTAAACCAATAAACAAATTCATATACCAGCCATCAGGGATTTCATTGGTTAATTCGCCAAAGTACATGAGAGTTTCCAGAGGCGGCTTTCGGTTTTTATTGTGGATATACATGATGGAACCGTATCCACATACAAAAGTTTATCATATCCTACAGTATCCATTAATTCATACAAGCGTAGACGCGCCCATGATGTGATAAATGCGGCCAAACAAGCATTCGGAAATGGTAATGGTTTGTTTTCCTTTTCCTTGTCCTTGTACGTCACAATTAAACTTTTTTCTCCTACGGGTATTACTGTCGAAACTTCATAATTTGGATTAAGCATGATATTAGAAAATGATGCACTTTCCTCAACAATTTTAGATTCTGTGCGTTGCCCCCATTTGCCATACAGGGAATTCAAAAATAATTTAGCAATGTAACGCATTCCTGGGTTTTGCTCAATTTTGTCGTACTTCGTTTGAATACTTTAATGTTTTCATAGTTTTTTATATACTGCTGTTTTTGTTCTTCTGTTTTACAATCGGCAGGAAATCCACTGGCTTCCTGCTTCATTGTAAGGAAACTTCCCACATAGTTTTCAAATAATCCGGATTTCATTTTAAATTCAAAGACTTCATGGATTTCTTTTACTTGATATCCCCGTTTCAAACTTTCATGATGTTCTGGTGTGGCGAAAGTTCCCCTGAATTCTCTTTCTTTTTCTGTATTTTGCCAGTCATTATTATTAGTTTCTTCCATACCCGTTCTGCATAAGCCAAAAAGTAATTTTGAATTACATGAAAAAGGCAAAATCGGAAGTTTCAGATTGCTTGGTGGCAAAATAGTGCAATCTACAAGTCCGTGTACTTTTTCCAATTCTGGAAAATTGCTTTTGTACACGCGTGGCATGCCTACAGGTAGGTTTTTTCTAACCATTACCCACGGATACAAGCTCGTGATATCCAAATATGATATCCAAATTTGCTGTTTTTCACTGCATTTATACAGACTACGGAAGCATTCTGTCCTTCCGCCCTTAAAGGCAAGTTTCGGGATTAATCCGTCATAAAGATTTGCGCAGTGGGTCTTAATAAACTGCTGTATATCTTTATTTTTCTTGACTTGTTTATCCCATTCGCATTCCCATGTTTCAATCAATGTTGTGTTTATGAGACTGCGAATATATTCTGCCTTTTTCATGGTACGATCATACCGTTGTTCAAGACTTTCCCCACCATCTAATGAAGTATGGCGGATGCTATTATAACAGTGTGGATCTCCGTGAATGAAGCACCCATTGAATTCAGCTATAGTTACTTCTCCTGTATTTTGATCTTTAAAATAGCCGTCTACTTTGTAGGGACCTACGTTCCAATGGACTTTAATTTTCAATTCTCCCATCAAAAAACTCTCGTTTGAATTGAGAACATTTTCTAATGTTTGTAAAATAAGTTCAGGAGTCAGTTCATCTCTTAAACGCCAAGAAACAAATACTGGGTTGTTGGTGTGGAGTTACTGCTATCGACAGTCAAACCAGCATATGCATATTCTGGAATTCCTGATAGAATATGTCTTGTGGCAAATTCAAATAATTTATTCACGTATTGCTCTGGGTCCACAACTGATACTTGATCAGTGTTTCCCAAAGTTATTTCTCTTCCAAACAGGCCGAAATGCGGAAATTTTCTTTGACTGTTAGATACAATGGTAAAGTCTTGTGGCGGTTCATTTCCACTACCATATATATTTTCTGCAGGCTTCCACGGTTTCCAAGCAGAAGGTGCAACTCCGTTCTTTTTACTTAATTTTTTCACTGCCTCTTGTTCTATATTATTTGGTGTAACATTACCAAACAATCTGTGAACTACAGGGGAAACATTACTTGATGAGCCTGCTTCAACAAGAATATTACGCTGTTGATCGTAGGCTTTAGCTGTGATTGATTGTGTTCTGTTAAAGGTCCTTTTTCTATTCCTGTTTGAATTTGTTGGCATACACAACTCCTCTGCTGAAGGCGGAGTACAAACATTTACGTTATCAAAATCATCACGTCTATTTTGTTCATTTGGACCTATTTGTCTAATTGTGCGGTTGAATACATCATATTCGAAAATTAAAGACATCAACTTAGAGTTTGAATCCGTTGGTGCAATACCATTATTATTATTTTGGTTCCAAGCTAAAACAGGCACCATAGGTGGTGGTAGCGTAGCATTCAGTGTTGGACTGACGCCACCAAGTAAATCAGGCAATGGCTCGTTTGAATTTTTTTCAATTTCCATTGCAGGAGTAGGCAAAGTTACCAGTTTTTCGTTTCTTCTTGAATCTACTTCCTGTAACAGATCTATTGCAGTATTTATTGCACTAGTCATAGAACTAGTGCTTTCTTCTTGTTGCATTGGAGGACTTGGTGGGGTAATAGCAGGAACATCAAATATTTCAACAATCCCATTTTCATCACGTTCCCTAATGGGTGGTCGCGGCAAAATATTACCATCAAACTCGTATGCAGGAGTTACCATTTCACGATTACAAAAAATCATATTGACCTGTCCCCCATCATGCTGAAACTGACAATCATTTAGCGGTGGAATTACAGTTTGTACTTCACTTCCCAATTGTGCTTGATACTGCATAATGTTTCCATTATCAAAATTTATATCCGTATTCAAGGCAAATGGTAAGGGAAGCATGCTTTCTAATTCCTCCATCAAATGATACGCAAACTGAAAACCGAATAATTTAAAAAGAGGAGCAGACTCTAATCTTCGGCGTTGATGCCATAATTGATTAAATCGATCTTGCAATACTTGAATTAAGCCTTCAAATTTCCACTGAGCTGTATTATACAATGCTAAAACATCCCCTACAGACTGACAAAGGGTTATGCACTCCTCGACTCTATCCCAAAATAAATCACAAAGGTACAAAGTAAATTCACTACTTACAAAATCTGTTGTAGGGCGTAAACCGCGACTATACCCATAGCAGATGTCGCACCAAAGGGCCACCATGGCGTTTCCGTCAAGTATTGGTGCATTTGAAAAGTAGGCAAAAATGCTGTCTAATGGATTCATGGTGATCTTGTTTCTGAAATAGTAAACAAACAACAACGTAATTAAAACGGTGTTCTCGCACTCGAACTCTAAACCCAACTAACAAAAATTGTTAGTTTTTGCTTTGTTAGAATGCTTTTGCAACAAAATTTTTAAAATCAAGTATTTCATTTCAACAGGCAGTAGTGGTAAGAAAAAAGGATTTAAATCAAAAGAATGTTTCTAAAAAAGATTAAAAAAAAGCCAAAAGTCAAGTGTTTCATTTCAACATGGAGTACTGGTAAGAAAAAACATTTAAATCAAAAGAATGTTTCTAAAAAAAGATTTTAAAAAAGTCAAAAGTCAAGTATTTCATTTCAACATGGAGTACTGGTTTCAAAAATGATTTAAATGAAAAGTGCAAACAATCAACTTTAAAAGGAATCAAGAACAAATAATATTTCATTTCCACATGCAGTAGTGGTATGTGTTCAACAACAAATTATTATTACAAGGTAAACTAATAGTGGTTTGTTATTGACTTTTTATAAGGTAAAAACACTATTACATTTTTATATAAGCAGTCAGCTATTTCAAAATAAAATACTAAGGTCTTGTTAAGGGGAAATGTTATTTCGGCAGTGGTTCTTAAAAACTAAAGATTATGTATTTTCAAAAACCACATCTTTGCGCCATGATTTGGTCATATCAACAAGGATTATTTTTTCTTTGATTTTTTCACAATTTTAGTTAAAATTGACAAAAAATATATAAATTTATTATCTTTCTACAAAAAGGAAAATCTTGAACCATTATGACTGCAAATGTTCTCTAGCTTTCAACAAAATGAAAAGTTTACTTCTAATATTATTTTAATATTTATGGCGCTTGTACAACAAAGAGGGCATACATTTTCCGACCATGTTAGACACTATCTTTCTTTCTAAGATTCGGTCGACTCTCAATATAAAATCATCATCATCAAAAAAATAACACTAACTTCAATTTCCAAATCAGCAAGCACCAACAGGCTCCAATATATCCACATTAATTTTAGTTTCTGCACCAACAATTGGTTCTTGTAATTTGTCTTTCTTTCTCTGTCTAATGTGAAACTTCACCTTCAAGGGAATGAGTTCCAATCTGCAAAAATAATAATAACACTCTTTTAACTCTACGATACTTAATTACATTTATTAACAACATTAAAATTGGTATTAAAATGTACTTTTGTTAAATGATTTTGATCAATAGCTTTGCTTTACTTTGTTCTTACCGCTTGCGTAAGTCCTTTAATGTAAGCTAATCGTAATGACCCATCTTCATACTAAATTTTATGTCTGCCATAAGCGGTTAACAAATTTGTATCTTGGCGGCCATTTTTAATCAAATATGCAAACTATCACAAAAAATCTTATATTTTGTTGAACTGTTTTGCATAAGCTGCTTTCATACCAAATTTCAGTTCCGTAACTTAATTCATGCAATAAATGTTATTTTGGCGGCCATCTTTAATCAAATATGCAAACTATCATAAAAAATCTTATATTTTGTTGAACTGCTATGCATAAGCTACATTCATACCAAATTTCATGCTTCTATCTTGAATAATGTGGAAAATGGTTTTGGCGGCCATCTTTGTTCTAAAAAGGCGATTTTTCAATTTTTAAAAAATATTATCGTAATATACTCGTCAAATTATATCTTTCTACCAAATTTCAGGTTTCTGTCTTGAATAATGTGGAAAATGGTTTTGGCGGCCATCTTTGATCTAAAAAGATGATTTTTCAATTATTTAAAATATTTGCGTAAACTTATCGTCAAATAATATATTTGTACCAAATTTCAGGTATCTATCTTCAATAATGTGGAAAATAGTTTTTGGCAGCCATTTTTGTTCTAAAAAGACGATTTTTCATTTTTTAAAAATATTTGAGTAATCTATACATTAAAATATACCATTCTACCAAATTTTGTAATTTTCGCTCAGATAAAGCAAAAGAATGTGTTCAGCGCGCCCCATGCGTTTCTTTTTAGTCATGCACAAAAATCTTTCTTTTTTAAAATAGTAATTCATAAAACAAAATTGTCTTTAAGTGGTTGTAGTCCTGGCCATCTAGATTGTGTATTCTGTAACAAGTGTCTTTGAAAATGTACTTACTGCGCGCCTACATGCTTTTCTTTCTAGTCATGCATAAACAAAATATTTCTTTCTTTTTTAAAATAGTAATTCATCAAACAAAATTATCTTTAAGTACTCGCAGTCCCGGTCAACTACATTACGTATTCTGTTTGAATTTATTTTAAGGCCTTTAGGTAACTATGGCTCAGGCCGAATGGATAATGATGAAATAAATTGGTGGAATAAACAAAGTGCAACAAAACGGAAGCACCCCAACAAAATCTACCCTTACAGTGTTTGTTCACCACAGAGCCAAGTGGCGTCAGCAGGACCGGAGGTAAGTGCTCTACCAACTGAGCCACCGTGGTCCCTTACGTATTCTGTAACAAGTGTGTATCATATAATATTGAGCGCCCGGCGCTTTTAATTTTAGTCATGCTTGAACAAAATATTTCTTTTTTAAATAACGTACGTTTCTTTGCCACTATTAGTGCTTGTGTTTGCTACCATTTAAGGTGTGTATGTTTCTATTATTCATCCTTTTAAAATCAGCAGAAACAAAATACTTGGTCTTACCTTATAGTGTTTCCAACGTTATATTCGTCCTTATCGTCGTCCTATTTTCAGTGTGATTCACAGATCTGAAAATAAACAGAAAAAAACATTGTAATTAATTTACGGTTAAAATATATTCGTACAGTTTTATTCACAAAACATAAGCTAAAATACGTAATTCACTCAAGAAAATTTTAAATATTTTCCTCAGTCCCCCCAGGTAAATATCACAGTATTAATTTTATATTAGTTCTACATCCCTCCGTCCTAGTTTCCATACTTTTTCCTAAATTTTTGCTCTAGCCAAAGTAACAAAAACACGTAATTCCGTCAATAAAATTTGTCAAAATTCACCTCAGTCCGACCATGCAAATACCACAGTATTAATTTCATATAAGTCCTGGCCTCCTTGTTATATTTATACCTTACCCAAAATAAAAAAAAAACACGTAATTGACTAACTGCGTTTTTCTTATTTTCCCTCAGTCCCATCATGAAAATACTGCAATAATAAGTTGACATAAGTCCTGGGCGGTTCCCACCCTGTGATATTTCTTAGTTTCAACAAGCAAATACGGAGGTAGTAACTTCACGTTTCTTTACGTAGAAAATCAACATGCACAAATACAAAATGTAGCTGTTATTTTCTTAACGTAAACGTCAATAAATTAACATTTTATTGGCCAAGTGGTCTGCGCCAATACTCCATTGGCTCGAAGGTCCCGCGTTCCAGTCCCGGTTGAAGCTTTGGTATGCATTTTAACTCCATATAAAGATCCGAATCGTGATGGGGCAAAGTAAAAATTAAGTTAACTTAAGCTTTCAATAAATTACCATTTTAAAATTGCAAAACCTCACGACTCTATTTTAAATAATAATAAAATATTATATTGTCAATTGATTGACGTTGTTGCGTACATGAAAAATCAGTTCATCTCACGTAACAAATACCCCAAACTATTGTGACTTACATATAAAAAAATGCAAAAGTATGTTTCTTAAAACAAGGTCACTCAATGAACGTTTCAAAAATTTAAAAATATTCTGTTTTTTTAATTTCTTCTAGGGCAGTCAATTTAAAAACAACGAGTCAATGTTTTTGTTTTTACTTACCAGCAAATTGTCTCCTTAATTCGTACAAAATAACACACTTCGTCACAATACTGTACTGTTCAGTACTAAAACAAACCGAATACTGATCACAATTGATTCCAGCAACCAAGCTGGGTAAATGAATTCAGGCATCCGTTCTTTTTTTCTTCTTCTTAAACTAAATTAACTTTCAATCCTTAGGGACTCAACCGCCTGTTGTGGCTTCGGTTACAAATTAAAAATGTTTCTTTAACTCTTTTTTTCCCTTTCTTTTCAAAACTCATTAATTTTTTCTCTCTCTCTAGTTTTTTTCTTCATGCAAGACGGAACAAGACTTCAGGTGCAATAAGTTTCTTTCTTCCTAGCGAGGGAAAGGGGTGAGAAACAAAAGTCAAGGGGGCGTGTCTCAATTAGCGAGCTGTCAAGTCCAGGAGTAGATTTCTGGGGAAAACAATTAGATTTTAATTTATGCACTACATCTGTGTGTTGTCCCTACTGACGTCATTCACAAGGAAGTTAGGAGAGGTCATTCACAGAGTTTGTACCTGAAGCTTTATTTACATCATGTTGTAAAAGTATTTATATTTCGGTTGAAATAAAACATTGTCCTTATTTTAATGATATGAAATTTAAATATATAGGTTCGCTGGTGATCTCCTTCCCATTGATGCATGGAAAACACTCTTGAGGTCGTTAGGAAGACGCGAGTTTATATCTGAAGTAGAAATTTCTTGATACATAACTCTGTACTATTTTATATTTGTTACAGATTGATCAGAGCTATCAGGTGTAGAAGATTCACTTTAAAGAGTAAATTCAATTTTGTGGAATAGTTTTCATTGGAATCTTTTAGAAGAAGAAGAAGAAGAAATTTCGGTAAGACTTACTTATTTTCAAGCGCACTTGCCTTGCTTTCGATTTTCAGTGATTTTGTTCCCACTTGTTTGAGTAATAAAATTAGGAATATTCATAGCATATCCAAAGGATATCCATGTATAAAGAAAGGGCTAATTTTCAAGTCCACTTGCGTTGCTTACGATTTTCATTGAACTTTTTCTCATTTGCTCTAGTAATGAAATCAGGGATATTCACAGTATATTTAAACGATATGCATACTTAAAGTAAGGGTTATTTTTCAAGCGCACTTGCCTTGCTTGCGAATTGGCTGATTAATTGAAACATTTGTTTTATTATGTTTTAGCTTATAAGGTCTTTGGTGTTAGGAGTAGTCAAATTGATCCCTGCTAATGCCATGATAACTTTGTGGTGGACAAACACCGTGTGCATGAGTTTTCTTGGGGTCCTCCCGTTTCCTCACACTTTCTTCATTCTACGAATTTATCCCATCATCTTCATCCTTAAGTGTAATACATGTTTTAATTCGTTACTCACCCTAATCGTAAGCGAGCAAGGTAAACGGACTTGAAAATAACTCCTTACTGTTTTAACATTTTAAAGGGTTTCAAGCAAGCTTTTGTTAGTTTTGTCTTTTAGGTATCTATGGGTCAGAAGACGAGTTTGAGGGACTTCATAAGTGAAAAGATTATTTTCAAACACGTTTGTCTTATTTGCGATTTGGGTGAGTAGACAATTGAAACATGTGGTTTATTGCATCTAATAAGGTAGGTGTAACATGTTTTTGAATTGGTTACTCACCTTAATCGTAAGCAATGCAAGCGACTTTGAAAATGACCCACTATTGATTTAACATTTTTAAAACGGTTTGAACCAGTGCCTTTGTTAACGTTATATCCATTAAGCATCTATGGGTCGGAAGATGAGTTTGGGAGGACTTCATAAATTAAGAAATCATTATAAAACACCTTTGCCTTGCTTGCGATTTGGGTGAGTAAGCAATTGAAACGTGTGATTTCTTGCATCTTATAAAGTACCTGTAACATATATTTGAATTGGTTACACGCCCTAATCACAAGCAACGCAAGCGGCTTTGAAAATGACCCCTTATTTCTTTAGCATTTTAAAAATGATTTGAAGCAGTGCTTTTGTTAGTTTTATGTCCTTTAAGCATTAATGAGTCAGAAAACAAGTTTCGAAGGACTTAATAAATTAAGGAATCATTTTCAAAAACGTTTGCCTTGTTTGCAATTTTGAAGAGTAAGCAATTGCATTTTAACTTATAAGTTAAGTGTAACATGTGTTAGAACTGGTTACTCACCCTAATTGCAAACAACGCAAGCGGCTTTGGAAATAAGTCCGTATTCTTTTAGCATTTATAAAAAGGTTTAGAGCAAGCAAATTATTGCAGTAATGTTCTTATCATGTGATGTCAGTGTAATAATATTCCATGGTGGTTGCATGAAACCGTGTTTACTTATTAGGACCTAATTTAAGTAGGTAAAGGGTGTAATAATAATTGAATTTATTTTTTGTTTTCAAATTTCAATTTTGAGTTTTGAAGAGGGGACGAATTAGACACTGACGGAATATATCTTTCTTTCTACGTTTTTGCTATGAAAGGGTTATTTCAATTGAGGTAATTAAGTTTTAGTAAAGAATGTTCTTTCATAATATTTTAATGATGCTGTAATAATTAAGTTCCTTATACCTGTTATGAGTTTATATGTGTTTTAATGAAGGGTGTAATAATAATTAAAATTATCTTTTCTTTTCAGATTTCAATTTTGAACTTTCGAGAGGGGACGAGTTGAAGACTGATGGACTATAAATTTCTTTCTGCGTTTTATTGTGAAAAAGGGATATTTTAAATAAGCTAATTACATTTGTAGTAAAGAATGTTCTTTCATGTGTTTTAATGATGCTCTTATGAGCTTTCATAGGAAATTTGTATGAAAGATATTGCACTTGTATGAGATTTTATTTGACTTTTGTATGAAAGATATTATACTTATATGAGATTTTACTGTAATATCATTGATAAAGTATAATACTAATTTATTATTATTTTTATAATTTCAGCATGACTATGATGGAGAAGAATCTATTGAATGCTACGGATATGCTTTTGAGAAGGGAAGTAGAAAACGGATATGGGGACAACGAAAAGATGATTAATACATGGGCTGAAGTATGTTCATATATGGTAAATGGTACTTATCCTCTATTGAGTAAACTTGTACTTTTTTATTTTAACTCTTTCTTTAACGGTTTTACTTGGATGGAAACTTGTTTAAATGCTTTAATGATATGTGAGAGCAAATGAGATTAGATTAATTTGGAAATGGTATATTTTTTTCTTACAGAAGAAATCGTTTGATTAGGCTGGCACCATTATTTCATTTTAGTGAATGCAGTGGATGGGGAAGGAGGAAGAGTAGTGAACCCTTCAATGGCCTTGCTTTTAGGCTTAGTACATCATGTGTAGAATGATGATTCAGCGATTTATATTCGTTTGAATGAAGATCAATCTCTTACCATCATTCCTCTCTCCTTTAACATTTACTGTACTTTCTAATATAGATAATACTACCAGTCAACCTAGTAGTACAAGTGCCACAACCACAACGACCTCATTAGCCCATATATTGACTTGTGTTCTTCCCACTTCCACTGTCTTTTGTACCACCACCGGAATATGTTCACCAACCATTTCAATTTCCTCTAGACACATGCCACCTCCACCAGCACATGTTCCTATCCTTAGTACATCTATGGATGACCTATCCTGTTCCTACAACTTCTCTTGTTGCCATCCCAAGTAAGTCGTTTGTTGCTACTGATATTCCTAGTACCACCCATGTAGACTCTCACAGAGTTGTTAATAAAAGTTTGAAGCGGAAAAACAACTTTGTGAGAGTAAATATACACTCTCGGCCACATAATGTTTTGGAAATGTCACCAAGCGGGTATGATGTATGCAATGAATTTTCTGATTTTCTTTTTATGGACAGGGGTATATTTTTAATGGTATTGCGAAATTAGAAAGGGAAGATGGTAGTCAATGGGTGAATACGAATGCCTATCCCCAGCTGCATGGAACAAAGGGAAATATGTTTGAAGTGATATCCCGCCGTAATAGAGAATATAGTAGATTTCCTGTATGTCGAGTAGAGGTTACCATAAATATTCGAGAGTCATAAGTATTTTAAACCTCAAACAATATGTTGAGACCCTGTTCACTTTTTCACTTAAACAGATATTGTCAGATGTGGACCAATATAGCTACATTGGATTTTCCATAGACAGTTCAGCAGATTCACTCGGGCGTCCCGTTTAATTTTCGTAGAGAAAACGTCCGTATATGACAGCTGATCACATTCTTTGCACTTTGGAAAGTATTTTTAACTCAAACGAAGTATTTCTCCTTGGGAAAAGAATTAAGATCAAGTGTCATATTACGGACCCGAAACGTTGACAGGGTCGACCGAATGATCAAAATATCTCCCAATTGAGGAGTACTTAGAAAAACGTATCATTCCAGTTCCGAGCTTCCCTGGCTATAAGGTTATGATTGTCTTGCGCGAGCTCTATGTCTGGCTCAAAGTAAAGCAAAACAGTCAACAGATAAAACATACTCTATGCGTACTACACCAAAGTTTTGGATTAAGGAAGGTCACGGCTTAAGTGAAGCTGGAGGTGTTGACTTAATAGCGAAGAATAGTGGTTAATCGAGGAATTAGACAAGTTTCAAGCACATATTCGGGATGATTACTAAATTGTTGTGTATGTCGGCACTCCGACGACAAGGGATTTGTATATTTGGTATCAGGGGCAGATTGAAATCAGTAGCAAAACGTTTAAAAAGACCATTACTCCGTTCGCTAAGAGCCAATTTGTAATGAACTATACACCTTGTGATTAAAAGATGGCGTTTGGCGTCCCTTGGACGCTCCTGAACATTTTGAGAAGTGGAGACATTAGATCCAGACCTGCAGGGGTGGGGGAAGGGGGGATAGGGCCATCCTTAAATTGTTACTTAGTTATTTTTTTATTTTCTCGATTATATGTTGTTATGAATTCTTAAATTATGCTTCAATTTTCTCAACTTGCATAGATAAAGTGTGCTGAGACAGCTACTTAAATCTTGGGGTCTAGGGGTGTAACCAGGGCTTTCTCATGGGAGCGGGAGTAAGTAGTAAAGTTTTGAGCCAGGAGGTGAATATATTTTCACCATTCAATTTTTCCTTGCATTCTTATTGGATTGGATTTTCCTTACAAATTTTAATGGGGTTGACTACCATAACTCCCCCAGAGCTATGTTTATGGAGGCTTAGGGAAAGAATCCTTAAGTATAAAAAATCTTATTCGCGCAGGATTTCTCCGTTGAAATACATGCAATGCAGTATTTTCCAAATTACTTTCATTTTATGTTTATATTTTGATATCAATACCTTATTTTTCATCCAATTGTGATAGTAATTGCAGGTTTAGGTTATCGCCTCCAAAGAGTTCAAGGATTAGATTAATTTTCTTGAATCTACGGTGACTCTCCCACCAATTACTTTACTTATTGTTTGAAGAGCTGAGATGGCAGAACTTTTTCTTATTCGGCGCCTAGAAGATTATGACGTCACACCATGTGATTAACCTGAATTAAGGACTCAATGTTTGTCCGCACAAGCGTTAACAGTGTTGTGGTGTAATAAGAGTGTGAATAAAGTCGTTCTTCTGTATGAAAAATTTACGATATCAGTGAATACTGAAGCGTGAAAAAGAAGAAACGCTGTTTGTGAATGCTGTGAAGTAAATTCGGTGTGATAAGTTCCGTTGAGTTCATTGTTCATAAAAATTCATGTCAAGGCATATAACCATATAACATGTTTAAAGTAGCTACATCTGTGTTGTAGCCTTACTTTCTTTAACGGGAAGTCTAACTTCTTGTGTGTTGCCTTAGTTCTGAGCTGTTTTATTTGGATATTTAAAGGATGGACTAAATTGTCGTCCAACAAGAAACAAAAATACAGCATCCAAGGATGGGTATGTGGTAATTTCTAAACAATTACAGGATTTTCATGAACAGGGCGAACTACTTTTAAATATCTACATTCAACTTTTCGATTATGGTTCTGGACTAGACGAAACACTTCGGAAAAATAATGCGTCGAGTCACAAGAGTTGCTATATGATATTTGATAACAGTTGGATCGAGCCAGAAAAAGGAAGGAGGATGCAGGATGTCAGCTTACCCAATTAAGACAAGACGCCTGAGTCAATCAGAAAAAAAGTTTGTCTGTTTTGCGACCGCCCTACAACTGGGCCATTCCCATTACACGTAACCCTAACAGATCAAATAGATCAAAGAGTTCGTGCTGGTGCAAATTTATTACGAGACACAAACGTTCTTCGTAAAATTACAGTGCAGATCATGGCTCCCTTAGATGCTATGTATCACTCAATATGTTTAACAAGATTCTACAACAGGGTTAGGAAACCTGAGAGAGATTCGGATGGTGCAAAAAAATCGGTGAAGGTAGAACAGTTGGAGGGCACAGCTTTAGTCGATTTAATATTGTTTATGAGAGAGGAACAAGAGAACTGAGAGATTGTTGTAGTGTTGAAAATGTCAGACATTTGAAAATTGTATGAGAATCGCCTTAGAGACTTCGGTATCGATGCAAGAGTCCATTCCACAACCTCAGATACCGCATTTTAGATGTGTTCTGATCTTGAAGGTTGGGAGCGAAAGAGAAAGGAGTGGCTCTTGGCTTTCAAGAAATATGTTGGAGCTGCGGTAGAATCAATTTGCCGCATTTTCGATTTGAAAAGGTTGCAGATGATGAGAACAGCAGAGACGTACGCCAGGACACAATTAATCATGAAATGGATAGCTCCCCTAAATCGCTATTAGAAGGTAATCACAAGGAAAGTGTGCCTGAATCGCTGTACGCACTAGTGACTATGATTGTTGAAGGCCCGGGAGCTGCAGCTGAAAATAGGGATTTGTCAAACTGAAATCAGGCTATACTCACCATTGCGCAACTGCTCAGCTACAATGCAGTGGCAAGGGTGCGACCGAAGAAGACAGGAGAGTTTACTGTAAATACCCAGATGTTCCAGTTGCCATCTACCTTTCTGCAAAGATTCATGCAGAAACAAGGAAGAAAGAATTAGTTGATATGCTATACATCCTTGGCTTAGGCATATCGTACGAGCATCTCCGAAGTATCTCGATTGACATCACAAACGAATTGTATCTTTGCACTCCTACGAACAAGTAGTATGTTCTAGTAATCTAAGAAAGACATTGTTCACTACTGTTTGTGTTGATAATATAAATCATAATACAAGCTCTAACACTGCTGAGACTTGCTTGCATGGAACTGCACTTTCCATCATGCAACACCCTACTTCGAACAACCCAGATGATGCCAGACCAATTTATTTCCACGTGCTTTTATCGAAACCAGGAAAGTAGCACGTCTTCCAGCAACCTTTCAAACCTTTCCAGATTTCTTTCTGTCTCTTCATGACAACAACCATTTACCAGTAGAGGGAAGCTTATCCCTACCCCTAGAGGAACCATCCCCTAGCAATCCACAGCATTTGCGGTTGGAACAATCTTTAAACCACAAAAGTAGAATGAACTGCGCAGCGTTTCATGGGTCATTTAATCACCTTAAAGTAGCACTTTAAACCATTATGTCTATTTTGCCTATCTTTAAAAAAGTTCTAATTCTCCTGCTATGATCATTCACGTCATGAATGTAGCACGACAGAATATCACATTCCTTAATCCTAATCAGACTACAGTGCTTGTTCGTGATCAGCCAATTTATGCTATAATGAAACAGATTCAATTTTCCCTTCCCCAATCACATGAGGAACACAGGCTTGTAATCATGATGGGAGCGATACATATTAAGAAAACCGCTATGTGCATGGTTGGGCATTTGCTTGAGGGAAGCGATTGGTCGTAAATGGTTGTACATGCTGAAATCACAATCCTGGGCAAGGCTGAAGCTGCACTGAAAGTATCGCAGATGAAGAAAGCAAGGCACCACCACGAAGTCATGGCTGCGACTTTGTATGCTCTACAGATAAAGGACCTCCAGGGGTATGGAGACTTATGAAATTAAAAGTACTACAATGGATGAATGGAGACAACAAATGTGCCGAGAACAACCAATGTTCAATTTTTGGGACATAGTACTCAGACTTGAATTTCAAGTGTTGTCACTTCTACGTTCCTTCAGGGAATCAGACTTCGAGCTTTATATACAGTCGTTAATAAGTTTGCACCATGTTTTTTTGCCGTCGACCATGTAAATTATGCAAGATGAATCAGCGTTAACATCAGAGTTATGCTTTTACTGGAGAAGAGGAATCGAGACGTCGCGGCTGCATTTCGGAAAGGTGCATTCGTGGCATGGAAGACCCAAAAACATTTTCGGCTATCGCTCTGGATCATGCTCACGAACAGATGAATGCTATCCTCAAAGCAAATGGAGGTATAATTGGCATCATTGAAAATCCAGACATGCTACACCGTTTCCTTGTGCCTGGCTCAGAGTTGATTCGCATGCTCAGATTCTATGAGGAAAGCCTTTGGCAAGAAAAGACAGAGTATAGACATCATGAACAAACTGCGGCCTAAATAGCAAAGTTTACCGTACACATAGATGCTCTCATTTCTGCATTTGAGCATTCAGAAACCTTCATTCTGTGACATCAGATCTTTTTAGAATCAATGATCGTGTAGTCATGAGAGAAAATGTGGTGAATGTTATATTATGCATTGAAAAACAAAGCCGAGAACAATTTAAAAACTTTATTGACGTGCTCCTAGTCACCTCCTCAAAGAAGATCATAGATCCAATAAAATACAGCAAATTCTCTATTTCCGTGAAGACTAATGAGAAAACTAAAAGTAAGACTACATCGTCAAAGATGTCGCTGAAATATGACTGCGCGTTATTTAGCCGTCTCTTCATTGCAAGCCAGGAAAGAGAGGCAAACTTGGTTGACTATTTCCGGCATGAAAATCAGGCCCACCTCAGCTCTTTGTGCCTACGGACAACCAAGAATATGCAGTAAGTCTGATCTTCTGAATCTCTTGAAAGAATATGCATCTCCAGAGCTCCCTTCCTCTGAACCTGATGTAGATGTTGAAATTTGTGATGGCTCTGCTCTTGTTCACATGATAAAGCTTGGTGATACAAAAACATTTGAGGAGTATGCGATGAAAAGTTCCTTCTATATTTACGAAAACAGAGAGAGTCTGTGAAGAGACTAGACGTTGGATGGGACACTTACCGAGATGACAGTTTGAAGAAGGGAACGTGAGAAACGAGGAATTGGCCATTGCGTTCGAGCAATAATGAACGCAAAACTACCTAAAAGAAATTGCTGGGAGCAATATTTGAGATTGGATGACAATAAGACAGAACTATTTGAAGTAATAGGAAGAAAAATAATAGTAATCGGTTGTCAAGAGAAAGAAACTTACTCTACTCTCGGCACAGAAGTAATTTGCTTTCTACACCGTCGACACATATCCCTATATGAGTACCTCTAACCACAAAGAAGCAGATACCAGGATGTTTTTGCACGCGGCCCATGCCTCTACACGATGTCTGACGATGGTTCTCATTCGTGCAACAGACACGGATGTTGTCGTCACAGGTATTTCATTATTTTGGGAACTACATCTTGAAGAACTCTGTTTTTTATTAACAGGAAAGCATCTTAGGTATCTCCCACTCCACGAGATGGCAGCATCTATAGGTTCAGAAAAGAGTCGAGCACTTATTGGATTCCATGCCTTAACAGAATGCGATGCGATGTCCAACTTCAGTGGAGGAAAAATTAAAGCTTGGAATGCATTGACTGTTTTCCCTGGAACTACTAAAAGATTCCTCAGCCTTAGATGTGGAAACAATGAAGTTAGCATGGAGGGAATAGAGAATTTTGTAATAATCGTATATGACAAGTCGTCAGAGGCAGCATCTATGAATGACACAAGGAAATATTTATTTACGAAGAAAGGAATAACAATGAAAGAAATACCACCAACCTTAGATGCCTTGGTTCTCCACACCAAGAGAGCACGTTTGCACGGGCAAATATGGGCAGAGTCCCTCGATCCTCGTTAGGGCATTACAGGTCCTTCAGAATGGGGTTGGAAAATGTCACCAAATGACTGGAATCCAGTTTGGACCACACTACCTTAAATTTCGGAAGCCACCCAGCTCATTGCATGCGATGTAAGAAGGGTTGTCTAGGGCATTTCAAATGAAAAAAAAAACAAAAACAAAATATTGTGCGTACTGAACTCTGTGCTTGCAATGTTGATTTGCTTAATTGCCATGAACAAAAATTGAAGTGTATTTTGTGTACAGAAATGTAGTTTATTGAAGTGTAGTTTGTGTAAAGATATGTAGTTTATTGAAGTGTTGTTTGTGTAAAGAAATGTTTTCTGCAGTGAGATAAGGGTGGTATATTAGTGTGGTATGAATCGTACAAGAAGTTCAAGAAATAAAATATATTTTTTCAGTTTACAATATTTATTTTATTGTGCCAATGAACGACTTTCTACGGAAAAATCATGCGCGAAAAGGTAAGATTTTTCACTTAAGGATTCTTTTCCTAAGTCTCCATAAACATAGCTCCGGGGGAGTTATGGTAGTCAACCCCATTAAAATTTGTAAGAAAAATCCAACCCAATAAGAATGTAAGAAAAAATTGAATGGTGAAAATATAATCACCACCTGGCTCAAAACTTTACTACTTACTCTCGCTCCCATGAGAAAGCCCTGGTTACACCCCAAGATCCCCAAGATTTAAGTAGCTGTCTCAGCACACTATCTATGCAAGTTGAGTGAATTGAAGCATAATTTATGAATTCATAACAACATATAATCGAGAAAATAAGAAAAATAACTAAGTAGAAATTTTAGGACGGCCCTATTCCACCTTCCCTCCCCCGCAGGTCTGGATCGGATGTCACCACTTCTCAAAATGTTCAGGAGGGTACAAGGGACCTATGTACCAAACGTCATCTCTTCATCACAAAGTGCATAGTGCTTTCCCTTATTTACCGTTCTACCCCATTTTGAAGTATTTTCTAGTATAATATCCTTTCTATGTACGTCTTACTCTCTACTATAATAGCATTAATCATATGTGTGAGTATAAATATGAAATGTATGATAAAAGGCGAAGACGACGACGAAGATGATGATATTGATGAAAGTAGTTTCAATATTATGATCGTTTGAGAACCTTTCTTACTCTTTCTTGCTATCGTACCCACAGTGAGAAAGAGGATGGTAGCCCCTATGTTATTACGTGAAAATTTGTTCAAAGTGTGGACTTAAAATTTATGCTTGGCATAGAAAAATGTTTCCTGGGAGCGTTTTTGTAATATATGTCTGACTCATGTTGAAACTGCGCGGTTTCTGTTTCGTTAAGAACTCACAAATGAAGCGTATAAAAACTTCTTATATATTATTTACTATGTAGAAATTAAATTACTGGAAAACAATGAAAAGGGAGAAAGTGAGCATAGTGCAAACTTGATTTGTGCTTCCCACCGCTATCATGAATGTAAGGACAAGGAAGTGGAATATAAATATTTTGTATGTGACCATACAGAAGGTCATAGAGACTTCGTGTTTTATGACATGTAGCCATTTATTATTCATGTCCTAATCCAAGGTCCAAGGTTTGAGAGAGTGGTTGGAATTGAGCATAATAATTTCGTTTTTATACTTTACTAGTAGCGAGGGATCTTATTGAAAAATAATATTATTGCTCAAGGTCAGAAAAGTATCCAATTTTCGGTCAAATATATTTTAAGGACAGCGTTTTTTGAAGGAAATAGTTATCAAAACTACCAAAAACTATTCGATTACAAGAAGGTCTTAAGAAGAGTGATTTCCCCTTTTTATTTGAAACGAAAGATAATGAAAATCATAAGATATCGTGACCTAAAATTGAGTTCTATGATCTGGAATTTAAATACAACGGAGAAGGTGACGCCCTTCGTAAAGTGGCATAAAGAATGCAAAAATTAGTGTTCAATATATATAAAAAGAAATGTTTGAGGATTGCAGCAACGGTGTATTGATCCTTACACAAGGTGTGGTTATGTTATCGAATCATATAGATGCGAGAACACGTGGAATTGAATGTCTTTTGTAGACCTGTAATCATACAGCTTCTGAAATGAAAGGTTCCAGGTCTTTATACTAACCAGATAAAACCATCCACATCACTCCTCAATTTGGGTTACAATACGGAAATTTATATTGTAAATATTCTGTACAATGGATGAAGTATTTGGAGTTTCTTGATCCAAATGTTAGTATTCGTACTATTCTAATTAGGGCGAAGTAGAATTTTGTAAATATAAATTGCAGTGTTATGACACGCAAAATAGTACGGCCCATTCATACTCTGAATGCTATTGGCATGATCATATCTGTATTCAACAGCTTCGTTATTTTCCTGTGGATGACGAACAACAAGTGACGTTGCAAAACAAGTATGAGGTAACAAAAATTCGAAAACAGTATTTAGAAAAATGTGGATTAAAAGTTATCGAAATCTGGGAATGTGAATGGAATGAGCAAGTACAAAATGCCCCTCACATTTAGGATTTCATTAAACGCAATGTGGTGAAATAGAAGGTTGTTCTTATTTCCAAAGGAAAGTTTCAAGGGAGGAAGAACTGAATGTTGTGGCTCATTACATGAATGCAATGATGATAAGTTCATCCTTTATGCCGATGTCACTTCCCTATGCATGGGTAATGCCGAGGAAAGCTCTTCTTACTGGGAAATTTGTTATGCACAGAGAAGAAGGAATCCCGAATCCAGAGAATATCCATGGTGTTGTATTCTGTAAAGTTTTAGCTCTACAACATTTAGACACTCCCTTTCTTCCATGCAATACAAAGAAACATTTAATTTGTGGACTTTGTACGCTTGGTATGAACGAATGGAGAAATTTTAATGTAATCATGACGAGGAATAGCGGCTTCGTCTGGACGCTTTGTACTACTGAATACTTTAAGCTATTACAAAGGGTTATGAAGTCCTTAAACATATGAAATTTGGGAATTTAAAGTGATCGAAGGAGTTTTCAGGGACTATGTAAGTAATTTCCGAGGAAAGAAGCAGGAAGCTAGTAGCTTTCCCTCAGAATAAGATTGAGGAGCAAAAACAGTCTTACATTCGATATTATGGTGAACGTGAAGGATTAACGGATATGACAAAATTAGATATAATCCTGGGCAAAGGTATATAGCTAAATTATTTTTGAATTCTGTTCGAGAAGTGTGGGCGGAGAACTCATTTCCGTAAGAACAGGGTTGTGACTGATGCTCATTCATGTTTATAAATCATTGGAGCGCCGTTTGTACAAGTTAAATCCGTTGCTCCTATTGGGCAAAGTAAACCTATAGTTCCACATAAAGACATTCATAATGTAAATAGATCTTATCCCTTCTCTAATCCTATTTTAGGTGCTTTTATATCCTCCTGGGCCAGACTAAGACTATGGACTAATGGACGCTGTATGCATTGAATTTCTTTTATATTGTGACACTGACTCTGTGATGTATGTGCAAAAAATGAATCAAACACTCAGGGTGCCTACTGGGAAATTTGGGTGAATTAACAGAAGAGACCGAACCAGGTTGGAAAATTCTAAAATTCGTAGGGTTGGGATCGAAAGATTTAGTTTTAAGTAATAGGTAATTAAGAAATATAAATATGAAGAAACATTTAGGCATACTTGTAAAATTAGGGGTATTACTTTAAATGAGCGCGTGCGGAAATTTATAGATTTTATTCCTTTCTACAATTCAGCAAAGGAAAAATATGAAAGAAAACTGAAACTAATCCAAATACTATCAGAAGGTTTCCTGGGTACGAAATTGTAGGTAGACCAGAACACAAGGCAAACAAAATTGGAAATAGTAAGAAATGTAAATGACAAGGATGTCTAACACACTGCGTTACGGTTTTAAGTGACGTAGAACGTAATGCTTGAATACTCTTTCATGTAAGTATGTATGTGTGTGTGTTCCCTTAGGATGATATAATAGGAAATGTTAGCAAATAATATTTCATTTGATATTAAGATGTTGCCCTTTCAACACAATTGTACTATGATAATCAATGGCCAATCCTTTCTAAGATAAATTACCTTTGTTAGAAACTCATTAAAACATAGTGATAAAATTTTCACTAGCCACTTCAAAGAAATTGTTTGGTGCTATGATGCAGTGGTACCAAATCTTTCCCAGTATCTTTCTAATATTCGATATGTTAAAGGAGTACCAGATTTGAATAATTTTAAAGTTGGATCCAACTCTTTAAGTAATTTAGATAATTTAAAGAGTGAAACAACACTCACGTCAGTAATTTGTTTACAAAATATGTACATCATAAAACTTATCAGTCATATTTATAGTTCAAAACTTATTTCCTAAAGGTAAACATTCTCGAGGTATATCTTGAAACGCTGTCTACATCGTAGTTTAAAGAAGCCAAGAAATAAATAAGTTCAGTGTTTAGCACGTAAAATTATGCCTCATCTTAGCTAGGGTGTTGTAGAGATTTTTGAAAAGGCTACTGATAAACTCCATTCATATTTGCCTTTTGATTTGACGCAAGGAGTCTATCTATGATGCTTTCCGAATTAGAACAAATATTTTCTCCAGGTGAAAGCATGCATTTTTATACACAACAAAAGTATGCTAATGCTCGAATTCGTCTTTAGTTGTTATTAGAATGCCAAACTTAAAACATAATCATAATGAGCTCCATGCTCTTTGCTGTGTAAGGGAAATAATTGTAAAATATTACTTCGTCATACATCTATTGACTTAATGCGAACTGTTGCTTAAACAAAGAATACGTCGTCATAAAAGGACATTACGTGCTCTCTCTCTCTCTAAAACATTCAAGTTTAAAAAGCAAACGTAATTTATTAATGTAAAAGAGTGGTGCATTATTACCTTTATTAGAAGGACCTTTTTGTGCTGTGGCAGGAAGTTTATTTAGAAGTTAACATGTTTCACTCACAATTTAAAAATGATGCTCAACTTGTTTCTTCAATGGAATCTAGTGTTTCTCATCTCTAACGTTTAGATCAAGAAATGTCTGATATATTAAATCGTAGTGTTCTCTCAATGGAACAAAAATGGAAATCATATCAAGAAGCTCTTCACCGATATTTGCAACATGCTCCCTAAGCTCGAAAACCCATTACAATACCCTTTTTGAACAGAAAAGAAGTAGTACAAAATCACTACCTTTATTATAATTAATTTTACTATCTGTGACAAAAACATTAATGAGAAAACATTAATATTAGTAAACCTACTGCTCAGCACAAATCGTATCAGCTGGGATCAGAGTGGACAAGTAATCATTGATAATAACGTATTCCTAGGATCAAATAATATTGATCTCATATATGACATTATTCGAAAACGTACAGCCTTTCCAAAAAAGTATGACCGCATTGATTACAGCAATTTCACTGGTAAACAGCATTTTTGTCACAAGGAATGTGAATAGTGTTCTAAGATAAACCGAGGGTGCTAAATTCGAATTTACAATCAGTTTTTCTCCATCGGCCTTAGTTTTTGCGTGACAGAGGGATTTATGGGAAATTCCCTTTAAGGAAATTATTTTTTTTTCTTTTTATATTTTCCATATCCCGGCTCTTGTCAAGAGAGCGATATAAACACAAAAAATAAGCGTAATAATTCCTTGATTCATACTTAATAAACCTTGAAAGTTTCATAACATTCGCATTATTCTTTCTATAGAATATATTTGCATGTATGCTGTTTGTACCGTTCATTTTATCTTATAATATAGTACTCAGGCTTCTTGATCAAATATACGACTTGCTTTACTTACATAAACACAAACATGAAAATGTGTGTTAACAACTTTAAATAATACATTCGTGTCTCCCTCTGTAGAATTAGAAATGTAATACTCAGATAGAATAAAAAATATAAATGGTAGCTTACGCTGTATGTGTATTTCCCATAAAGACATGTTTTTGCAACGTACACAAGTGGTTCCTTACTAAAGTTGTTAAAATCGGTGTTAGTATACAATGTTAATAAAGAAAGGAGCAACAAAGAACAACGAAGTATATAAAAGATAAGAAAGATACCTAATAATGTTTCCTTCTGGACTTCCTGCGAAACTTTGCTTCAGGAACGTCTAGTCGTAAGGTCCAACAGTAGTCGGACAACATTGCAGCACTCGACTTGCCTTGATAATGCTTCTCCATTCGAGAAATTTTCTTATGAATGCGTTCACAATATTCGTCACTAATGGTACCAAGGTTATTCGGGACGAAATCTAATTGATCGTTCAGGAAATGCAGTTTAAGAGTCATGTTACATCCCATAATGTGGTATGATCTCATGAGCTAATGTACAATACCGCTATAATTTTATGACTTATGGTTGCCTAAAAAGTTCCTGCAGACACTTACAAGGACATCCATGCCATTTTTCAACATCATTCAACAAGTCAAGGAAATGCTCATCATTCATCAATTCCCTTATTTGCGGTCTTACAAATATTCCTTCCTTTATTTTAGCATCACTGTTCTTCGAGAACTTCTGTTGCAAGTACATGAATCCACGTGACCTTTGGTCCATGACTCTCACAAAGTTTTTCATAAGACCCAGTTTAATGTGTAGTGGAGCTAGATACACATTGTTACGGTCAACAAGAGGAGTGTTAACCACATTTTTCTGTCCAGGCAGCAGCTTATGGCGAGCAGGCTAATTTTTCCCACAGTAGTGGTTTCGTCTGTCCCTACTGTCGCATTCGCATAGAAAGCAGCAGTACTTTGTACCCAAGCTGCATGCTAAGCAGAATTGCAATACACACACACACACACATTGAATTTCACAAGACTAGAATAATATGCAGCCTCTTCCCATACAATAACATGTTTGGACATGACTCGTTAGCAATGTTGCCAAACATCAATCATTACCAGGGTGTGTTTGTGGCCTCAGGAACATGTATCGGAATTCTTCGCATATATGACGACTTTATTTCAACAACTATACCTGCAAATGACTTGAATCTAGACACAACAGAATAACTCTATGCAGCGTTTTCAAGAAATTTCAACAATTTCGATAGGGAAGGGTTAATGTGTCACTATTTCATATTTTTTTTATTTGTTTCTTTCTTCACTGATGTAAGTAAAGCAAATCGTATGTTTCTCAAATCAAGAACTCTGAGTACTATATTATAAGGTAAAATGTACGTTACAAACAGCATGCATGCAAATATATTAATATTTATAGAAAGAATAATGCGATTGTTATGACACTTTGACGGTTTATTAAGTATGAATCAAGGTATTATTACGTGTATTTGTGTGTTTATATCGCTAACTGGACAAGAGCCGGAGATATGACAAATATAAAAAAGGGAAATTTTTGAGGGACTTTCCCATAAATCCCTCTGTCACGCATAAACTGAGCCCGATGGAGAGAAACTGATAGCATATTCGAATTCAGCGTAAAAAGTTCTTCTAAGATCAGATATGTTCTGTCATATGACAGAAGAAAGTTTCGTTTTGTATACCAGTGTTTTAGCTGAAAATTCTCTAAGTCCAACTTCCGGTGTCTTCGGAAACAGTAAACCAAAGATGCAGGATCCAGCCCTGGAAGGAAGGATGAACCTTTGCAATTGGGAAAATAGTGCAGATTTTTTCTTCTTTTAAGTGCAATAAGACATGCTGAAATGTTATTAAGCGTAGAAAAATGTAACATTCATTCAAATACGTAATGATATAGTATTTCAAAACCATCCATACATCTGAGAATGTAATCGTTTTGTTACCTACGTTTCCATACATAAAAGCACATTTGCAAAGAAAGTGAAGACAGCTAATTTATTTCTCGTATTCATAGTACAATAAACGAGAGAGGAGAGAAACGCAGCAGCATTAGCAACGTATAAGAATTTCTTTGTCTGGAATACCGAAAATTCAGTCATGTTTCATCAGAAGGAATTCTGTCAGAAATAAATAGATGGATGTGTTTATTTTAGCTCAGTGGTAGCGCGCGTGGCTTCTAATTGTGAGGTCGTGGGTTCGAATCGCGTTCTGGAAAATTGATTTTATGTAATGATATGTTCCTGAAAGCATGAATAATTAGATACAAAAAATAATAATCATCAGTTTTATATATATCAATACAAGCAGTTCAGTAAATAAGTGATTACTATGTTTAAAATATAACATCAGACAAGTGGTGTGTGTTGACAGAACGTCGGTATATCTTAAGTGAACGTTAAAAACAAATTAGGTAAATGTTGGTTACCATAACACCACAGCACCAAACAATTTCTTCGAAGTGGCTAGAGAAAATGTTATTACTGTTTAATAATTTTCAAACAAAAGTTATTTATCCAAAAAGGATGTACCATTGATTATCATAGTACAATTGTGTTGAAAGGGCAACATCTTAATATCAAATGAAATATTATTTGCTAACATTTCCTATTATATCATCCTAAGGGAACACACACACATACATACTTACATGAAAGAGTATTCAAGCATTACGTTCTACGTCACTTAAAACCGTAACGCAGTGTGTTAGACATCCTTGTCATTTACATTTCTTACTATTTCCAATTTTGTTTGCCTTGTGTTCTGGTCTACCTACAAGTTTGTACCCAGGAAACCTTCTGATAGTATTTGGATTAGTTTCAGTTTTCTTTCATATTTTTCCTTTGCTGAATTGTAGAAAGGAATAAAATCTATAAATTTCCGCACGCGCTCATTTAAAGTAATACCCCTAATTTTACAAGTATGCCTAAATGTTTCTTCATATTTCTTAATTACCTATTACTTAAAACTCAATCTTTCGATCCCAACCCTACGAATTTTAGAATTTTCCAACCTAGTACGGTTTCTTCTGTTAATTCACCCAAAATTTCCCAGTAGGCAACCTAAGTGTTTGATTCATTTTTTGCACATACAACCCAGTGTCATTGTCACAATATCAAAGAAATTCAATGCATACAGCGTCCATTAGTTCATAGTCTTAGTCTGGCCCAGGAGGATATAAAAGCACCTAAAATAGGATTAGAGAAGGGATAAGGTCTATTTACAATTTGAATGTCTTTATGTGGAACTATAGGTTTACTTTGCCCAATAGGAGCAACGGATTTAACTTGTACAAACGGCGCTCTAATCATTTCTAAAACTGAATGAGCATCAGTCATACCCTGTTCTGAGGTAAATCAGTTCTCCGCCCAGACTCCTCGAACAGAATTCAAAAATAATTTAGCTATATACCTTTGCCCAGGATTAAACCTAATTTTGTAATATCCGTTATTCCTTCACGTTCACCATAATATCGAATGTAAGACTGTTTTTGCTCCTCAATCTTATTCTGAGGGAAAGCTACTAGCTTCCTGCTTCTTTCCTCGGAAATTACTTACATAGTCCCTGAAAACTCCTTCGATCACTTTAAATTCCCAAATTTCATATGTTTAAGGACTTCAAAACCTTTTCTAATAGATTAAGGTATTCAGTAGTACAAAGCGTCCAGACGAAGCCGCTATTCCTCGTCATGATTACATTAAAATTTCTCCATTCGTTCATACCAAGCGTACAAAGTCCACAAATTAAATGTTTCTTTGTATTGCATGGAAGAAAGGGAGTGTCTAAATGTTGTAGAGCTAAAACTTTACAGAATACAACACCATGGATATTCTCTGGATTCGGGATTCCTTCTTCTCTGTGCATAACAAGTTTCCCAGTAAGAAGAGCTTTCCTCGGCATTACTCATGCATAGGGAAGTGACATCGGCATAAAGGATGAAGTTATCATTGCATTCATGTAATGCGCGACAACATTCAGTTCTCCCTCCCTTGAAACTTTCCTTTGGAAATAAGAACAACCTTCTATTTCACCACATTGCGTTTAATGAAATCCTAAATGTGAGGGGCATTTTGTACTTGCTCATTCCATTCACATTCCCAGATTTCGATAACTTTTAATCCACATTTTTCTAAATACTGTTTTCGAATTTTTGTTACCTCATACTTGTTTTGCAACGTCACTTGTTGTACGTCATCCACAGGAAAATAACGAAGCTGCTGAATACAGATATGATCATGCCAATAGTATTCATAGTATGCATGGGCCGTACTATTTTCAGCGTCATAACAGTGCAATTTATATTTACCAAATGGTACTTCCCCCTCATTAGAATAGTACGAATACTAACATTTGGATCAAGGAACTCCAAATACTTCATCCATTGTAAAGAAATTTTACTATATAAATTTCTGTATTGGAACCCAATTGGAGGAGTGATGTGGATGGTTTTATCTGGTTAGTATACAGACCTGGAACATTGCATTTTACAGGCTTTATGATTACAGGTCTAGAGAAAACATTCAATTCCACCTGTTCTCGCTTCTCTAAGATTCGAATACATGACCACTGCTTGTGCTATGATCAATACACCGTTCCTGCAATCCTCAAGCATTTCTTTTTGCAAATTGAACATTAATTTTTCGAATTCCTTATGCCACTTACGAAGGACGTCACCTTCTCCCTTGTATTTAAAATCCAGATCGTAGAACTCAATTTTAGGTTATGGTCTCTCATAATTTTCATTACATTTCGTTTTAAATAAAAAGGGGAAACCACTCTTCTTAAGACCTTCTTGTAATCCCATGGTTTTTGGTAATTTTGATAACTTTTCCCCTAGAAACAAAAAGGCTGTCCTTAAAAGAAATATATTTGACCAAGAATTGGATAATTTTCTGACCTTGTGCAATAATATTAGGGGAAAGTGTTTTTCAATAAGATCCCTCGCTACTAGTAAAGTATAAAAACGAAATTATTATGCTCAATTCCAACCACTCTCTCAAACCTTTGACCTTGGTTTAGGACATGAATAATAAATGGTTGCATGTCATAAAACTCCAAATCTCTGTCACCTTCTGTATGATCACATACAAAATATTTATATTCCACTTCCTTGTCCTTACATTCATGACAGCGGTGGGAAGCACAAATTAAGTTTCTACATAGTAAATAACACACAAAAAGTTTTTATATTCTTCTTCTGTAAGTTCTTAACAAAACAGAAGGGCGTCGTTTCAACATGAGTCAGACATATATTAAAGAAACGCTCCGCGGGAACATGATCAGTTTTTCTACGCCGAGAATAAATTTTAACTCCACACTCTGAACAAATTTTCACGTAATAACATAGGGGCTTACCATTCTTTTTTTACTATGGGTGCGATAGCATGAAAGAGTTAGAAAAGTTCTCAAACAATTTGATATTACTCTCATCATTATCATCATCATGGTTATCGTCGTCTTCCCTTTTATATGTCTTTTATAGCACATTTCATATTGATACCCGCACCTATGATTAATGCGACAATCTTCAGAATACCGTCTCCCCTTTTACGTAGAAACGATATTATACAAGAAATTTCTACAAAATGATGGTCTTCTTAATAATTTTTTGCTAGTGATTTCAATCTCCCCCTGATACCAAATATACAAATCCCTTGTCGTCGGAGTGCCGACATACACAACAATTTAGTAATCATCCCGAGTATGTGCTTGAAACTTGTCTAATTCCTCGATTAACCACTATTCTTCGCTATTAAGTCAACACCTTAAGCTTCACTTAAGCCGTGACCTTCCTTAATCCAAAACTTTGGTGTAGTACGCATAGAGTATGTTTTATCTGTTGACTGTTTTCCTTTACTTTGAGCCAGACATAGAGCTTGAGCAAGACAATCATAACCTTCTAGCCAGGGAAGCTCGGAACTGGAATGATACGTATTTCTAAGTACTCCTCAATTGGGAGATATTTTGATCATTTGGTCGACCCTGTCAACGTTTCGGGTCCGTAATATGACACTTGATCTTAATTCTTTCACCAAGGAGAAATATTTCGTTTGAGTTTAAAAAACTTTCCAAAATGCAAGGAATGTGATCAACTGTCATATACGGACGTTTTCTCTACGGAATTTAAACGGAACGCCCGAGTGAATCTGTTGAACTGTCTATGCAAAATCCAATGTAGCTATCTTGGTCCACATCTGACAATATCTGTTTAAGTGAAAAATACGAGAAATTTAGAGACGAAAAATATGATAAATTATGAGATATATATAAAGTAGTCAGACTTTATAAAGTTTAGAATATGATTAATATAAGTCTTATATTTGAAACCTTGCATCGACTTAAAAAGTTTTCTCTACAAAATATATTAAAAACCTAATGGTAACTAGACCTTTTGAATCTATGATGAGTGAATTCCTTTGATTTACGGAAGTTTTGGAGTTCGCAATCGAACCATTTCGGACTCTTGTTGATGCATTCAAATCTATTATAAGCAACTATACTAATAATATAAAACAAAATGTAAATAAATCATAACGTCCGTCGTCAATATGGATACAAGCTTAAAGAAAGTTCTGCTTAACGTTTAATTTCATTACGAAAATAACAAAAGTCAATTTATTTTCATTTAAATTTAAATTTTTCTATATTCAACGTATTGAACTGATGGAAAGTTTAAATCTATATAGTTGCAAAAACAATGTTATTTTTATTGGTCAACATATAAGAGAGATATAATCGGTTCAGAGGAATATGGATACACATAAAATAGTTTCATTGTTTGGATACCGTGAAGTCCTTATTTGTCTCCAATTTATGCATTCTCTTAGAGCAACGAAATAAATATCTTGGGAAAAGAAAAAATCTAAAGTCGTAGTAAAGACGTAAAGCTCTGAATCAGTGAATGTCAGAATGTTGCCTCAAACTTTGACGTCCTCGATGGATGGATCTCTCCAACACCGATTCTTGGTACAACTCTCCATCTTTTGTGACGAGAATGGTGCATCCATTTTATGTACTAAGATGATTTTCGTAAAGCTAGATGTCAAAACTTGTGTAAATCGGGTTTTATATCTTTCGTCCTTCCTTTCTTTCTTTAATTCTGTTTTTCTCTCTCTCTCTCCTTTTCTCTCTATGTCTCAATGTGAACTCTCTGAATGTCTCTGAAGACTGAATATCTAAATGTGGAACTCCTTGAAACCATGGTCTTGCATAGATTATTTTCTGTTCCCTTGATACTTTGAAACAGTTCTTCGCGTGAAGTTCGCTCTGTATTTGCTTCGCTTTGTATCGTACTATCAACATTTTTCTTGAGGGAATACAGTCCACCACGCTTTAGTTTACATTGATCCTACATAAAATGTGCTAAATACTTTCTTTTTAGATCTTATTATGAGATGTTATTGTATTTCTTCGCCTTGTTTTCTGTACTTGTTCTGAACAAAATGGTCACTTCCGACTGAAGATCATAATTTTGAAATAAATGAAGACTCTGGGTTCGACTTCAGGCTACTTTTTGACAATTATATATAATAATAATAATACATAGCCATATTCAATCCACTACTGGATGAGGTCTCTCCCGGAGGGAGGAGATGATCTACTGCTCCCACGCTGACTGACCAGGCGTGTTGGGAGAGGAGAGCCGAAGCCCTCAACTGTGATCGCTACCTCTTTATTCAGGTAGCTCACCAATTGACCTCACGACGCTGGGTGGACGCCGCACAGGCAACACCATCTGGAGTGCTGAAACGGTCACCCATCCAAACATTGACCAGACCCAGAGCTGCTTTACTTCGGTGATCTTACGGGAACCAGTAGACCAGCTCAGCTAGGGCGTTGCCCACAATTATATATATATATATATATTGATTTTAAATAAAATATATTAGGAATACTATTACCTTTCCCATGTCAAGGAATGTGGTTTGAGAATATATGGTAAGCCGTGTAAACTTGTCGATACAATATATTCTTTTAGACACTTCATTTTATCTGTTGCATATTAAAATGAAGATAATCCTATGCGAGAACACCTGAAATGATAAAATACATATTCAACGGATGTAATTTCTATAATATTTTTTAAAAAATAAATGTTATAAATTTGAGTATAATTATTTAACCACGAGTTAATTGATTACAAAATTTTAAAGATATTTTAAGAAACAAGAAATCTAGAATAAAACTTCATCTAATGTAATGCATATATAATATAAAAAGATTACTGTTATTGTCATTAAAGTAATTGATATGTTCTCCCATGGTGATGTGATGTAAAATGTTACAAATCAGTACTTTCTTAGTTGAGCACTTTGCATAAAAATGCGACTCTGAGCACTGTGTAGCTAGGCCTCCCAAATGATATTTTCTTATTGTAAAATTGAGTATGGTAGCGACATCCCTCTCTCTCATTCCTTCTGTCTTGTCCACGTACCGAAAATCAGAAAGTTTTCAGAAATTCATGAAACATCTCTTCCAGAGTTCCACAAGGATCAATTCTTGGTCCATTATTATTTTCGATGTTCATAAATAATATTGCATCTCAGCTCACTGAATGGAATTATCATCTATATGCAGATGATGCACAGGCAGTGAGCAAAATCAATTCTGATCTAGAAAACATAGAATACAATGTCAGAATGCAATGGTTTGTCTCTAAATCCAAGCAAATCTCATTGTATAGTAATAGGGTCTCCAAATATATTAGCAAAAATAGATCAAAATTCGTATGTATAAAAACTTTACATTAAGAACAAGGAAATGAAAAGAGAAGATAAAGTCAAAAGTATCGGTATTATTCTTCACGAAACTCTTTCATGGACAGAACATGTGAAACTAAGATCCAAAAGAGTGCATATGAAAAATTCAATCTTTTGAAAAACTTTCTTCTTCAGCTATTTAAAATCACCTTGATACCGTATCTCATATATCCGATCTTTAATTGTTGTGACATAGTCTATAATGATGTGTCTGTTACTCTAGCAAACAGATTACAATTAATATAAATAGATATGTTCTTTTCATCTTGAACGATATGACCATGTATCAAGCAGGTACTCTGCATTGGCATGACTGAAACTGAAAGAGAGAAAAACGTTCCATCTTCTACTGTAGTTCTACAAGGCTGTAGCTCTAAGATCTCCTACATACCTGGCTTCTATGCTGGAATCGGTGCACCTCACTCACAATATGAACACCAGCTCGAAAATCCATGCCACCCTGCGAATACCAAAGCACAGATCTCAGACCTATTCTAAATCTTTTGCGGTGTTCGGAATCAAGCAGTGGAATAATCTTCCTTCGGTAGTTCGCACAGCTAGCACACTAAGCAGCTTTCGAAATAAGCCTCATAGTCACTTTCTGTCACTTACTCATAGCAGTGTAAAAGAATGTTAAATTTCATTGAAAGTTTTTTTTCCCCCCAATACTCGTGCTTCAGTTTGTATCTTCGTTTCAAATGCGGTACATTTAATATTTTTTCTTTATCCTTTACCTCATTTATTTATTCAACTTGTCATTGTGTATATGTGTTTGTGATTGTGTGTGGGGGGGTGAATTTGGGGGTTTTGGTGGAGAGGGTTCTAAATTGGGCCTGTATCGATAAAGTGAGAAGGGAGGGAAAATGAGAAGAGAGAGAGAGAGAGAGAGAGAGATTCAATGTAATATGGAAGGGTTCATGTATTACTACTATTATTGTCTTCTTGTCGCAGTTGTAGGCTACTGTGTGTGTATTATGTCTGTATATATGTTTTATCAACTTAGGAGTTTGTGTTTATGAGTATTTTTCTTCTGATATGTAAATTATGTAACATGGTTTAAGTGGAAGACAAGGCTATCAGCCTCAACATTTGCCATGTAAAATAAGTCCAATAATAATAATAATAATATAGATCAAATGAAAGAATAAAAGTGAAATGAAACAGTTGATGCAGGGAAAAATTTAAACACAAAAAACAAAAAACAAAATAATAAACCGATGAATGTCTCCTAGACAGAGAATATATAAATACGGTAATTCACGAAATCCGTAACAGGGCCGTAACTCAGCTCCTAGCGCACATAAATCCTTGAAACAAAAAAAAATGTGACTTCAAAAGTGCGTGGTCGCTAATTGGTGGTCGAAATTATAATGGTGTAAAAGGATTTATGGGCTTTTAGATGCAACAAATCAAAAAGAATAGCAAATAAAGGTTCCAAAACTAATTTGAAATACTAAATGGTATATGTGGAATGAAAGGGTGAAAATTAAATAAAAAAAAACAGGGGCGTTCCGGGAATGTTGTTACGGTGGCAATTTCAAAATTTTAAATAGAAACATGGATGATCTTGCTTCCTTTGAAACAAACATGAAATTTTGAACAACTTTCAGAGGAAACATTGTTTAATATATCTTAACATTTGGCAACATGCAAGAGTTAATTGGTAGGTCAACAGTTAACTTAAAGTAGCTCTTGTAACTGAAGACTTTTAAAAATGTTTTCTCTGACTGTTGTTCAAAAGTTCATCTTTGCTTCAAACAAAGCAAAATCAACCAGTGTTTCTTTTTAAAATTTTGAATTTGCCTCCCGTAACAGTATTCTCGGGACGCCCCTGTTTTCATTTTTTTCACTCTTTGATGCCGCATATCCCATTTAGCGTTTCAAATTAGTTTTGGAACCTTCATTTGCTATTCTTTCTTAGTTACACCATCCTAAAGTCCCGAAACCCTTATACACCATGTTAATTTCAACCACCAATTACGTCCTCTAGCTGCCAAACGGTAAACGTGTTTCCTCTAAAAGTTATTAAAAATTTAGCGATTCTTTATATGAGGACAAAATCAACACCTCTTGCTATATAAATGTTTGAAGTTGCTGCCCGTAGAGGTATTCCCGAGACTTCCCTGAATTCAGAAGCATCACCATGTGATTCGGAAAATTCACTTTGGTATATTATCATTTTTTTTTCTTTTAAGTTTTTCTCCTCTAGGAGCTGAATTAAGGCCCTGTTACGAATTTCGCGAATCACCCTTATATATAGAGAGAGTGGGCAAGAATTCATTGTCAAAAGTCTAGGAACGGAAAGTTCTCATCAAAAGGAGGAAAAAAATGTGTCTTTGAAATTTGTTGAATTCCGCTTAGTTTCGGAACCACAGGCTGCCGAAAGGGTGGGAAAATAAAATTTAGAGCTTGATATTTCCAATACCATTTACACTAGAACTGCGGCGACAAGGTAACCCCAAAGAATTCCAAACAGCTCTATCCAAAAATGCTTATTTCGAAATTGTACGATGGCTGCGCAAGGGTTTTCTCAAAGGAAATAGGAGATTCCCAGAAATTCTCTGAAGTAAAGGTAGTCCGAAATGTGCATGAATTTGACGACTTTCAAGCAGGTAACTATAATTCATAACCAACAGGGGTCAGAGCTATTCTCCGAACTGTAATACGTTCAACGAACTATTGATTTATTTGTTATCAATGAGAGAGAATGCCATTGTAAACCTGGATGGCGATGATTAATCATGTAAACAGAGGATCATAGGGCAATAAACTACCACAGTGCTCAATGGTCACACGTGTCAGACCATGAGTCACAGCTAGAGTTCCATGTTTGAGTCCCGGCTGGTAATGAACTTTGTGTAATTTGAAAGCATAAAACAAAAGCTTAATGGCAGCAAGATGAGATACGGTTCTCGTTTACTAAAACGACCCATAAATACAAAGTCGGTAGTTTTTTTTCCTTTGTAGAAATCGTGACAAGGGAATGTCACAGACTTATTAATAATTATGAATGAAAAGGGACAGAAATAAGTGACGTTTGAATTCCGTTGACGTAAGGCGGGCAATATTCCAAACGCCTTTACGTCTGATCGTCCTCTTGTATTTGTACGTTTGGATATTGGAATCTGAACATGTTGAGATTTGCCTATTTATCACGAAACAAACGAGAATGGTGCAGTGTGGCTGCATTTGAAGTTGAAAGTTCAAGTATTGAAATTTGGAGCAAGTAATTGTGAAGGGGGATTCGTGTAATTCCAAAATAACAGGTTGTAAATAAATTGCATTTTGTGAAAGAATCTACCATGCGTCGTTGTACAAAAGCAGATATATCAGGTTCCTATTTTTTATATTTTTTTTAAAATTCTTTAAAATAATTCTTTGAAGATTAGGGAGATGAAATGAAGTTGAATAGGCAGCAATGTTCAAACCAAAACATTAATTATGTCATGGCCCAGAAGAGAAAAGGATTCGGTGAGTAAATGTTGGGTTCAATTACGGTAATTAACTAATTTTAAGTGTCTTTCTAGAAATATGTTCGTCTGCACGTGGATGTATACAGCCAAAACCGTTCTTTACTAGATTCCGGTGCCGGAACTAGAAATATTCCTATGGGGGCGAAGTTAAATTTTGTTGCCCTTTTGACGCTCTTTCTATCGTTTTTTTAGCCGAACACGACCGGCCGGCCCGACGGCCACAACATTCTCTCGCATCACGTAATGTACTTTTGTTATCTTCTCTGCAGTCTGTCGTGGCATCGTTATTACTAACTCCAGTAAGGTAGTAGACTTACCTATCTGTCCAAAATGGCGGTTTTGAATTTTAGAGATGAAGATATGTTGTACGGAATAATATAAGAAATGTCTTAGCGCACAGGTATTGAAATTTTGTGCACGTTTAGGTCAATTTCAATTTTATATGTGATTTTACTTCCTTTTAGGAGCTTTTAGTTGTTATTTTTAGGTGTTTGCCGGCCTCTAAACGTGCCGCCCGGGTCGCTTGCTCTATCTGACCCTCCTTTAATTCCGGCACTGCTAGATATTACGTATCTTTACTAGATACTATGCATTTGCGTAATGCATTGAACCGAAATAAGGCTTTGGCTTACCTGTCCCATTCCGTCCCTTGGAAAGTTGATGGGCAGCATAAATTCTCTCCCAGACTTGTTTCAGAGTTAGGCATAACTAACTACCTTCTCAGGAATGTAATTTAAAGGGCAACCATGTGAATGCTTAGTGTTTCTGTTCAGTTTCATATTCCGGCTACTTGCAAGCGTTTAACATAAAACTGCTTATGTTTACACTGTAAATCAATGCTATAATACTCCATAATGCAAGTCTATCCAAGTTCTAAAGAATAAAACTTGGCATACCTGTTTTCAAGCAAGGCCGCACGATAATGCATTTCAAAAACTCCAAACTATTTACAATCTGTTATTTAAGGATGAAATAATTCTTCCCTCAAAATTTCTTACTCCAAATCTCAATGTCTGAACTTTCAACCAATCTTCACCATTCGCGCTTATTTTTTATTAATTTCTTTATCTATTTATTTATTTTTCGTGATGAATAGGTGCATACAAACATGTTCAGATTGCAAAATCCAAACGTACAAATACAAGAGGACGATCAGACGTAAAGGCGTTTGGAATATTGCCCGCCTTACGTCAACGGAATTCAAACGTCACTTATTTCTGTCCCTTTTCATTCATAATTATTAATAAGTCTGTGACATTCCCTTGTCACGATTTCTACAAAGAAAAAAAGAACTACCAACTTTGTATTTATGGGTCCTTTTAGTAAACGAGAACCGTATCTCATCTTGCTGCCATTAAGCTTTTGTTTTATGCTCTCAAATTACACAAAGTTCATTACCAGCCGGGACTCAAATGTGGAACTCTAGCTGTGACTCATGGTCTGACACGTGTGACCATTGAGCACTGTGGTAGTTTATTGCCCTATGATCCTCTGTTTACATGATTAATCATCGCCATCCAGGTTTACAATGGCATTCTCTCTCATTGATAACAAATAAATCAATAGTTCGTTGAACGTATTACAGTTCGGAGAATAGCTCTGACCCCTGTTGGTTATGAATTATAGTTACCTGCTTGAAAGTCGTCAAATTCATGCACATTTCGGACTACCTTTACTTCAGAGAATTTCTGGGAATCTCCTATTTTCTTTGAGAAATCCCTTGCGCAGCCATCGCACAATTTCGAAATAAGCATTTTTGGATAGAGCTGTTTGGAATTCTTTCGGGTTAACTGATCGCCGCAGTTCTAGTGTTAATGGTATTGGAAATATCAAGCTCTAAATTGAATTTTCCCACGCATTCGACAGCTTGTAGCTCCAAAACTAAGCGAAATTTGACAAATTATAGACACATTTTTCTTCTTTTGATGAGAACGTTCCTATCCTAGACTTTTGACAATGAATTTTTGTCCATCTTTTATATTAATGAGTTGGATAGATATCATTTTCGAGGTAATTCCTACGGATATGCCACTGCTTAAAAGAATCCAGACAGGAAGGAATACATAAAACTAAAAAAAAATATTCCTAAGAATCATACGTTTAAATCAATACCGGTGACACGAGTCAACGGCATGCAGAAATTTGTAAACACCTCCAGCTAGTAACTACTGTCTGTTCTGAGAGGGAGAGAGAAAGACAAATTAAAAGTATGAAAATTATGTTGACTTTATCTTTATGTCAATAAATACTCCCTGATTCTCTTCATGCTGCAACCTTACTCGAGATTCTCCACCAGTAATATATCTCTGCACCCATAATTTTTTGTTAGAAAAGCCGAGGTAGATTAAACGGCTGGTATCATAATCGTTACTGGAAAGGGTACAATGCCGAAACAGTTGCTTAACAAACTTTGGAGTGTTTCTTTCTGAGAATAATAACATGAAAATGGATATTTAAAGAAAATGACGTGTTCTTAATTGCTGTGTTAACGTCCATACTCTTTATTTTGTCTTCTCTTGCAACGTTCGTAAAATGTTTTCTTTATTGTGACAGATGTTTGCAAGTAGAGGATTTTTTGTCACTGTAGAAGACTCGCTGCGTTTGTTTCTATATTCTTCCCAAGTCGACGGTTAGTAAGAGAAATCACTATTCGATTGTTAACGATTGCATTTTCAAAAATAATTGGCTAGAGGATGGTTTAAACTCATGTTACCATGATTTAATACTTAGAAGTCAACCGCTCTACCACTGGACTATCATGTCAGCTTAAAATGTGAGGTCAATACTACTTAGTTCAGGTTTATATCTAATCGTTGGAAACAACTGCCTCAGGCTAGTAAAACGCTAGTAGAAGACTCAGGTTAGTAGAAAGACTCAGTAAATAAGCTCTCACCGAAACAGAAGAAAACAGCTTACAGTCTTATTGTGGGTAGCAAAATTTCCACAAGAACTCATCCAACTAACAGACGCCATTCCACATGATCTCACAGACAAAGTAAACACTATGCTGGCCAAATTCTCATAATGGTGTGATCCCACAACTTCTAAAAAAATCGGATCTATACATCTAAATATGGAAGAAAGAAGAACTATTTCTACATGTACATTGAACTCACAAAATTGGGGAAACCAGAGCAAAGACAATATAGTACTGATCTTTCTCAAAAAATCAGCTCTCATGGAGAGGGAAGACAAAACTTATAAACCGACGTTAAAAAATCCTCTGTTAAGGCTACCATACCTTTCAAGGAAAACCAAAACTAGTTGTTAGACAAACGAAACTCTTCTCCCAAAACACGTAATGCAGCACATAGACCCACTTTTTGAAGTGAAATATTCTCAAACCTCAACAAATCTAAAACTTACAAATTAATATAAAGAAAACGCTCTAATCTGCCCTACTTCGTAATTCGACACCCTCAACATTTAATCCCTGGACGCCGTGATATATGAAACAAAGACTAGCCACCGGTATATATATACATCCAGGCAGAAATATAGAAACGGATAGGGTTAATTTTGACCCGAAAGAGCCTACCGCTTAGTACACTGCCAATATTGATTAAAAAAATACTACTTGCTATACTTAGCACAAAAAGTGAAAGTACTGACAGCAAAAAGATAGCTTTACAAAGAAATGAAAGAAAATTACCCAAGTTTTCCTATTATCTGACAATTCTATAAACCAAACTCGGCATTATCCTGAGCCAAACGACTCTCAAAAGTCCAGCAAACAAAGGAGAGACCTACCAACGAACATATAAAAACTCTCGATAACATTCTGAAAAAGCACACTGTTGCTGCTTACTATACGCACTCAAACGTAACAACTGCGTGTAAAAGTAACAAGGCACCGAGACAAACCCAAAGCAAAATTAAAACAAATGAATTACTGAAAGAAAAGCTAGTTAATTTCAAAAGAATACGTGGACACCAAACAAAATTATCAGATGTTCCAATCGAATATATTATTCCGGGGATAATGAGCATTAGCAAAACAGTTCAAAAAACTAAGTTACTAAATCAATACCCTCTATAAAACTACATAAGCCGCTTAGAAATATTTACCAAAACAGTACACATTCAGGGGAGTATATTTATTATCAAAACCTTGGAATCACACATTTCAGCTAGAATGTGCTAAAGCAGAACAATGAAAACCCAACTCTTCTTGCCTCTTCTAAAAGATGAAAGAAACCAATGGGCAAACCAAACTACTCATCTTCTACACACTTATGTCCAAATTGTTTATACACGAAGAGAAACCATATATCCAAAACAATATGAAGTTGGCCGAGTGCAATGGCGCTTTTTGCTATACGCAAGGTCACAGGATCCTCTTAGAGGCTCATAAAACGAAGGTTTGGAATCCATTTTACGAAAAATCTGAAGAACCAGTTCTTAAAAGTCGACTGCCTTACTTTAGACTTTAGCAACAATTCAACAGCGAACAAAACACTAACTGTGAATACTTATACAATAACAAAAATATACCATTCATAATGATAAACATCAGAATACAGTCACATTGATAGTATCGAGTACAAAACACTAACCAAACAGAAAACAAAGAAACATCAAGTTATGACTTCTCACGCCCCCCAGGATTCTGAACTACTAATAAGAAATAAGCTAAAAACTACAGAGAACAAAAATTTATACAGAAACTGGCCTTACTGAAATGGGTTCAAAATTAGTAACACGCTAAGAGAGTGTCATGCTGTAAAATTAAGAACAAAATCTGGATACGAACTGCGATAGTTCCAGTAAATCCGGCTTTCATGATCCATGCCAAACTAATTTTCAAAATAAACTAGCTGATATTTAATTATAAAAATTAAACATTGACTAAATAATTTTAACAATTCTAATTTGTTATAATGTACAGTTAATCTTTTATTAATAAATAACGTTCCAAAGGATATTTAATTTCTATTTCACTTTTTATACTGAGTGCATTTTTGATAACTAAAGTTGAACGTTTACATAAGTGTGATGAAAGACCCCAAGATATACTCTGAAACGTTTGCCGAATCTCAAATGGAATTCAGAACATTTGCTTGACTAGCACGTTTATTTCAGAGGGGAAAGGGTGCTGTTTCATTATTATTATTAACAAGGTGCTATTTCGACCGAAATTAGAATTTGCTTCAGTAATATAGAATAATGTTGGGGTGACTTTAAGTAAAAAATTTTAAGCTGTTCAAAAGATATTTGTCAGGATGGTATGTCATAGAGCGAAACTCGATTACTATGATAATAGTTATAATAATGTTAAAGGGTAGAGGAGATAGAAATGATGCAAAGTGTATGTGCAAGGCAATTAGTTATGTCATACTACATACTTAAGGAAAGTAATGTTAATGTGCCTTTATACAATTTTTGAAAATATGTACCTTTATCTGCTGCTAAGATTTGCATAAAATTATAACAGGTTGCATGTGTTTTTATTGTAAATTTATATATCCATTTGTATAGTAGTATCGTATTTACGAGAGATGTTCAACAATTACTATCCGTGACGTAGAAAGAGTTGAGCCAAGATTTTAATACGTTGAATATTGTTATGCAAGACTTTAGTAGTAAGTATTAAACAATTCAAACCTGTGTCACTGGTAGCGATAATTTATTGATCTTTTTCAGGTAGCGAGTGAGTTCAAAATTATTAACTATTTATCAAAAGGGAGAACGAATGCGTGAATCAGACACCAAGTTAACCCTGTTTAGGTGAAATAATGAGCAGTGTGTTGCTTGATATGTAATCGGTGATGAAAGCCGCATACATCATTACTATCCAAAATGTCAGGAGCAAAGTGTGTAGTGGTAGCACTAGGGATCTCCCCATCCCCGTAAATTCAAAATCCAAGCGTACGTTGGTAAAGATATGGACACATTTTTTTGGAGGGTGTCAAGAGAGTTTCACTAATTTATCTGAAACAAGGTCACACGATCATTGGATAATATTACGCAAAGCTTATTTAAAAAAGAGGGGCTGCATTCCAAGAAAAGAAGAGAGGAATATTAATCAGGAAAGTCCTCATGCACCAGGACATTTCACCCTCACAAAATTGTTGCACATGAAGCTGCAGGTATTCAACTATTTCAGCATTCTCTCTACTCCACTGTTCTTGCTTCCGGCTGTTTTACTTTCTTCCTCAACTTCAAAAGGCACGCGCTTGTGTTGTCGTGATTTTCACAATCAGGACTCCCTCCCTCTACCTGAAGATACGCTCACAGAAGAATCAAATTATCACTATCAGTGACAGAAGTCTGAACTGTTTAACACTTACTACTAAAATCTTGCATAACAATAAACTAACGAACAAAAATCGTGTTTAGACTCCATCTGTTATGGACAATAATTGTTTAACACCTCGTAGATAAGTACAAATGTGTGCATAAGCTATCCTTTCTATGTATAATACTAACATTATAGTTTTTTTTAATGCATTAGTTGGCAGAAAATTTTATATACGATGTAATACCATAACAATTAAATTTATTTCTAAAACATAAAAACGAGATGTATCAGAACTTTAAAACTGATTTAAAAGTAATAATTACACCACAGAAAAAAATAGATAAAGTACTCCCATATTCAAATAAAACGTTAGAAATGCTTACATCGTTTTCTAGAAACGGCTTTAGGAAAACAAAATATTTATGCGGCAATAAAAAGAAAAAAACTTAGTTCTTTGCGATTCGAATTCTGGCACATTTCTGCTTCAAAAGTATAAAAGCATCAAACTGCATGTAATTTTCCCCTGCCTATCGCTAGAAATAGGAGATTTTATATTCTGTTTACGTGATTTCATAAACCACAAATAAACTACGGGTTTAATCAATATTGGTAACGACAGAACATTTAAAGGAACCAAAATATTAAATTACGATATCAAGAATTCAAAAACATATTAGAAAAATTGCAGTTGAATACGTATTCTCTTCAAAACGACAACTTTTAATGCATAGCTTATATATAGAATGTATATATACAGGATTTTAACTAACATTGAGGTTCACATAATATTCGACATTGACAAATATGTTTCTCAAAACATGTCTGTGTAATAGTTACATCAGTCTTTTACGAAAGAGCTAAATAACACAGAGTGAAATATTTCAGAGAACAACCCGTCTGTGACATATATAGAATTAACATGTTAATGAATGACTTGCGTTATTAATTGCAGTGCCTGAAGAGTTTGAAGAATGAATGAAATATGTTTCTTTACAATAAATGGGGGTTTGCCTCCTGTTAATGTATATGAAGAAACTGGAAATTGATGAAGGAAATGATCGAACTGTTGTCATGGAGCGCAACTATTTAAATGACAGATTTTATTGTTGCTTGAAAATGGTAGTAATCGCTCCTTTAATATTTAATTAGCAAAGTTATGTGTACTGCTTGCGTGCAATTGACTTGACTTAGGAAACCGAGAGAACAAATGATATTCAATTTTGAATTCAAGGCTTGCTGGGGGGATAAAAATGACTATGCCAAGCTACTTTAAAAGGTTTTCTTTCTTAATTTCAATGACTTGAGAAACTCTAATACGCCAAAGAATAATTGCTGAAACTTCGGTACCAGCAATAATGTTGACTTAGGAAGGAATACTGGATAATATTTCTACACCTTACGTGTTAGAAAAGTACCTGACTTTTCTAAATAACAATGACAGAAAGCTAGCTCTAAACTAACCTAGTACAACACAGTGAACTTCAATATTTATTCGATGATATTTAAGCAGACCAAGAAAACGGTAATAAAGAATTGAAGATTTCGAATGTAAAGCATACAGTTGAATAATGATAATGATGAAATTGAAGAAATGTAGGCAGTACATATTTTATCTTACGATAATTCTATTATGTTTAAGGAACAAGTGAGCAAGCAAACGCCGGAATGGTACCTACAAAATTAGGCTTTCGCAGACTACCTTCCAAAATACTCTCCACCACCCTATCCGGACCAGAGCCAGAAATACATGAATCCCATAAATAAATCCAAATTTGGAAAATGGATGAGTGTTTAAAAGAAATATTTCAGAACCACGCATAAACCACTATGAAAATTAAGAACCATTGTACTGCAACTGTAATGTAAACACAAGCATTTAATATATCATGATGAAATGCACATGAATATAGCGTTATGCATAGTTATTTAATGCACTCGAATATATCAGTGTTTCTTTCAGTAAATATAGTTTGAGGGGGTTATGATATATGTTGTATCTTTAGATGGGGTTAAAAAAAAGAGAGGGCGTAATTCTAGTAAAACAATGTAACTCTAGTTGTTACAAAGATTGTTCTTTATAATTGAGGGGTTGATTGACTCAGTTTGCGGATCATACTCGCTGGTCACCTCGAGTAAAGAAATACTGGAATACATAATATTGACCTTCTTTTAGTTTATGTGAGAATTTAAATTTTAGATTGAAGGAACATAGCCGAAGTGACACACTCAGATTTCAATGAAACTTTCACAGTTGGTAGTTTTCAACATGAAAAGAAATGGTGTACGCTACTACGTTTCGCAATTTCCTCTAGAATGAGCTAGGGATTGGAAAGTTTTGTGATTTCATTGGAAAACTGTACGGGGTGAGACAAATGTGTACCATATAATTTCTACAAATTTGACGCAACATGAACATAACCGTATGACATGTGAATTAGACCAAGTACTGCATCTCTGATGAATGCTACTTTCTCCGTCCGCTATCTTGGATTCAACTTATTAGGTAGATTTCGAAGAAAAATCTACCTATTGAGATCGGTACAATATAAAAGTATATATATATATATATATTAACACGCTAGCGGCCATAAGTTTGAAGATATTTAAACCAAATTTTTATATGTTGTTTCTTGCTCGGTTAAATTCGTTAATGAGCAAAATCGGTCGCCATCTTGGTCCAAAATGGCCGCCGAACCCATTGTTGTATAGAATACACAGCCTAAACCGCTGGGGCTATTGAAATCAAATTTGGCATAAAGGTACAACATCACTTTTTGATTACGAAAATGTTACCTAATGAGTTCAAAGACGCCATCTTGGATCCAAAATGGCGGAAGTAAGAAATCTATTTTCCATATCGTTTGAGCTAGATATACGAAATTTGACATAAAGGTGTATTGTCAAGAGTAGTTCAAGAAAATATTACGAAATGTTGAAAAAGTCGCCATCTTGGATTCAAAATGGCCGCCGAACCCATTGTTGTATAGAATACACAGCTTAAACGGCTGCAGCAACAAATATCAAATTTTGTAAGACTATACATTATCATTTGTATGTTACTAAAATATTACATGATGTATCCAAAGACGCCATCTTGGATCCAAAATGGCGGACCTAAAAACATTTTCCACACCGTTTGAGCTAGAGATACGAAATTTGGCATATGACTAGTAGTTTAGGGAAATATTACAACATTTGGGAAAAGTCGCCATCTTGGATCCAAAATGACCACCCAAATTCCCATTTTGCACACCGTTTGAACTGGATAAATGAATTTGACTTGAAGTTGTACCATCACAAGTAGGTCACGACAATATAAGAAAACTTTCAAAAAGTCGTCAACTTGGATCCAAAATGGCCGCCCCAAAAACCCAATTTCCAAATCATTGAAGGTAGAGAAACAAAATTTTCTTTGAAGGTGTATGACCAAGAGTAGATTATAATATATGGGGCAAACCTCCCCTTTGGGGGCACAGCTCCTCGTGGGTGGGTGCAGATGGACACCATGGTGGTGTGGTGCTACAGTTAGATTTTGATTAAGATAAAGGATACGCATCCTCTCAAAAACAGTGAAGTTGGGGTCGAGCCCCTACGGGGGTCTGGGGGCAGCGCTCCCAGCGAAGCAAAGCGAGTATATATATATATATATATATATATATATATACTCGCTTTG